>VXAD01011573.1:1039098-1246399 GCA_013399195.1 Dicrurus megarhynchus
ATCTCCGCGGTTCCCCCCGGCGGGGCTGCGCCTCCCGGGCCGGACACTGCCCTGTGCCGCCGCCCGGGCCAAGCCGAACCGGGCTGGGGGCAGCTGTTACCCCGGGGCGGCGTGCAGAGGGCAGCGGGTACGTGCCGTGGCAGACCTCGGGCAGGGCGGCCGGGGAACGAGGAGGAGAAAAGAAGAAGGGACAAGGCAAGGGAAGGGGAGAAGGAAAGGGAAAAAACAGAGGATTGGTGAAAAAAATAAAGAGAATGAAAGAGAGAGTAGGGGAGGAGAAGAATACAAGGAGAGGGAAATGAGAAGGGAAGGGAAGGAAAATGAAGAGGAAGATTAAAGGCAGATGGAAACAAAGAGGAAAGGGAAAATGAAAGTGGAAGGAGAAAAGGGAAGGAAAAAGGAAATCTTGAAGTGAGGGGAAAGGGAAAGAGGAAGACAATAGGGAAAGGGGAAAGAATGGGAAAAAGGAAGAATATAAGGAAAAAAGGTGACAAATGAATACAAAAGGTAAGATAAAAGGAGAGAAAAAAAATTAAAAGGAAAAAGAGGACTGGATAGGGGAGGGGAAAGGGTGGGGGGAAGAAGAAAGGGGAAAAGAAAGAGGGAAAGGGACAGGAAGGAGGCAAGATAAAGGGAAGGGGAAGAGAAGGAAAGGGAAAGGAAGGTTTGCTTGTAGCACATCAAATCTGCACAGCCCAGCACCCCAGATCAGCCCAGTCCTCCCCGGGCCAGCCCAGGAACAAGTGCTGGAGAAGCACAAGGTGACCTGCCTGCCAGCGAGCACAGGGACATGGTCACACTCCCACGTCCCTAGAAACAGACTTCTGGGGCCTGCATACCTGCATTCCCCAATGCAGCTTTCTCAGGCATAGAGGGACTGGAGGCCATCCTGTGCCTCCCTCTCCCACACCACTCACTCGATGGGGCGAGCCCACCTTACTCTCTCTGCCTGCACTGGGAACAGGTTGTTGTTCCATCCTCTCTGTCCCCAGGCCTGGCCCAGGTGAGCCAGTCTGATACGGGGTGCAAGACTGCTCGGCTTTGTCTCAGGACTGGCAGGGCGGGGGCAGGACTGGGGGAGCACAGCAGCTGGGAGCTAACCCTGCCTCTCCTATCTGCCAGGGGCCCGTGTTGGAAGGAGATCTAAGATGAAGTTATGGGATGTTGTGGCTGTCTGCGTGGTGCTGCTCAACACGGTCTCCACCTTGCCCCTGCCCACCGGTAAGACGCCTCCCAAGGGGTCCCCTTCAGTGGTAGAGGGACCTGAAGATGATCTCTCCCCCATCAGCCTGCTGCCTCCCTATGCTGTGCACAGTGACTGTAAGAAACATTCCCCTTTGTAGCAACTGCTGTCTGTCTTGCTAAACCTGCTTCCCTTTGCTCAGGCATCAGGATGAAGAAGGGATCCCCCCACTTTGTGCCCCTATTTCTCCACAGACAGTGTCATTGGCTTTGGTCTTGCTCGAGCAGCTCCAAACCTAGTCATTCTCCAAAGCTTGGGGTTGACAATTGCAGTGGCAATGACCCCTGCCCACTCCAGTCCTGCCTTCCTGGCAGCCTTAAGATCCCTCTAGCTGAAAAACATGAGGAGGTGGGAAAGCTTGTTGTACGCAGAGGAGCCGAGAGGAGGATCTGGTTCACACACCTCACAGCGCAGGCACTGAAACTCCTTCCCCACTGCCTCAGCCTCCGCTCCTTGCTCAGACCAGCCAATGCAATTATTCACTGCCTGTAGTGGGCGCAAGTCCTGATGGAGGCTTGGCTCCGTGATGGGAGGCACTGTACACATCTTGGAGTACTGCTGAGCTTTATTAAATCCTCCTTGGATTCTGATCTCAAAATTAGTGTGTCCGCATGGAAATTTACAGAAAAGTAGCTGCGACAAGGTTAGGAGCTTGATGCAGAGCAATCCGCATGAACTAGCTCACAGTAAGACAGTTCACAATCCAAATGACAGATAATAATGCCTTGCTAATAATAGGTCCTGTACCTACAACAGCAGGTACAGGATTTTCACAGTGGTATGTGAGCGTTATGTTAACTCTGGTGGCTTTTTAAAGAGAGAGGTAATGTGACTCAGTAAGAAGTGGCAGAATACTCACATGAATAGTGGAGATGTTCACTTAGCAGAGGCGCAGACACAGTTTGAAGGTTGCTTCTTTTACCCTTGCTCAGCCCTCCCTGTTTAGCTCGTTACAGGATGCAGACAGTATCCAGTAATTGGGATTCGTTTCTATCTCCTTTTCTGGAGGCGTGTCCTTTCGCTGCTCCCGCCACAGCTCCAGTCATGGGCAGCCACGCTCTGGTTTCTCTGGGAGCAGCCAGGCCAATGCAGTGTGGAGGAACCAAGCATGGAATCATGTGCCATGACTTCACTTTGACCCCTCCCAAACACTCATCTCCTCTTCCACACACACACATCTGTGTCTTTCCCCATTTAGTCTTCTCTCTTTCCCTCTCTTGCTAGAGTTTCCCTCCTGCTGGAATCTTGCCTAGGCTTCTGCCTCCGCGTATCCCAGCCTGGGCCCCTGCTGCTCACAGACTGGCAGACCCTGACATCCTTTCAGCCCCTCCACACAGGGAGGTTGGCCAGAAGTGTTTCCTCACAGGGTTCCAGCCTGCCAGGATCATGGGGCTATCACACATGGTGATCTTCTTCTCCATGGCGAGCCATGTGGCGGATAAGTGCTGTCCTGCAAAAGGCAGTGATCAGCTTTTCAGGCCACTGTACTCTTCTTCTCTGTACAGGCTTGCTGAGGTGCTGGTGGCAAGAAGAGAATTAGGGGGAAAGCAGCATCAGTCAGTTTGTAGCTCTGGCAAAAGCTTCAGGGTGGGAGAGCATTAATGCTCCATCTTTCCAGAGTGATAGTATTTGTACGATGCCTGATTTTATCTTGAAATTACCTTCTGGGAATATGGTCCCTGGTGAGCTGATTCCTCTGCAGCTCAAGGGGACAGGCAGCAGTAGTGATTCTGTCAGTTCCTAGTATCCAAAACTTCTCATCATTGCCTCTTTTTTTTCCTTCCCTGTGGTAAACAAAAAGCAGGAAGAAAGACAACCTATGTTTTACCTGGGTTGTGTTAGTATCAATATTATCTCTGTTTCTAGGGTACAGGCATAGGCTTAGCCATGCAGAGCTGGGTCACAGGTTATTGCCCAGGATAGTCATTGGAGAAAGGGCTCATAGTTTGGTCTCAATCTCTTAACCCTGTGTATCACAAACAGATGGGCCTGGCTGCAAGGGGAAAGGAAGCAGTGCTCTTCTTCACATCAGAAATAAAGGAAAACCCAGGGTGTTCCTCTGATCTTTATATGGCAGCAGTTAACAAAACAACCAAGCCTGAAAGTTAGAAACACTTCCCTGCGTTGCCAAGTCAGATGAGTCAGGAGAGACCTGCAGAAAGGTGACTGTAAGAGAGCAGTTAAATACTTTGATCCACTTTTATACTGTTTGTAGTTGATTTAAAAGTGTGTGGTGTCTGGAGAACAGTCTGCAAACAGGCTATGAGGCTGATCTTACCCAGGCACACTGCTGCCTACCTGCTGTAGCTGCACTTTGCTCAAGTCACTCCCATCAGTGTCTTTGACATATTTGTTCTCTCCACTTACAATTGGTGGCATGCACCCTTCAGCACAGGAAAGACATAGAACCAAGTACACAAGAGGAATCAATGCCTACACCATGTAGATTTCCCTGTCCACTTGGAGGCTTCTCTCACCACCAGAATGCAATGTACCATGAACACAGAGGTGTGCTTACAGCTCCCCGGCTGTCTGCTGGTGAACCTGCCATGTACTCATATCTCTGTGGATACTGTTGGTCAGCTGCTTTGCTAAGGACTTTTGCAGGAGACAGCTCACAAAGTGGTGGGAGCACCCTTATCACCTGTGTTGCCTCATATGCATAGGGCAGTGTGTGGGCCCTGGGCAGGACTGGGTGCTGTGTGCATTCAGAGAGAGGTGCCCTGCTGTCCCCTAAAGCAATCCATGTGCAGGCTGAGTGGGGAGCAGCCATTTTGCTCCAAGGTGCCCACAGAGAATTTGGGTCTTCCACACACCACTTGTATCAGAGCTTAGTACGATTGTGAGATCAAGTCCACTCCTAAGGGCAAGCCAAACAACTTGCTGGAGCACAGATCTGTTTCCCAGGCCCTTGACACCTTTTTGCGCTCTCATTTGATGGGATTGCTTTCTCTGCAAAGTGCTCTGAGGTCACCTGATGTTACCCCATCCCTTTCAGGTCGGCTTGAAACCTTCCTTCATTCCAGGCTCCAGGTAGGTTCTAACCTCCTGGGCTGATCAGGTGTAATGTGCTGACCTTTACTGCTCGGGGCAGTAATTAGAGATGGCAGAGGGTGCTAGCAATTGCAATCCTCTGCATTTTTAATTGGACTGGAGGCTGGAGTATCCTCCACAAATGCAGTGCATTGGAGATGAATCCAGTATATGTAGGTGTTTTGGCATCCATATTCATGGGATAGCTTATTTCACACTCACAAAAAAAAGAAGATATGTAGAGTTTGTAACCATTTCTTTGTTTTCCTTATGCTACAATCCTCCTGGGGAAGAACACTATTAGCTTAAATACCAAATGCAAGTAGAACAAATATAAACCAAATTATTATAAACTAAATATTAAGTCAGCAGCCTCAGAAGCATGACAGTGCAGAGGGAGCCAAACACTTGTGTGCCTTATACACAGTCCCCAGTGAAAGCATCTTGTAACTGCTTGGTGTTGGATGCACATAATCAACATGTATGTGAGGACTGGAGTGTCCTAAAATCCATGACATGATATGTATTCCCTTGATCAAGTGAGAACCTTTGCTAAGAATGAGTGGTAAGCAGGTAGAAGTCAATGAAATGTCTCACTGTGGGATTTTCTGTCCTAGCAAGAGGAAAAGGTGGGGTTTTTGCATCATGGTGTCTGAGTTACTCTACTGCTACTGAATGGTCATTCATTGTTGGAGCTCCTTTGGTACATGCTGTGACACACCATGGTATCCACGTGTTACAGCTCTGTTAAAAATTCTTCTTATCCCTGCTAAGGGGTATTTGATGTTAAGTTACTGCTTTTAGCTGCAATTTTATCAACTAATACAGAAAGTATCTAGAAAATATAGTGATGTTGTAGGGCTCTTTAAGGCAAAAGAAGTATTTAATTATGCTTCCAACAGAATGCATTTCCTTCTCTACAATATTTATTAGGCCCATTCAGTGTTACAAACTACAACTCTCATGTTTCTGTCCAGGCTTTGCTGCTCAGCACACCTACGGTGTGGCATATGTGCTTTAGCCTAAGACACCCAGAAGCTGCAGAGGTAACCTGCCCTGCATGGTAAACCTGTAAAAAAAATGCATCAGGGAGGTGTCAGCCACACTGAGCAGGTGCCACCCTGCATCATCTGATCCCTGTGTGCCCAGCACAGCCAACGCATCCAGCACAGCTGTTGCATCCTGCCAGTGTCAGGCCGAGTGTGCCTGGGTGCCCGAGCCACCATATGCATGTGCAAAATTTTGTTTGCACAGGGATGACCAGGTTATCAAGGTATTTAGAAATCCCAAGCATTCAGATGGTCCATTCATGGGCAAAATTCAAGAAAAAGAAGGAAACAGGGCAGATCTGGTTAAATCTAGAGGCATGCAGCCCTAAAATTCCTCTGGAGTGTCACATATAAATACTGAATATACTCCAGAGAAGACCATTCTGTGACTTAAGGAAGAAAGTTATGAAATGCAGGATAATGAGCCTCTGTTCTCATTTTGAGTTATCCTTTGCTGAAAGTTTTACTTCTTTGCTGTTTTTCAATTTAGGGAGCTCAAAAATATCCCAGGGAAACTGGATCCTGTTAAATGTTTTGCAGGTGTTTATTGACAGATAATGTACCTGGATATACTTTTCTTGGTCACCTTTCATAAGCCTCTTCAGTATATTTTAGAAATCCCTGTGTTCAGGGCTTGCAGATGAAGAGTTTCAAAACATTCCTTGAAAGGCTGAAGAATTCAGTTGTGTGAAGTATTCATCAGACTGTTATTGAATTTAGTGGAGAAGGCGTTGTTTGTCCACTAGCAGAAGATCCTCAGACTGATAGATTGTGATGTCTTTGTAAATTATACTGTTCCTGGTTAGTACTACAAAAAGCAGTTTTGAATTAATTAAAGTTACAAAGGCTTTGAGAAGTCATTTGGGTCATCAAATCCCACCCTGACACAAGTGCAAATGTTCAGGAATGGACATCTAGTGCAAATACCCAGCTTTCATCCCCCCACACAGAGTCTAGAGACTGCAACATAAAACTTGCTGTACATAGGCCAAACCCTACATAGCTACATTTGTTGTGGATTCCCATATTTTTGAGGTAGTAATTTAATAAGTAGAAATAAACAAGGAATACAAAATACTGCAGCAGAACCATGTTCAGGATCATCAGACATCTAAATAGGCCACCGACACATTAGTGCTGGTAGAGTGGTTAGCACTGCAGAGTGGTCATTTTTTACAAAACTAGCTCAGTTTCTGATAAAGTGATATCCTCTGGTAAAGTGAACCAGAGGGAAGATTTCAGTGGTTCTTGGAATTTCAATGCTGATTACAAAGAGAAAGAAAGTAAATAGGATCAGAAAGATTTACTTGAGACAGCTGCAAATAAAATATTAAGACACAAAATACGTGTTAGAATATGTTTTAAGATCAAGGACTTAAAATTAATTTTATGAGGTATTTCATGTACCAGAATTCTTTTAAAGGAATAAAGCCACTTGTATAACCTAGCAAAAGTTTAGGCTGTATGTATTATACAGAACATAAACTGAAACCTGCAGGTACATTTCCTTGAAGTCTTTGGGACTCGTGCAAATACTTTAAAGATTATTGAACAGGGATATTCTTCAAAAGAAGCAAGCACTGAAATCCATATATTTGTTTTCCTGTGTCGTGACTGGGCAGTGCTAGAGCAGTATGCCAAAACTTCTCTGGTGGCCATGTTTTCAGAGGCAATCTAGTCCTATCTCCTTTAAATAACAAGCTATGTACAAATATTTGCACTATCTCTGCTCCCATCCAAAGCATTTCTTTGGCAAAATCAGCCATTATTCGGGAAATTTCTGAAGGGAGGCAGTATCCAGTGTAGCAGTTAGGAAAGACCTTGCTCTTCTGAGCACATGCCAGCACTTTCTGGCAGGTGCCAGTCCACACTTCCCAAAATCAGACCTTCTGCAGTGCATGCACCTGCCCTAGAGCCAGGGACTGTTTATTATAATAACATTTTTCAACCAGCAATATTAAAACCTTCCATATTTTTCCTTTTGTAAACACATTGAATTGGAGGTAGGGAAAGGCAACAGTGAAAGACCATGTGTTACTTATAGATCAGTTCAAATCTGATAGCAGCAGAGATTGCCACAAGAGAAACATCAGCCAAGATTTTGCCTGGACTGCTGTGCAGGGAAGAGACTGGGTTAGGGTCTCTTTAGGGTATGTTCATCCTGCTCTGCTGCATGTCTTTGTTCCTTGGGGACTCTCCTAAAACCCAGTAGGAGAGGCTGTGTAAGAGCACAGGCAGCCCAGTAATAGCTGATGTTATTGATTTAGGCTTGCTCTTTCCTTTCAGTGAACTGTTACTAAAGAGGGGCTGGGTTACCATCGTGGGGTTTTACTGATGTCGTAAGAGGGCTGGGCTGGATCACTTCTGCACCAGGGATGGTGAAGAAAATACCATCAGTATTTCCCCCCTTAAAACCTGTGTGCTTGCCCATTAGCTGGCTGCAGGTGTTCTTGCTAACAGAGGTTGCAGATTTCAGGTCCTGCTCATGATCTGAGCCTCTGCAGGATTTGAGGTTCTAGCTTAACCAAATACTCGGTGTAAACCTAGGTTTTACTTGGAAGCTGGATATTTACGCAGCATGGTATGGATGTGGAAGGATACCAGATCTTAGGGAGGAGACAAAAGGTATGCGTCTTGCCCAGGTTTGGCTCCTGCTGTCAGTGGCTCCAGGGAGGGCAGTGGCACTTTTTCTATCTTCCCCTTTTACTCTCTTCATGCTGTAATTTCTGATGCAGGGATGCTCTGAGGGTGCTGACGTACCCACCACCCCACAGGATAAGGTCCTAGTGCAGATGGGCTCCTGAGAGCAGCTGCAGGAACTGCTACAAAATCTTGGGTGTGACTGCTGAAAAGACATCTACTGTATGGTGCTCAGAGCTGGTGATTCAAAGCTCTGTGTCAGAGGCAAGACAACATCCTCCTATTGCTCCTCTGCTCCTTGACTGCTAGATGCTCCTCTGCCCACCCTAGAGAGGCCAGAGGTGGGGGTGGGCAGAGGAGGGCAGCCCACCATCGAGCAGGATCCTGGGAGCAGCCTGCCTGGACTGGGTGAAGAACAAGAAACTCTTGTGAGCAGGTCAGCTCATGAGGCAACTTCCTCTTCTTAGCATGGTTTGTCTGACCTTGCTGTTTCCCCCGCTCTCAGGGACTTCCCACACTGACAACAGCTGTGGTGGCCCTATTGTCTCCCCCATTTTTCCTCTGTTGGGAACCAGCATTTCTACCTGCCAGAATGCAAGCAAAGTACAGAAGGGGAGGCACTGCCAAGCATGGCAGAGTGAAAATACAAAGGACTCTGTGGATTTGTCATTATGACCAACACATGGGAAGCTGCAGGGTTAGCTAGTGAACTACAAACACATAACTTGACTGCTCCATCAGGAGCAAGAACACCAGGACGGTCAGTCCTGGGCCTTTTACCAGTGTTGCCTCATCATACCTGACCGGTGCAAGTGGCCCTGGCATCATCCACTGGGTTATTTAGCACTTTCCTTGATGAGAGACAGGTGACACCAGAGGGAGGCTCCATTTCTAAGGGCTCTCTGAGTCTGAGGGGAGGCCACAGCATGGGCTGGGATTGAGGTAATACAGAACTGTATTAAACATTTAAAGATAAACTGACCCTGGTGTGTTCGATGCTCTGTTTCCTAATGGATACAACCAATTGGTTTCCATTTCACTCTTGGTCCCATGGATTTTCATGCAAGGCATGAAAGCAAAGTTATGCCTCAGAGAGGTGGTATTTTAATTGTTTAAATACCGAAAACATTTCAGCATAACTATTTTTAACACCCTCCTTAGATGACTTCATATAATATTCTTCATCTTTTAATATAAAATATTTCATTTTCAATAAAATAAATGGTTTATCCCCATCACAGCTGCTACTGTCTCACTTTGCAAAGCAGAATGATCATCACATTAGTAAATTTAACCTGGATAAGGTTGTATTTCCACAAACAAGTTGCTCCAAATTTCTCCTAAAGTATGTCCTTGTGGTGTGAGATGGAGGCATTCTGTGTTCAGATAGGCCATGTCCACTATAATGAGCACATGAAAACACTACTGCAAAGCAAGCTAAATCGAAAAATAATTATTGAATAACAATTATGAAGTAATCTGTTGAAGTCCCAGATTAAAGTACCAGAGCTGTTTTTGAAAAGTGGCCATTTAATCCTAATGCAGATCTGGATCCAAATTTTCTAAATACTGCTTACCATTACAGTTAGCTGGTTTAAACCCCTAGAAGTCTGAAATCATACTTTAGGGCCTGATACTGTTGTTTGAACTTCTCTAATTGAAAGACTGTGCTCAAGTGAAATAATTTAGTTAAGTGATTGGTCTAATGTTTTGATGTGATAGCTATACACTGTCACAAATGCATGCATAAAAGCTACAATCTAAAAGCAAAATCTAATTTTATAATGTTTAATATACCTTTCATGACTTCTGTTACATCACTTTAGCTCAGGGTATGTAAAGTGCCAAATTACAAAGTAATTTACGAAGTAAAGTGCCAAAGTGGCAGTGACATGATTACATTTTCCTGAGATCAGTATGGAAAGCTATTCTGTAAAGCAGTTTCAAATAACTTAAGATGTCAGTGAAGTGTTTCATGAGGTTGGAAAAAAAAAAAAGGAGAACCCACCTATATAAATTATTATTTTGCGATATACGGGATTTAAGCTTTTCTTGTATGCCATAAGAGACAGCATGGTCAGAAGGGACTGTAGTTAGTCTTTTAAAGGCACCAAAAGAAGTAACTGCATTTTTTTCTCGAAAATTGAAGATTCAAACCATCAGTTTGTGGTCAGGTAGAAGCTGAGGATTTCTTGCTTTACCATGCTGTGTTGCTGCCACTGCATGTGGGAGACTACCTGGCTTTAAAATGAATCTGTTGATAGTGAAATCAAATTAATAGATTTACAAAATATAATTATGATCACATTTGAACAGACAGAAATAAATTCTCAGTTTTTACTAAATGGAGGCTGTTTTTTCAAGAATGGGACAAGTTTGGCTTGAGTATCCATTTAGACCCGTTTCATGTAGAAATCTATCAGAACACTGTATAATTTATTCTTCTAAAAAGTGCAGGGATCAGATCCCAGTCCTGGTGTCATGTGGTGTCTCTAATTAAATAGAAATGCAAGGACAGGTTCTGGGGGGTTGCAGTGGGGAAGATACCCATAGGAGAGCACATTTTCCTGCATGCCCAAGCAGAACTCGGGATTGGATTTCACCAGGGGCTAGTGGAGAGTGCCATGGCTGCTTGGCTGCAGGATCCTGCACTCATACATGCTACCAGCTCTTCTTGTGCCCAGGGACAGAGACTGTGCTTGAGGACAGGCAGGTCAAAACTTCAGGCTCCAGACAACATCAGTGAGGCACAAATTTCAGTTTGCAATGCAGAGCGATGTTCCAAACCTAAGAGGCTGGGTCAAAGCTATGATCTGACTGTGCCCTAAATGTTCAGAAAACAAGCAAACAGCAAGCAGATGATGCAAATATTCTTCTGTTGTTTTTTTTTTTTTTTGGTTGGTTGGTTTTTTGAATTGGTATTTTAAGTGAGTCTCACTCCCTCTGGTGAAGGTGTTCACCAACTCTGCCCCCAGCCCAAACACTCTGCTGGATTCTGGTTTATATGTGTCTCATGACATTTCATTCTTTCCTTCTTTGCTTTTTTATTCATTTTTCTGGTCATGTGAGAGAATCCTCACAGATCAAGAGCCTTTGTTCAGCTGGACAAGGGAGACAGAGAAGGTGCCCAGAGGCAGACCGGCACTGTCATCAATACCCAGTATTCTTGATTCTCTGGCCCCAGAAAACAGATTCGTGCTCTTGTTGCAACCATAGGAAAACGCTCTGCCTGTTCCCATCTGGGTGGTCAGGTCCTTGGCACAGTAATGAAAGAGGGAGCATGGAAAAGAGCTTCAGGAGTGAGCTGAGTGGAGCAGGACACACACGGTGGATGCAGTTCCTACAAGCCCTGCTGCCTTCCCCAGGCTCCTGCTGGAGGGGTGCCAGGCAGAGGTGATGCATGAACACCTACAGGTGCCTGCACACAGGTTGCCTCCAAGGGACTTCCTCAGGGAGCTGGACAATCAGGAAACAGCTTTGAGAATTGTGGCAAAAAACCCAAACAAAACCTCATGGCTTCACACCAGTCTTGTGAGCAATCATGGCACCATAGTTTAAATGGTGGGGCTCAGCCTATCACACCCAGTGGGGTCTGTGAGCCTTTCTCTCACACTCTGGACAAGACACACAGAGATCCTGTGTTCCCTGAGGGAAGATTTTACTTTTCCAGGGCATACGTTCTTTTCCTTTGGGGAACACCTGTTTTGAGATGCATCACATGTGCGAGACAACCTCTGCAAACCTATATTGAGCACATGTTGCTCTGGGCTATCCTATCCTGTCCCATCCTATCCTATCCTGTCCTGTCCTGTCCTGTCCTGTCCTGGGTGTCTTTCAATTTTTAAATTCTAATTCCTCCACACCCTGGAGCTTGGGACCAGGGGCTACTGCTCAGAGTTCTTTGCTGCTTTAATGCCACAGTATCCAATCATTTTCTGCTGGCACGTTGCACAACATGACAGGCATCTGTCATGTGTTTGTTCTCTCAGCTTTCCCACCAGAAGGCAAGTGTTGTCAGTAAACTAGTTTGTTTTGAAAAAATATGTGTGTGTGTGTATAATTAGTCGTATTTGTGTCTGTGTATGTGTAAATGAAGCACACACACACACACACATGCAAAATGTGTATCTGCTTCTCCCAGGGGTGTGAAATCCCCCCAGCAAACTCTGTCTGCTGCACAATCAAGTCAGCACAGTCCATGCACTGTGAGAGAAGCAAAGACGCTGTGAGACTATAAACATTTTCTCAACAACGTTGCAGACAGAAGGGTAACAAAGTATCCCTCTATCAAACGACTTTATTCAGTTTACAAACCATCACTCCATGCTAAGGCAGCCCCTATGAATGTGGTGATGCTCCCTGGCCAGAGCTCGGCTCGGCACCCCCATTGTCCCCAGCAGAACTTACAACAGAGCAGAGACCAAACAAGTGCTCAGCATGTGGTGTCTGTGGTGCAGAGGGGTCTCAGCATCCCTGGAGCACATCTACCAAGTGCCCATCAGGATGGGGACATCCTGCAGTCAGTCTTCTCCACCTTCCCTTCTGTCTATTAGCCTTTTATGGAGTTTAGTGATTTGTCAGTGGTTATTGCTCATTCATGCATGATGTCTGGTGGTAGCTTCCTCAGCACTTACCTCTAGTGCCTTGTTTCAACCCATCATGCCTGGTGTCAGTGCTGGTGTTTCCACTTGATTGCTCCAGGTTCTATTTCAGCAGTTTTTCACAGCATTTTGTTTAAGGCTCTAAGTCTTCACACCCATACTTACTGAACAGCTGAATATCCCTGCTGATTCATGACAGCATCTCAGCACAAGGTGACAAGCCTCCCTTCACCCCTGGTTGTCAGTCTTTCCTCCAGACCCCTGTGACCCACATTCCTAGTGACTGCTTGTAGTCACACTGATGTCTCTGATCCACCAAGCAGCAGACAATTAGCTGATTGCAGGGATTTGAGCTATCCCTAAGACTGGTAAACTATGGAAGTAAACTTGGGGTACCTTGGCAGTGCATTGGAAGCTGCCAAAAGAACATTGCTGCCCTGCTCATGACCAGCTTGGGGCTCCACAGGCAGAGGGGAGTGTTGCTTACAGAAACTTGCAAGGTCTCACTGAGTAGCCCAATAATGCAGCTGCCGTCGTGCTGATTGGTGTACCCATACAGCCCGTAACAGCACGTGTATTTTAGGTGGGCAGACACTGACCAGGATCAAGAGCACATTTTCTCAAGGGGAGCTCTGTGACCACTGTTTCCATCAGTTTCCTATTATCACCCACGTGCCTTTTGTCTCCTCCAGTGATGTAATCTCCAAATATCGGGGGTCACTGCAGGAGTCTTATTGGTAGATTTGGATGTCTGCATGAGATAGTTTCCAATTCCCTGGCTGAAGGGAAACTCCACGCTGGAGACAGGAAATTAGAATTCATCTTACTAATAGTGCTGGCATTCCTCCCAGTGAGTGTCCCAAGAATATCCTGGTGCCACAGTAGGTGATGAGCAGAGCAGGGATCCCCATCTCCGTTAGACACTTGGAACACTTAGAGCCTTAGTGAGATCAGCAGGATCAGTCATGCTGCCAGTGGCCCCATTTTCTGGGTGCAGCTAATCTCTGTGTGTACGTAGGACTTTTCTACTTGGATATGCTGTTGGTTTGATTACTTGATCTACTTTTTGCCCTGCTGCTCCCACCTTCTGCACGGTTGACAGCACATGTCTGCATCAGCAGCATTGCATCTTCAGTGGTGTTTCCTCAACCTGAAACCTCACAAGCCACACACAGCACAGAAGGCTCTCAGTGGCATAACCTCCCCTGGCAGGGCTGGGGTAGGAATCACGCATGAACCAGGATAGACCTCAGCATGTGCTTTCGGCAAGGACACAGCCCACCACGTGGGCCTGCCCTCCTCTTATCTATGACCCTCCAGGGTATATTTGGCAGAGCAGTGCTTGAACCCTGTAGCTGTCTGATTGGTATTTAGCCAAAGTAGACTCCTGCATGTAGCACTCTCACAGGAGTAGACAGTATTTTTGCCCCTCAATAGCAAGCCATTTAAAAATGATGTGCCCACTTGGATTGTTATCTCTTCGCGGAATCCATGGTTTTGTTTCTCCCTTCTTAGGAGACAGGGACACTTACACCTCTCACTGCGTTGCCAGTGTACCAGGTTTGAGATAAGTATGAGGCTGAAGGTTGCAAACAAGAATCTCTACATACAGGCTGGCTTTCCCTGTAACTGTCTCCTGTCCCCTTCCTGATGGTTGACCACTGCATTAATTTTGTTAAGACCTCATATGTTTCCCTATGGTTGTGTTTCACTCTCCATAGCCAAGGTCTGGGCTAGGAATACATGAAAGAGGTGTGGGCTGGGGTAGTCACAATAATATAAGGAGGGGAGGGGAGGTGAAAGTCAGAAGGGAGAATGACACTTCTAGAGCCATGTCCTCAGGGCTACATCCTTCTCTTATTTGGTTATAGACTAAGAAACCTAGTTTCTGTGTAAGAAATCTAGAAACTAGTCAGTCCCAAGACAATCTGCCAACTACTTTCCATCTGTGTCTGTGTCAGGGCCAAGTTTACACTTCAGCAATGAGGGTTGTGTGAGCTCCATGTGGGTCATCTTTTTTAACTGAGTCTAGAAACGTTTATAGCCCTCGTTGCTTTAAAGGAACATAGTCCACCTATCACCTTGACCTGCTTCTTGCTCGGTAGAGCAATATTTGTATGGAGGAGGCAGACCAGCCTGTTCTACATCCAATGGATGTACCACCCTAGCAGCCCCCTCCAATAGGTATGGCTCACAGTGGGTATCTCTGCTACAGAGACAGAGGAGTGCAAGAAAGGTGTACTGACCTTTAGTATCACAGGAATATGGGGCTGGGTGCAGGGTCCTGCCTTCTTCAGGTTCCACATTGCTGTATAGATAGCAGCCATCCTTCCTTCATGTCTTTGGACAGTCACTGGTCTGTGACACTGTTGTCTTTAGCATGGATATCTGTAAAACAATGTGTAATTTTTTCAAATCACTTTTTTCATCTCCAAACTCTACACTTTATGGCATCCTGCTTGCCTTGTATCACCCTCATTATGCGGAGGTACAAGATTTCCAGTCTCCATTACTCGTCACCAGTCTAAACTGTTTTGCTGGATCAATCCACTAAGAAATATATACTTCTGATCCATCACTGTTTTGTCTTGGAGGGAGGCCTCTAGGATGTGGCAGCAGTCCCTGTTCCTCCTTATATGCAGATGCACTCCGTTTCAGCAGGTTTTTGCACTGACAGAGTCAGGACTCTGCTGACCCCCATCTCCTCTGTATTTGGTGCTTCTGCTGAGGGTATGAGTGTGCACTTTTGCTAGTGAGGGCCAGCCTCATGCCTTCCTCTCTCCTGTTAACAGAGTCCATGCCACCCTGTGTGAGCTGGCTGCCTGTGCTGCCTGATCTCCCATTGGGATTCCTGTCGTACCGCGCTCCTCAGGGAAATGTGGTGCTGAGCCTTTGCCTAAGGAGCTGTTCCCTTCTCAGCACCTCACTGGGTGGGAGCCTCTGTGGCTTACTGGAGGTATCAGCCTCTGACCAGGTGCACTGCACTGGATATTGCCTCTCCCAAAGTTTGCTGTTCCTGCAATATTTGTAGGAGTATTGGAGATGGTTTTCCCACATGCGCGGGGCTGGGGTGACACTGGTCTGTTACAAGTTGGGTTGTTCGGAGTTAAGTACAGAAAGAAGCATTCTCTTAGGACTTACTGAAAAGGAAGAAGTCTTAATTTTTGGCCCAATGAATACAAAAACCCCCTCAATATTGCAATATAGTTTATATGTTTAAGATACAGTCATTAATAATGTGGTGTAAGGGCACCTACACACAGGGTCCTGACAGCCTGACCCCATTTAGCTCTCTGTGTTCACTAAAGCAGGTAATTTTGAGGGATTTAGTCCATGGGAAGTTTATGGATTTCAAAATGCAATTTTTCCCCAAATCATGAAGAAATGGCAAAATCTGGGACCATTTCAGAACACATTTAATTTCACACTTCTTGAAGAGGTTCATTCTGCTAGTATCAAAACATTTCTTTGACTTCATCATATAATTTGCTTGAATAATTTATCAGTGATAGAGTATATATCAGGTGATAAATTAAACAGATTAAAAAATAAATTTTCTTGAAAGGAAAATGCATTAATAATATTTCCATTGCAAATTAATACAATACTTCTATTCTGACCTATTTTTTACTCAGCATCTAGTCTAATCAGCATCTTGTGATACAAAACACTTACATGAGAAATTTTTCAAAAGCTATGAAAATAATTATCCCCCAGAAGTATTAAAACCCCAGGCATTCAGCCAGAAATAATATCTCAGCCTGGTACTCCAGGAAATCCTCCTTCTGTCATGCCCAGAAACGTTATTGATAGGTGGCTTTGGCAATACTAACTGCTGCTGGTGTGAAAGGAAAATAATTAAAAATTATTATCACAAAATTGTTTTAAAGAAAACTCTTCCTGTTGCTGCTTTGCTGGGAAGAGTCTGTATAACCTCTTTACAGTGGCTTCACCTACCTGTTAACTAATATTGGTACCACGACATGCTTTTCCTCCCCTCTGTCTCCACAGGGCTCATTCAATATTAAAAAATGTGCTGAAATGCTACCAAGCATCAGCAGACACCCACAGAAATACAAATACGTCTCATTTATCTTTCCCCAAATGAGTTTCCACGATTATCTAAACCATTCCAAATTCTCCTTGATTTCTAAGGGTCCTGGGCATGTGTTCTGAAGTGATGGGCAGAAAAGCTTGCATGTGCATAATATTTTTGCGTTGTGAATGGACAAACTTCATGATAACTGACATGTGACAAAGACTTTTCTCTCTTTCCCAAACAGCTAATATGCCAGAGGATTATCCAGATCAGTTTGATGAGGTAGTGGACTTTATTCAAGCCACTATTAAAAGACTGAGGAGGTCACCAGATAAGCAGACTCCGATTTTTTCTAGGAGGGAGAGAAACCGTCAAAATGCAGCCACAAACATAGAGAATTCCAACAAAAAAGGAAGGAGGAATCAAAAGGGCAAAAATAGAGGATGTGTCTTAACAGAAATACATTTAAATGTGACCGACTTGGATTTGGGATATGAAACCAAAGAAGAGCTAATTTTCCGGTATTGCAGTGGATCTTGTGATGCAGCTGAGACCACCTATGACAAAATTTTAAAAAACTTAACCAAAAAGAAAAAACTGGTCACTGACAAAGTGAGGCAAGCCTGTTGCAGACCCACAGCCTTTGATGATGACCTGTCCTTTTTGGATGATAACCTGGTTTACCACATACTGAAAAAACATTCCGCGAAAAGGTGTGGATGCGTCTGACAGCTGCATGCCGAGACGGCACCAGTTTCCCATTCCTGCTACGCTGCAAAGAGAGGGACCAAGGTTCCCAGGGCAGCGTCTGCTCCGAGTGGAGGAAAAAGGACCAAGAACACAGAATGAGGAGCCATGAGAACCTGGGGATAAGGAGGCATGCGGCAGAGTAGAAGGATGGAGACTTCTGACGTCCTATGGGGATTTAGATAAAAGCTCAGGTGGAGATGACGATGGATGGATGATGTGCACGCTACCTTTCCTGTTTGACTCAGTCCACCATCAGTGAGACTCAATCCATGAGGAACGTGCTTAAAAACACAACCCTGCCATACCACGCTGTGTTGTAGTTATGCCATGATATACCAGTTATACCAAGAAGCTTAGCTAAGAAGTAGCTTAGGAGTACCTTACTAATCCCCTGTGCCCTCAGCTCTACTGAAAGACACATTGTGCTACTGCTCATTGGAGGGCAGTTCCCACGTGCTTAGGACAACTCCTAAGCTATAAGATTACCCTTGTAAGTATGATGATATTGGGCAAATATCAAAATGACCAGGCTCAAGTTCTCATGAAGCAAAATAGTTCCGCTTACTGGCTAAGTTTGGTTATCTCCATCTTGTGTTTCTTCAAAATGAGTGCAGGACTTTGTTCTTCTGCTACCTGTGAAAACAAGTTGAGTTTTTAAGCACTTCTTCCTACCATAGTAAGAGAAGTAACAAGCCCAGCCTACACAAAATGCGTTTCTTTAGGTTTACAAAGGACTAACGTCACTTGCATAACTACATTTCTATTTGGTCATTGTGATTGAGAGAGACTACTTGATGCAATGCATCCCTTCAGAGACATAAGTATACAGAAGATATTTATTGAGATTAAGTTATTGTTATTTATTACAGTTCAGTAATGAGTCTCCTTATTTATTAAAGTGTCTTTCAAAGGTGCCAAAGCAGATGGCACTTGGGGATATAGAGAGACAAAGACGTTGGGAACAATGGTCCATGCTTTTGATTGAAAGTGTTAACTTGAATGCAAAAAATCACTTACTTTACCTTTTTTTCTTTTAAACAAAATCTTGATTATGTTCACAAAAGGTAGTGCTGAAGCCTGCAGCCCTTATTCCTGTTCACTAAGCCTTTTGAAAATTACTGCAGTCATACACGTGCAGAAGCAGCAATGGCTCTGGACGAGTGAGGGTGGCAGGACTTGGCTCAACATTAGCAATTTGTTAGAAAAACTAATTTTAGTCATATTTTAAATGTAGCCACATTTGTTGTCTCACACTTTATGCCAACTGACCTCATATAACTATTGACAAATGGAAAATAATCACATTTAGCCTTATAATTTCTAGTTATATTTATTTAAGCTTTTCCTTCCATACTTCCGTATAGAAGAGGTTAAATCCCTCTTACTAGTTAGCCCTGGATTTAATATAGTCTGCAAGTAAACAGTTGTGTTAAATAACCAGAGTGTTTTGTATAATTTGCTGAAACATTACAGGATCATGCCCATGCAGCAGAACAGTCTGAGTTTCCTTAGGAGGAGGGAGGTTGTACAGCGAAGGTGTTCATACGTGACCGCTAACACAAGCTCTCATTCTGGAGACATTTTTCCCAAAGGAGCAGGAGTGCAGGTCACTAGACATACCCGACAACCAGCGAAGCATCAACTCCCACAAAAGCAACATGAAAAAAAAACCTGTTGAAAACGATGGTCTGACCTTTTATCTCATGCATGTAATGGCTCTCCATACTCATTTTGCCCTGGGCCCCTTGGGGCACCACTGAAGAAGGGTCTAGAGGTCAAAAAAGTCCAGAACAGGCATAGACAGTTGTACCAGGTGTATGGCATGTAATTCATCCCCGACTTCCGCCGCTTTCCTGGGCGGAGGGAGGACAGCCCTGCAGAACCACCCGCAGGGTCTGGTGTCACACTGCCACGGGGACACCGTGCCCTCCATGCTGCACAGGGGTGGTGACACCACCACACTGGCACGCTGTGGGCACCGAACGCCTGCCAGGCTGAGGGTCAGCTGCACTGCCGGGGGGCTGAGTGGCGACAGCGCTCAGAGCTGTGCTTTCCCTCGCTCCAGCTGATGAAAACTTGCCTCAAAGCATTTTCTGTGCAGCTTGAAGAGGCTGCAACCAAAGCAAATCTCTAAGTTCAAAATACAAAAGGGTAAAGTTTGTGATTTTTTTTTTTAAATTTTTTTTTTTTTTTTTTTTTTTGTTTTTTGTCGACCTTACTGAAGACAGGAGTGTGCTTCTCTGGATTTTTTTACTTCACCTGCAATTATATGTCTCAGTCATTTGTGTTAATCAACCAAAGTTCTCTACAGACTTTATTTTTGTACAATATTCATTTTATAACTTTTTACAAAATAAAATTCATTTCTATTGTTACCTGGTTGTTGCTTGTGCTTCCCCATTGTACAGTTTCCAAGTTACAGTGTTACCCAGTTTCCCAATCTGCGTGAGACAATGCTGTGGAGCCAGCAAATCTTCTATGAAGTGGAGCCATCCTCTCCTATCTCACCACCACCTTTAATGTGGATCAGAGGTGTCTGTAGCTTCTTAGTGATACACAGCTGAATCAGTGCAATAACTGACTTGAAAATGCATGCTGAGTAGTGACAGTAATCCACACAGGGGCAGCCTTCAAGCCTGGGGTTACCGAAGCTGTCCCTTGTCCCTGCAGGGCTGCAGTGTCTTCGTGGCAGTCTTGCCTTGCATGACCACAATTCCTGCACACAGAGGAGATTGCATTTTGCTTTGCTAATCCGGGTGTCACATCAATTGGACTAAATTCCATCCACTTTCGCAGTTCTTTTTCCTTCATCTTTAAACAGGAAAATAAAACTGGAGGAATTTTCTTTTCCACCACCATCACAGAACAGCTGAGGACAGGTTTTGTGGCTGTGGCCAGCAACATTTTCTCAACTGTTTTGTGTTAAGCTTTGCAGTTCCCGTCACAGAGCCCACAGACACACGCAGACTTACAGGTTTCAAAACCGCACTCTGTACTCCTCAGACTGCTACAGAGAGGAAGAGGGAGTATCTGAGCATCAAGCCAGAGATCAGGAGATCAAACACTCCTAATGCACAGCATATGGATGCCTTGGTTTCATTTGTGCTGGTGGGGACCATGCACGCAGCTCTACCCCAGCCGCTGGAACGCACAGCGAAGCTCGCAAGCCCGGCTTTTGAAGCACACGGTATTGAAGGCATTCCCCCTCACATACCAATGCCTCCACTTCTTGCAGCAGAAGCCCATCCATCACGTGCAAAAGCTGGACACATTAAGTGTTTAGCATGGAAATGACCTGCAGTTCCACATTCAGAGGAGACTGTGCACTTTCCCAAGAGCTGGAAGGAGTGTCTACCTAAAACACAGCTGTGAGGTGCTCTGAAGTTTAATCTCTGTTCTTACAGCCCTTCTGTCTGCTATTACAGGGATGGGGATGCAGAAGGTCAATGCAGATACCTTCCTTGATCTTATCAGAGGCTTTGAGTGGGCCACAAAGGAGCTGGCAGGAGCAGTGTTGCTTTGCATGGAGCCGTTTCACCCTTCTTCCCCAATCTTCTCGGCGACGACAATATGGGAGAGAGCAGATGAGGCTCTGCTACTGCAACCCCAGGCTCACCACTGCTGGGCTGGCACCTTCAGGCTCCTTTTCTGGTTGAAGAGAGGCTTGCAGTAGTGTCCTGACACCTTGCATGTGTTAAAGCAGCTTGAAACCTTCAGCTGGCAGTTTGTGTAAAAGGTTTCAAGAAGGAATTAGACTTTCATTTGTTACTAGGTAGTGCCAGTACTGGGCTAGACATTATGTTGCTGCTTGAATAGCAGGGACAGCACTACCCTGGGTCCCTTCTGGAAGATAAGACAGATATCTGCTCCAAGACAGATACATTTTTTACAAGGGAGAGGATGAAGCAAACACCATAACTATTTACACTTACTCAATATTAAAACCAGGATGTTAAAAGCTTTATTACTCAACATCTTGATACGTTGTTTTTTTTTTCTTTTACAATTTTTGGTGTATTTTCTTGGATCAGTTAGCATTCTGCTGCCAAACAGGAATTACTGGTTAGAGACTTAGGACAAACTATGAATGTCCAAGGAAAAAGCAGGTATTTTACAAGGAGGGCTAATTTACTGACGCAATGTGGAAGCCTGTCCCTCAGTGAGTCCCCTCCAGCAGAAGGGATTGCAGCCATATGCATCCCACAGGCAGGATATCAGGAGAGAAACTGTCATAACAGCAGGTCCTTCTGCCATCTCTCCACCCCACAGCAGTCTGGTGCTGCTGGTCCCAGTACAAAGAGGATGAAACAAGCAGAACTCTGTCTGATTTTGGGTTGTTTCACCTCTGCCCACAAAAGTGGAGAAAGGACAAAGGCAGCCAGTGCCTCAGTCTGGAGCAGCACAGGAGGAAACCAGAAGCAACCTCGCTCATTGCAATCTGGATGGGTAACTAAAAATACAGAGGAAAACATCAGGATGAAGAAAACAAATGGAGCTGACACATTGTATAAATAGGTCTTCAAATGTCATGCATGGCTGGAACAAAGATGTTTTGTTCCAAAGCAAGAGACAGCTTGAAATGGTTCAGTAATACACATTGAGAAGTTTGCTTATTTGGAACAGAGCTCTTCTAATGAAAAGGTTAATTGTGTTGCAATGGAAAAGAAAAAAGGCAAAGCAGAGGCCAGGCCTGCACTCCTCACCCTAACAAAATTTCCCACTGGCTCAAAGTGAAGATTTTCTATCACAAACATCACAGGACTGAACTCCCAACATTCCAACAAATTATACAGTAGGTATATTCATGGGTCAGTAAGAATAGCTAAATAAACCATATATTCTAGCAGCATTAATCCCATTGACTTTCAGACAAGTTGCTGCAGCAGCCAGTGAGGGAAACACGGTGCTCAGCTCAGCCTGATGTAGGGAAGTTTCCTTTGTCAGGCACCAAGCACTAGTGCTCAAGGTCAACACTGAGACATCTTCACTTGCCATTGGTTTTTTCACTTTGAAACTGCAGCATTTTAGTCACTTTTCCCCAAAATGCTCACTCGTAAGTGAAGAAAAACACAACGGGCTTTTGAAGGCTGCAAAGGGCTGCTGTAATTATCCAAAGACCTGATGTTTTGTCTGCAACTTCTCCAACTTTTTGACAGCAATCTGAGCTCTACCACATGTGCAGGTTTTCTCCTTCTGGACCAAACCTTCATTTTTCTGTCTGCTGGCACACTGGATGAGGAAAGTTTCCCTCTCTCTCACCTCAGGAAAGGCACAAATATCAGTCCCCGGTCCAGACTTGCACACCTTATCCCCAAGTGGTCCTGGCAGGACTAAAACCACCAGCATCCTCACCAGTGCTACTCCATTGACTTTTGTGGAGTTACTCCAGTTTCGTATGAGTCTAAATAAACGTGTCAAAGCTGGTTACTTTCTTAGCAGTATTCACACACAAACAGAAAAACTGTATCCTTGTAAAATCCTCCTACTCTTTTTGCTTCTCTTTCATAGAATCATAGAATAGTTTGGGTTGGAAGAGATCTTAAAGGTGACCTCATTTCCACTCTTCTGCCACGGCCAGGGACACCTCCCACTAGACCAGGTTGTGCACAGCCCCATCCAAACTGGCCTTGAACACTCACAAGGGATGGGGCATCCACAGCTTCTCTGGGCAACCTGTGCCAGGGCCTCACCACCCCCACTGTTAAGAATTCCTTCCTAATATCAAGCCTAAGTCTACCATCCTTCAGTTTGAAGTCATTCCACCTTTTCTTATCACTACATGCAATCATAAAAAGTCTCTCTTTACCTTTTCTGTAAGCCTTTAGGTACCCTTTAGTTACAGGAAGACTGCTCTAAGGTGTCCCTGGAGCCTTCTCTTCTTCAGGCTGAACAACCCAAATGCTCTCAGCCTGTCCTCAAAGGAGCGGTGCTCCAGCACCCTGGTCATCTTCTTGTGTTCTGGGATTCCCAGAGCTTTAACACATTTCACTGTGCTCTGATCATGTTTCTAATTCCTCAGGGTTTTCCCCACTGGCACTCACCCACAGCTTTTTCTTCCTGGACAGTCTCATGACTCACACATTAATCTCTGGCTTCACACATGCTGTAAACATGTTCCATAATTCTTATTTCAAGTTAATATCATTCCCCTCTGAGGTCCAAACGGGTCAACAGGCACTTCTTGTTAACATTCAGTATTATTTCTAACAGAAGTTTCAATCCGAAGATGAAATATTTTCTTTAAAAAACTCACAGCTTAAAGACACATTTTGAGTAACTATATTTTGAAAGATACAGAGACTCCTTTCCCTTTTTTCCACAAGACTAGGCAGGTTCTCTGAGGGTGAAAGGGGCTTGTACAGTCAGGGCAGGATGAAGACCTCTCAGCACCCCATCTCCCGCAGTGACCCTCAGCTGGGAAAGGAAGGAGTAGAATAAAAAAGCAAACTGGGAGTCGTATTTTCCCTGAGAACCCCATCCCAGATCCAACAGTTGGCCGCTCAGAACATTCTGAGCCATATGTTTTATTGGTGTCCTACAACCCCTATCAGGTCTGTCATGCTGGGAAGGTACCCAACATCTTCCTTTGTGTGTTAGATCTCCCCTGTACTCTGGGGCAATTTAATTCTGCGTAATGCAAGCAAGAGCTTCTCTGCTGCCACTGAAACTCCATTTCATCAGTTGCCTACTCATTCCTGTGTCTCAGTGAGTTATCAGATCTCCTCCACCTTCACAGTCCACATAGATCTGTCCAACCTAATGAACCTTCATATTTCTTGGCATCCATGCCTTTTCTCTCTCTTCCATCTGGACCACAGGGAATAAGATGCTCCCTTCAGGATGCTGGGCAGGAGCAAACCCGGGATTTCCACAGAGGCTCACCAATATTTTCTTCTGTCTTCCATACTGTTTCCAAAAATTCTTTTCAGGTGCTGGGTGGGGAACTCAGTAGAAACATGATTCCTGAGGCAACGCGTTACATCCATTTGGGAATCCCCTTTATTTAACACAGAACTTTTTGCCAACTGTCAGGTCTGAACCTGAATAACTCCAATTGTGTTGATCTATACAAGGCATCATGTGCCAGCCAAAATAAGATTTTTTTATGCTGAAGTGAAAGCATTGTGTGCAGTGACCAAACACTCCTGCATACAAGGGAGAAGCCAAAACCTGGCACGTGCCACCCACCCTCCAACTGAGATGATTAATGGGACAGGGTTTCTGTCAGCCCAGGAAACACGAGGGTACATGCAAAAATGTATCCAAAAGTTAAAGTTTCTACGGATCTTACATGGACAGGGTGCCCACCACAAGGAAAAAATGAAGTCTGTCCAAAGGGCCATTTGGGAGGAGCTGAAGAAAACCCTGCAGCAGATTTTTTTGGTGTTTATCTAGGACAGCAAATTCTGCTTACACCAAATGTGCTCCTGTCAAGGATATCTGGTTTCATTTCAGCTACAAATGTGAATCTCATTTAAAAACCCAGAGCAAGTCAGCGATAATGAGACATTTTTGCAAGGAGTACAGAAATCTCCCATTCTGATTCTGCCCACTGGTAAAACAAAATTTGGAATACCTAAAAATGTTCTCCAGAATTCAACAGCTGTCTTGGATTTTTTTCTGCTAATCTATTATGAAAGGCTTGGTAACACCTTAGGCTGATTTCTTAGGGTCAATAACAAGTGGCTACTACAGGACAATGCAGGTAAATCTTAGTAGTAGACTTCATATTTGACTGTGAGTGAGAGTATATTATGTGCTAGTAGGAACCAATGAAGCACCTCTGTTTCACATAATCCATTTAGGATAGCTACCCTGGGAAGATTGTTTTAAGCATCTTTATATTTTTGTCTGTTCTTTTAGAATAGATGTGATATTGACCATATTTAATGTAAACAAATCTCACAGATTTTTCTTACATGACATCAGTAACATGTCGTGACATTCCCCTATATAACATGACATTGCCCTACATAACATGCCTTTTAGCAGAAGGTGAAATACTGCACTGCCTAAAATTGTTTCATCATCCTCTGAAGGATAAATGAAGAACATGGTTGTCCAAAACCAAGGCCACAACAGTGTTGTTTTATTTAGGACAAGAAAGTTCATTAAAAGTTTCACAGATTGATTTAACCTGTCTCACGATAAAGCATAAATCTCCCCTATCTTCTTTGACGACACCAAAGTCAGTAGTGTACTTGAAAATTACACTGTGTGAAGACTTTTAAATAATTATGATAAAGCCTTGCTTTAAAAAAAGGGCAATCCCACATGGACTTAGTAATGTTTATGCACCTCTTCCAATGTTATAACTCAGTAAATAGGACAGCCACTAAATGTATAATTTTATGGCTGAGTCTGCTCTCTGGCACTCATTAAATCATGTGTTTTATTGTCAGCTCTTCTCAGACTGTCAAGAGTTGTTCCTTATATGCTTTCTGTAACACACATTCCCCTAGTCCCACTCATCATTTGGTACTACTGCCTTTTCTTTAGCCTGTTGATGACATTTATAGCTGCTTTTTTCCCAAGAAATAGCATATTTTTACAGCAGAGCCCCTTTTTCACTTTTTAGTGCTTTGGCTCAATAATTTCTCATATGCTAGAAATAGTCCAGCTGATGTCTTGATCTTTATATCCATCCCCATCCAAGAAACATAAGCAGCAGTGAAAACTCAGTGTAGTGATTCTGCCTTCCTTTGGTAGGCCCCATGGAAAATCCCTTTCCTGCTCTACTCAGTAGCTGCATGTGCTGTGGTCCATGGCACCGGACTCTGCCACCCTGCCTGAGCACAGACACTGTAACCATGGGCAACAAGGCCAATGCAGTGCAGAGATACAAACATTTGTCCACATTCACACCCAACAGAACACTACCAGTGGCATGACACTGCCAGCTGCTGCTGCATAAATGTGTAGTGGCCTCCACTCTGCACAGGGTTTACTGACGCTATGGGGCTGTGTCCATACAAAGTCTAAAATAGAATAGAAGAGTATTTTCTGTTGGAAGGGACATAAAATGATCATGTCCAACTGACTGACCACCTCAGGGCAGACAAAGTTAAAGCAAGTCCTCTGAGTCACATCCAAGGAATAGCACACAAGGATCAAGGGGAGTGATGCCGCTTCGGTGGTTACCAGCCTCATTTAGACCCACAGGGTTTCACAGGGATAACTGTTTAGCAAGGGGAAACAAGCAAATACTCTGCTTCTTGGGCTTTGATGCATTTCCACATACAAATATTTTAAGAAGAGCAGTAAAGATTTACTGTTTTTCCTATGCTTTTTCAAACCCAGCAGTTTGTTTCTCCATCAGAAAAAGTCAGCTCAGCAAAACGGAAACCTTTTGTGGTAACTCATCCGTTCAGCCAACGCTTCCTATGGCAATCTACAAAGGGAGCTCAGCTCACCTCTCCCATGGAACCCACAGAGCACGTCAGGCTGTACAACGAATGCTCTGCATGCATGCTCTGGCATTGCAGGGACAAAATATCCCACCAGGTTTTGAAAGAAATCCTTAGCTACCCACTCCTGGCACTTTGTTTCCAATACTGGTCTGCAAGTATATTGTGTCCATCCTGACAAGTCCTGTGATCAGCCAGCTGATGGGATGCTAATCAGGGCAAACACACACACTTTCTGGGACTTGGTGAAACTAAAAACAAAGCCAAAAACCCTTCTCCTTTCTGATAACTGACCACTACAGAACCCTCCCAATGAAGGCAATGGAAGATAGCAACAACTCTCACATCATCAGTTTTAGAGGAACAAAATCACTGGAAAAGGTAGTTCGAAGACTGCATTAAGTCACACAGTTTTAATCTCATGACTCTTGTGTTTTCTAAGTTTCCCCAAAGGCTCTTGCTCTAGGCTGCCTGTGTTGCCAAAAGTGCTCAGCAAACAGGATGGATGAGAATGCAGGGAGAAAGCAGAAAGGTGCTTGGAGCTGGGAGGCTGGGCAGCAGTACGACTCTTTCCATCCAGCTGAAGAAAACCTCCTTTTTGAGATCTCACAGAGAGCAAAGCATGTGTGTTTCCCAACCTCGGCAGGGGTCTGGCTGAGAGGAGCCATTTCAGTTGCTGGAGCAGCTCACATCAGCTTTGCAGATTTGCCAGCTCCCCCTGCAAGATGGCCAGGAACATGTGTACACATGGTATCTGGCAACAATAATTCAGTGAAAATGAAAAATGCTTCTCATTCATTGCAAACAAATGGGTACAGTGCAATCCCAGGCAAACTTTCCCAAAGCAGGCAGCTTTCTGGATTAAAAAAGAACAGAGTAGAAAAAGAGTTTGGGGGCCTGGAAGACCCTTGACAGGAAATGCATGGGAACGGTTAGTTCAAAGAGTGAAGTAGATATCTAGGAAAAGAACAAGTTTCCAAATGCAGCCTTTGCTTTCTGGTCTGGGAAAGCAGAGCTCTTCAGTTGTACTGCCAGGGCTGCAAACCATGGCCACCATCAGCACCCTGACCATTGCTCATCACCAAGCTATTCCCAAAACAACTACTTCTGCAGGCCTGGGCACAGCTCAGGGCCATATGGTCACACAAAATTTGAGGAAACCAACCTGCCTGTTTCTGCATCTACATCTTTACATCCTCCTCAATCTTTGCTGATATAAAATTGGCAACTATTCAGGAAAAGGCCCAGCAACTATATGCAGAAACGTGTGGCACATGTGCCACTACTAAGCATGAGAAAGCTACAGTACCTAACATAGGTGAGCAAATAAATCACTTGTAAGAAAAATATGACAGGAAACTAAATTTGGATTGTATCTGGTGAGAAAATTAAGGCACATTACTATGTGTAGATAAAATTTAATTCTCACTTTACCTTCAGCACACTTGCATTTATTTTCACATGTCAACAATGTATACAGTACAACATTCATCAGCTGTTTCAGCAATGGGACCTCAATGCAAAAATAACTAATTTCATAGCCAACAATTAAAATGCTAAAACAAATAGATCATTTGATCTCTCCAAATCAATCATAAACTGATAGATTCATTGTAGCATTTCTATTATCATCAGTTTAAAAGCTACAAATGGGCTTTCCTGAAGATTTACAGGGAATAACAGCTGGTGGTAATGTCACCTGGGACTCTCGACTGGAGAGCTCTGGTTGAGAATTGTTTTGCTTTCCCTCGTAAAAGCTCTGTTGTGTTTACTTCACTGAAGTTTAACCTGGCTATGATTTCATGACTGCTGAATCCATGGTGCCCCTTGGCCAAGCCATAGCATAGCGACTCAATAAAGATGAGTGACATCATTAACCCAATACAGTAGCTATTCAGATGTACGCTGTGGTCTCCTTACATAATCACCTAATTTTAGCTACTGAGAGAGCTGCAATACAGTACCACAGTGTATTATGAGCTCTGAATAACAGTCTAATATCCAGATGCTTTTTCCAATGTTATTTTATTTTCCTGGTTTGAAATTACTTCCTTGTGCAAATCTCTAGGTGCTATTTTTCCTTAAGCAAACCCTCTCTTCAAAACAGGTTCAAGGCTTCTGCTGCTCCTGATCACCTTGACGCCTCGTTAGCTGGTCATTGTGGTTGTAACAGTGCTCATGGCACTGCTGTATGGCCAGGACCTTGGGACTTCGTAATGATTGTCAACAAGAACAGCCCTAGGAAACAGTAAGTTGATACAAGCCTTCATTCAAGCAGCAGACACACACATACTCAACTAAAAGCACTTGGTTTGTTAAAAGTATCTGTTTCTTGTAGTTTTACAAAACATATATGAAAATACTTCTTAAACCAGAAGAATGTCGGGCCAAGGACTCCCTTGTGCTACATGCTACAATAGGAGCCTATTCAAGTCCTATCCCCTGCAATCATTTAATAATAAAAAGGTGCATATTTGATGGCATTTATTGGTATAAATTCCAGATACAAGTTAAATGTGGTAGCTTAGACACGGTAGCAGTAGTGTTGGAAATCCCAGGGATGGATGCTTCACTTCAGAAGAATAAGAAAACAGAACTCTCACTGCAGGACTCCCAGGCACAATGTGCACCCAGGCGCTGTGTGTGCCTTCCAGGTGAGTTGTGTATCATGTGTGCTGTAGGTGCAGGCTGCACAGATCCCGCCACATACAAACCCCGTGGTTCTATTTCCTCCAATTTATCTTTCTTCAGCCTTTTGTCTGATATTTTCACACAACTACGCTCAAGCAATGAGAATTGTAGCTTCAAAATCCTCCCTATATCTATAGTGTTTGTCATCTAAATGACTTAAAACACTAAATCTCAGAACTTGTAATTCCTAATTGCTGAGAAGTTCCTCTGCCTTATTGAAAAGAGTGGACAGATTTCTTTGCACTTAAAAGAAAAGACAGAAGACTCTCAACAGTGCTTATACCAAGACACTCTGTTATGAAGCGTGCAGAAGGAGATGCTGACTCACAGGTTACAGTCCCTAGACCACAGTTCTGCTAATCCCCACCACCCTGGTACCAGACATTTGACTTTCCCTCTCAGCACACTCTCCATCACTGCTGCCTGGAGCTGTTCTCCAGCCAGGATTGCTGGCAGCTGGTCCCTGTCCCTTGTGTAATCAACTAGCTCACCTCAGAGATATGCTTGCATCGTGCTGGTGCAGACTCACTTCTTCCACTTTGCAGCGCTATGATCTGCAGACAGAACTCTGGCCTGGCTTTCTGTCCAGTTAAAACTGCTGTCTTTGTGGCAATTTCTGGAAAAACAGGCAGGCTAAAACCTGCTGGCAACATCCTCTGCTGGCTCAAGTCACAGCAGCTCCTTAGTGCTCATTTCCATTAGCAGAGGTGCCGGCTCCTGAATTCCAGTTCACTCTGTGCTACTGGCACAATATTTTTGATTGTGGAGTCAAACAAATCATGTTAATGTTGGAAGCTGAATGTTAAGCTGTAGAGGGCAACTAGCTGAGCACAGCTCCTCCCCCCTCCCCACCAACCTCAACACTGACTCTATGTCTAAAGATACCAGGGTCATTAAGAATAAAAATTATTCATGTGATAATTATTGACTGTACAAATCCTTGGTAAAAAAAAAGAATGCATTTAATCATGAGATTAAACCAAAGCCCTACTCTGCAAAAGTGCTGAGTGAAGCAAATGGGAATGCTGATCGTGCCTTGGGACAAGAAAGAGTCTAGCTGTCTGCTGTCCCACGGGGGTCCTGTTTGTTTGTCTAGGCATTTATAAACAGCATAAGTGAAATAGCAAGGTTTGATTCTGCCTAGGACTGTTGGAGTGCAGCCCCTGCATTCATTCTGGCAGGCAGAGGGCCCTATGCTTAAGATTCCAAACATTTTTGATTAAAAAAAAACTGGCTCCCAAACAGTGCAGTGTGATTCAGTAATAAACATCATCATGCTGAGTCTGGGCTGTAGACAGCCAGTGCAGCACCCTTGCTTCCCAAAGGAAGTGCAACGTTCCTCGACTGAGCACATGGAACAGCAGACCTGGAGTGAGTCAAGGAGCAGAGTGGAGGCAGACAAGCACAAAACACGAGGTAAGAGGAATTCCCTGGTTCAGAAAGGTGGCTTACAGACTTTTCCTGCAGCAGAGATATGCTAGTAAAGAGCACCAGAGGGACACTGTGAAGTAGCTTAACTATATTCCTAGATCTGCCACTAATCTGACTTCAATTAGCTCTCCTCATCTTCTATTTCTGTTTCTTCAATCCTGCTGCAATAGCTGTTTTTCCCATTTAGATTCTTAAAGCAGATGATACCATTTCTGATCACAAGTTTGAGAAGAACCTAACAGAATAAAAGTCTGAACTTGAAAGAGTTCTCGTAGCAAAGCAAGGAGGAGAGGTGGAAGTGGGGATACTCTCGAGAATTCAACTAAGTTACTTCCCTCCCCCCTCAAAGAAAAGAATTTAAACAACTTCTCTTACAGAATTGTTTAAAATCTGTTGTATGCCAGAGTAGAACAGCATGCTGACAGTAAAACAAGTGATTAAAAGACACAGAAAGAATATATACTACTGTGGTACCTATGTTATTTCCGGAACTATTTTTTTTTTTGTGTAAACATGAGCTAGTAGAAATTAACAAAAGAGTCCAACAAATTTGCATTTTATAGAGCCTGAACAAAAAAAATTATCACCTTGTGAGCCGCAAAATCTACCACTACATTTGGGAATGTGTTAGGGAATAGTTACCTTTATGGAAAGCTTCTTCTTCTGTCACATTTCTTATTACAGCATGATTTTGCAATGTTTTTTGCAAAAACATTGTTGGAGCCTTTGTAAGTTGACTCATTAATTTTTTAATGGTCATGGGCTTTGATGCATGGGTGTGCATCATCTTCATCCCCCACCTTCATCCTACAACTCGCCTGGAGCACCCATCTGTCAATCCCACCACTCCTGGAAAGGTTTCCTAAGAAAGTGACAGTGCGATAGTATCCCAGAAACCTGAACTTCACAGAAGAGGATAACTAAAACTGGACGCCTCAGCACTGGGGAAAATCTCATCAAGAAGAAAATTTTCAGCACCATGTAAGTGTAATTCCTCTTTTGGGTTTTTTTGTTGTTTCGTTTTGTTTTGTTGTTTTGGGTTTTTTTTAAAGGGCTATTCCATTGCATTGTTCCATTCTGCAAAGGGTTAATATCAGAATTTTGCCCAAGCGTATTCCAGTTGGCCTGAGGGAGGCTCATGTCTCTCAGACTGAAAGACTTAGTGCAGACTCTTCCACTTGTTCCTTCACGGGCTGTGCCTCTCATTGATTACATGCCCAGGTTCAGTTTCTCTGGCCCTCCACATTCATACAAGACTCTGCCTTAATTAAGGTGAATACCCCCCTAGACAACTGCTTGTCCCCATAAATAAAGGAAACAATATACGTACACACACATTTGTCACATTAAAGACAACTTGATCTCAGTTACTTTAGCAGGTGACATGCAAGAGGATTAGAGTTTGAACTATTTGGTTTAGTCACATATTTTTTTGTCAGTGTAACACAGAACATTCCTTTCAGAGTCATTTTCTAGGCAGTCCTTAGTGTTCAGGGATTATCTGTCTCATGGCAGTCTCTGCAGGATGAGGAAGAGCCTCCTGTGAATCAGGAGCCTGCTGCATTGATATTGTGCTAACACCAAATTTTACAAGGATCATGGATCTGGAAATCAAGCATGGGCTGTTTAGTAAATTAAACATGCAGGAACTGTTTTCCACCTTACTACATATGGACAATTTATAATGGGCTGGTGTACTGGTTTTGGCTGGAGTCAATTTTCTTGACAGTAACTAGTATGAGGATGTGTTTTGGATTTGTGCTGAACACAGCATTGATAATATAATAGTTTTTGTTATTGTTGAGCAGAACTTACTCAGAGCCTTTTCTGCTTCTCAGACTGCCACAATGGCAGAGAAGCTGGGGGTGCTTGGGATATTGGGAGGAGGTACAGCCAGGACAGGTGACCCAAACTGATCAAAGGGATATTCCAGACCATATGACATCATGCTCAGTCTATAAACTGGGGGGAAAGGATAAGGGAGACATGTTTGTCATGATGACATTTGTCTTCCCAAGTAGCTATTACACGTGTTCTCCTGGAAATGGCTGAACACCTACCTGCGCATGGGAAGTGATGAATTAATTCCTTATTTTTGCTTTGTTGTGTGCACAGCTTTTGCTTCCCCTATTAAAATCTCTTTATCCCAACCCATGAGTTCTCTTGCTTTTACCCCTCCTATTCTCTCCCCCATCCCACTGATGGGGGGGGGTGAGCGAGTGGCTGTGTGGGGCTTGGCTGCTGGCTGGGGTTAAACCACAACAGCTGGCAAGTCCAATATTAGGCTTATTTTTTTAATTATCGTATTTCCTTGAAATCTCTATGCATATTTTAAATGGGGAGGGGAGGGAGGGGGAAGATGAGAGAGAGAGAGAAAGGGGGAAGAGATCAAACCCCCAAATGTTTTAAGATTGCTCTTTAAGGGAAAAAGTTTCCCCCAATCGAACAATCACAAGTAACTCTAAAACAGAGAACCTGAAGCACATGCATTTGGCTAACAGCCTGACTGGGAAAAGATCAGCAGAATTGCTTTCTGAAATGTGAAAATTTCCAAACTAGAGAGAGTCTCTTCCTGCAACTTCTCTTAAACTCTAGGATTTTAAAGATGCAAATAACTGCAATTACAGGCAGGAGAAAGAAAGCAGTTCTTTAAAGCTGATGGGAGACAAGAGTTTGCCTCTCAGACAGCTGAATTTGCAAGGCTGCAAACACAAAGAAGCACTTTTAACTTGCAGTACATATGACATCAGCACCCGGTGCTCACAAAAAGAGATGCCTCTGTACTGTATTTACCAGGCTGATTTTCAGAGGAAAGCCATCCCAACCACCTTTGTACTCCTCAGTGGCTGTGAGACAGAAGGTGCTATGTTCTCAGCCTGGGTGTCACTCAAGCTGCTCGGTCAGGAGCAATCCTTTTGGCAAAAGCTCCGCATGCATTTTTTTTTTCTGCCTTGTCAAAGGAAATTCAGAAACACAAACTGCCATCTACTATCTCTGGTGTAGCTGAGAGTCATCCAACCAGCAAGGAAAAAATAATCTGCATTTTGAATAATCATTTTCCAGATGTACTATCTTGCATTTGTCAGGGTGACTTCTTGTTATTTCCTGCTTCTCTTTTTTCAATGGTGTTTGCAGTATTCTTCAGTATCATCTGTTAATTTCATTAACACACTGTTCGATGATCTTGAAGGGGGCAACCTAAAATTATGTTACATAAAACCGGACACAAACTCCCTTTTCCTGCAGCATCCCACCACTCACCTCCCACTCATCTCTGTGCCCTATTATTTATCATGACCTGTTTCCTCGCCTTCTGCAAGAGCTCACACTGTGTGTGATGATATACCATTTTCAGGTGAAAATTCCTGAGCCACTGGGCATTGGTTTCTTAGTCTGGAATCGCTTCTGTGTTTTCTTTGACTGCTACATTGTGCTTTTAAAGATTGAATTCAGTTTCTCTGAACCTTCGCAATAGCAACAGTTTTGCACCAGTTCTGTGATGCACTAGTAAAATATGGCGACATGCCTATAGACTCTTCCTTGTTACAAATTATAGTGGTATCACTGTAACAAAGTGGGTACTTCATATTCTCACAAAAATGTTAAATTTTTTCCACTATTAACTCAGTTCATTAATATATAAATATATATATATACACACATTGAAATTAGTTTATGATAGTCAAGGGGATCTTACTGGAAAATACCATAAAACCTTAGAGCTATTGATGATAACCCTTCCTGCAAAGGCTATTTTGAAGATGCTGACCTCTCTATTTGGAATATTCCTGATATTTGCCTCTGCTTAGTCAGGTAATTTTAAATGAAGAGTCAGCTGCAAACTATACAGCAACTTCCTCACAGAGGGGACCCCTTGTTGATGTTCAAATTCATAGTGTTAGAAAATTTGAAATATATTAGCCAAGACATATACTTCATTAGAATTACAAGCAGACTCTAAGTCTTTTGTTTGCATAACCATTGCAAACTTAGGGTTCACTGCATTAGAGAGAAGCCAAGTGACAATGGAAGTGAACAATACAAAAAAAGGATAATCCCCAGCGGGCTAAGAATGGCTGCACTACAACTTGTGTAGTGTACGTGGGATGGAGAAGTGTGCCTATAAACAATGTCACAAAAATAAATACTACAAGTAAACAGATACAGCAGGAAAAGCAGCTCAAGCAAACGTGGTGGCAAGCCAAGACAGGTCTGGATCCAGGTGAGTCCTGAGGCCTTTTACCTTAACACATACCTTGACCTGTTACTAGCAATGGCAACTCTGTGTTACAGGGCATCCCAAGCTGCAGAGAGTTAGGCTAGGTAACACAGGACAGGGATGGACCAGAAACGCAGATTTCAGAGCCAGACGCCCACTGCAGAAATCAAGGAGCAACAGCAAAAGACAATGTCCAGTCCAGGAACAATGGTGCCTCTGAGGATGTGAGAAAGAGGGATACCAGGTGGTCAGTAGCATGCAAAGAATAGCAGCACAGACAGTGCCTGGAGACAGACTTCCAGAGATCTCCAACATGCTCCATGACCCTCAGCATTTGAACACTATGGACACCTGCACACTAAGGGTCACCCGACACTGGCAAGCTCTTAGATGCCACGTACACTCCTGTCTTCTTAAATCAGCTGCACTGCAGTCCTAGTGATCTTGACAAGCATTAGCAATGGGCTAAAAGAAAGCCTAAAGATGATGATTTTCAGTAAAAGGTTTTGGAAAGTCAACGTGCAGGCAACACAATCACCACAAGAAAGGCAGCTGCAGGTCTCACTGCAGTATCACAGCTCTTGCCAGGTATGGATGTAGGAACTCAGTCCTGTCACAGACCAGAACACAGGCACACCTATGGGTATGTGGCTGTTACATGAGATTATAGCTTTTTTTTTATTTTAGGAAAATCAAACTTCAGGATCAGAACACCTGAAAAAAAGCTGGATATACATTCAGAATGTTAAGTATTGAAATGCTGAGCACAAGGAGGTCTTGAGGTCTTCCACATCTAACACTGATAATGTCAGCAGGATTCCTGCTGGACACAAAGGGTCAGAGCCATGAAAAAAATCCTGAAATGAAATAACATTAAGGGAATTATCCAGCAACTTCTAGGAAAGCCAATTGTTTTCTTAAAAATTTCTGAGTACATTAACTATAAGTTTATGAACCCTTAAGAAAAGTAACATATATGAAACATTTCCCTCCCATACATATGGGAAACCTTATGAATTTGCTACTAACCACTAACTTTAATAGTAGCTTAGCTGAATGAAGAAGGACCACATTTGTTACATCCATTGACAACTGGAAGCTGTAAAAAGTTGCAGCGCTTTAGGTCCAAGAGAAAATTCAAAATAATCTGACCTAAATAATGACACATTCTGAGAAAATGCAACGGAATTGCCTATGGGGGCCCACATTCAGGATGTTGCAAAGAGGCTGCCAGACTGGTAAAAGCAGAGGACTATCATCTGCTCCTACTCTTTCATGTGGGATCAAATGATGCTGGGACAGAGATTCCAAAATATCAAAAGCGACTTCAGGTCCCTCAGAAAGGAGCTGAAAGGATCTGGAGCACAGATAGTGTTCTCTTCAACCCTCCTGGTAGGGGACTGGGACTCAGAGTGAAATGAGTGGATGGGGTGAACGACTGGCTGCACAACAGTGCCATGCTTAGGACCTTGGGTCTGTGATCTGGGATGTGCCTTGGAGAGACTGGGCACGTTGGCACCAGGTGGGGTGCACCTGACCAAGCAGGGTAAGAGTGTTCTGGGGAGCAAGTACACAGGACTTATGGCCGAGCTTTAAACTAGATTTAGTGGGGCAAAAGGATGCTCTAGCAGGTGTCAGTGAGGCAACAGGAAACAACAGGACTTTAGGGAACAGCAGGTAACTACCTGTAAATCTTCCCAAAGGAGTTGTAGAGGGCCCCTCCCAAAGGCTGAAGTAGTCAACAGCCCGGCTGAAGTGTCTCTACCCCAGTGCACGCAGAACAGATAATGAGTAAGAGGAGTTGAAAACCATTATGCAATTAGCAAACTGTAATGCTATTGCTATCATGGTAGGACAAGTTACATAACTGGAGCAATGTAATTAAGGGTCCAAGCTTTCCAGAAGAGAAAGAAGGAGGAGCAGGGGTGTTGCCCTCTGTGTCAAGGAAGGGATAGATTGTGAAGAGCTGTGTCTAGGAAACAGCCATGGACAAGTTGAGAGCCTGTGGCTAAAAATCAAGGATAGGACCAAGAAATGACATCTGCTTGTGGAGGTTACCACAGGCCGCTGATCAGGAGGAGCCTGTTGATGAGGCCTTCTTGCTTTGGCTGCAGGGCACATCACCCTCACCAGCTCTCATCCTGATGGGACGGTTCAACCACTCAGACATCTGCTGGGAGAGCAATACAGGCAGCTGAAAGCAATCCAGGACACTCCTGGAGTGTGCAGAGGACAACTTCCTGGTCCGGGTAGTGGACAGACCAACCGAGGAGAAGCATTACTGGGCCTGGTGCTCACTGATGCGGATGAGCTCCGTTAGAGGGGTTAAGTCTGGAGGCAGCCTGGGCTGTAGTTACTATGCCCTGGTGAAGTTCATGATCTTAGAAGTGTGGACCTGGCAAGGAGAAAGGTTAGGACCCTGAAGGTTAGAAGAGAAAATTTCCACATTTAAGGAGTTGGTGAATGAGATCCCTTGGGAAACCATCCTTTCTAAAGTGCTGACAGCACTTTAAGGCCACTTTTCTTAGACCACAAGAGCTTGCCATCACAATGTGTAGGAAATCTTCCAAGGCAGGCCAGAAAACAGCATGGCTAAGCAAAGATTTGTTCCTCAAATTGAGAAGAAAGAATAAAATGCACAGCCAGTGGAAGAGGGACAGGTGGCTTGGGGAGAGTACTGGGATATGGTTTGGATGTGTAGTGACAGGGTAAGTAAAGCCCAGGCACAGATGGAACTGGGCTTGGCAAGGGATGCAAGAATAACAAGAAGTAAGGATATATGTCAGAAGAGAAAGGTCAAAGAAATTGTACCTTGCTGGTAAGCAAGAAGGATGAACTGGTAACAACTGAAATGGAGAAGGCTGAGGTGCTCAATGAGTTCTTTGTATGAGTCTTCACTGTGAAGTTCAGCACAAAGAACAAAACTCAAACAAATAATACGTAACCGCTATATGGTGAATTGACTGGGCAGCAGCTCTGCAGTGGGAGTTCTGCACTTAGTGGGATTAGGACCTGCAAGGAAAGGGTTAGTGACATTTCCGGTATATGCCTTAAACAAGCTGGATGGTGAAAACTTGTTGCAGAAAACTTCATAGGCGCCTCTGCACAAACTGGAACGAAGTTTCAGTTTTGACTTTGCTGGGGGCAGGGTTGACACTGATAGTTTTCACCCCAACATTTAACTGCAGTATAGTTTACAAGTGAAATAACTGCACTAGTGCAAGAAATAGGGTCAGAAATAGGACACCTGATTTTGGAGGTACTTGCTTTGTATGACCTCCAGAGAAGACCCCTGATGACCACCCCAGCATCACGAAGAAGCCCAGGGCAGTGAAGGACCAAAGCCACTGGATCCACAGTGGTAACCATTTTCTGCTTGCACTCTCTCCTTCCCTATACACTTAAACATTACCTAATAAAGCTTGTGTTGTTGAATGGGCATTTGGTCTTGTTTGCACCTTGCTTTAGCTAGAGGACCTCAAAACTGAACAGGTCCTGAATGTGGTGATCTGTTTACTCATTGGTTTTCCTATCCCACATTGTTCCCCACGCTTTTCCCTGCCCCTAGTCCTGGCCACTCCCTTGGGTCCTCCCTGTTGGTTCCTGCACCCCAACTCCACCCAGGTACCACCCCTGAGCCCCTGACAAAACCCCCCTGTTCCAGGATCACGGGGTCTCTCTGCCCCTGGGAACTGCCTGGACGAGATGCATCAATAAAGCTCTTCGGGGGCCGCCATGAGAGTCCTTTCTCTACCTCCTTGCCATCACTGTGTTGTAGGGCTGACAGCTAAGGGAGCAAGAGTGCGGGGCCATCTGAAATGGACCACGGGAGGACAGAGTGGCTGCCTGCCCTAAGAAGCTCCGCTGTGCTCCCAGAGACAGCTGCAGCTTGCTGAACTAAACCTAGCGTTTACAACACCTGAACATAAACCTGTTTGGCCAAACTGCAGAGAAAAAAAAGTGACTGTAATGAGACTTGCAAACATTTTTTTCTGTTTACTCAGTAGTACTAAAAAAGTAGCTTACTTTGAAATACTGTATGAATTGTGGGCAGTGCACTTCAGGAAATATGGACAATCAGAACAAGGCAGAGAAAAGTAAGTAATGGATGATATTCCAGAAAACATAAATCATAAAGAAAAAGTGAAAGAATAAGAGAGGACAGGAGAAGATAATAAAATTCAAACATAATAAAAAGCTGCTGCAAAGAGGAACATCATACACTTAGCTCAATGACTGCTGGGAACAGGATAGGAAATAATGGTCTTAAATTGTTGCAAGAATGTTTTTCTTAGAGATGATGAAAATTTTCTAGTGCTAAGAAGAATTAAGCACTTGAACAGATTGTTTAGGGAGATTGTGCAGGGTCTATCATGGCAGCGGTTAAAGATCCAGTAAACATGCCAGACCTTGTTCAGGTATAGATGATTTGAGTTAAGGATGGACTACAGAACTTCTCAAGTACCCATCTAGCCCTTATTTATCTATTGCAAGTATTAATCTGTTGCATCTTCTATTTCATGATAGAACAAGGAAATAGTTCAGAGCCCCCGGGAATATGTCAAAAACTACACCAGCCTGACACACAACAGCCCCACAGGACAGCTAAGTTAAAAAAAAAAGGGAGACATACTGGCTATGCTTTCTCAATCATTGTTCTTTTGAGTCATCAGAGAGCAAGACGAACTGTCTGATCATCAGCCATTAAAAGAAATCACAAACTATTGCCAAAGTGCTTTAGTGACACAAAGGTTATGGAGATTCCAAGAAGCTGATCTAAGACACTGCTGCCAAAGTGGGAGACAATACCTTCGTATATAGGATGGGAAGCGTTGACATCCAAGGCAAATTTCATCTGGAATCATATGCTACAGACAAATATCTCACATTTCAGAGCTATCCAGATTGCATGAAGCAATTAAATGCTGAAGTCCCATGGGATGAAGTGCATATTGAGTGCATACTGTACACAAAATTGTGTTTAATGGGATTAGCCAAAAATCCTAGCAGATTTAAAAACTGATGTAATAAGATACATCTATGCTTCAATTCCAGGCAAGCATAAGGACATCTCTGCTAGCCAACTATCCAACTCTTTATTCACATGTATGCATGGAAGTCCAGCAGATGGGAAGAGCCCAGGGATTAACAGTGGACAGAACCTCATGAACTCCCAGACTGCCCATGGTAAGAAGTCAAAACAAACCTGCTGATTTTTAATGGGGGTAACTGTAGGACTTCCAGTAAATTCTCATTGCTGAGAGACAGCCTAGAAGGACATACAGGCATTTAACATGACAAAAAATATAAGAGGGATTTTGCAATACTGTTGTGACTAACAGGCCACATCAAAATTCTTATGATTCAGTATTAAAAGAAGATGTGAGCTATAAATGTCTCAAGCTGGACACCCCCTAAGGCATCAGAGGTCAAAGAAACTGATGGATAAACATCTAACGAAGAGGATGGCACTTCAGCTCAGCAATGCCACTCATTGCAGAACAGTCCTCAGGGTCCAGCAGAGATGGAAGTGATAGGAGAAAGGATCATGGTTTCTTTTCCCATAATACATAATTTTCCACAACAGAGAGAATGCAGCTGGGACAAGGAACATGAAATTAGGCATGGAGTCATGAGAAAGGAGCCAACAACTGGACCCTCTGGGCACAAATTCACAGTTCTTGCTATCAATCACAAAAACTAGAGGCAAAAGCATTGTCTTCAGTAAATTATAGGTCATAGGAAGTAGGTCAGAGAGGAACTTAAAACAGTCACCAAATAGTCGCAAACAGGCAGAGGAAAGTGCCAGGACCTGTCAATCTCCTCACCTGTAGCAGAAGATTTAAATAATAAGATAGGAAAAGGCATAAAGAGGACAGGACAAGACAAAGGGTCAAATTCAGACCTCTGTAACAGTGGCAGCAATACAAACAAGGAATGGGAAATCGGGCTGGCTAGTAGCTGGTGGGCTGCAATGGTCTGGAGGGAAATGCCTTGGTCCTATGGACAGGCAAGAGGTACCTAACCGCTGGTCTACAACTGTCATTAGCACAAAGGGATAATGACCACAAATTACTATAGGAAACATCCAGAAGCTGCACAGAAAAATCCAGGTTTGGAGAAAGCACCATGGAAGCCTTTCTGTATGCAGTGATTGTGGTACTTCTGTAAACAACTCTTCTAAGGAAGCAAACAAAGTAAGCCCACCCTGTTTCAGTAATGCAGAAACAAACTCCCCTCTGGACTCTGGCCACTTTAACACTAAATACAGACACATACAGGACCAAGATTACAACCTGGCAACTGCTAAAAGCTTTGTCAATTTTATAAGAAAACTAGATTTTAAAAAATTTAATACAATACTGTTTCTCATATTCCAATTTGCATCAAGAGTTCCATCTGTCATAGCAAATATTTACTTGTATTAATATTTTTAATGTTAAGATGTTTTCCAAGATAACTCAAAGGCTTGAGTCAAAAGTTTACTATCCTAAGTATGGTCAAGCAGACTGTTCACATCTTCTTTCTAATTAGATTACCTTTTACCATTGAGCTGTTCAAGATTTAAAATTGTTTTTAAAAATGCATTAAGATGTTCCTTGTTGGTGAACACCCTTGGAAATCCAGTTTAAGGGCTTTGCCAAATGAACCAAGCCAAGAGTTAAAGTATAAATGAAACTTAAGTTAATTTTAAATGTTTTTAATACATATCTGCACAGGCACTGTTTTAAATTCTAGGCTGCTAGAACAGGCATTCAAGACAATCACTGCAAGTAACAACAATGAACACTTACAGAAATTCTAACAGAATTTTTGCAGTGTTCACCTACAGAACTAATTCTTTTAAGAATTAGGAACAAGATCTGGCTGATATGAATAGCAACATAAAAGGAGACGTTCCTCTCATTCTCAGAGAACAGCTGCAGCACTTTTCCTCATCTGCCTTCCCCTGCAGCTCTGCTCCCTAAGTCACACTGCCTCAGTGAACAATTAACAAAGATAAAATACTAATATTCAGCCTAAAATGAAGAACATATTAATCCTTTAAAATTATTGATTGAGATTTTACAGAAATTTCTTTGGAAATACTTTATTTTGTAGGGCAATAGTTGGATGAAACATGAGACAAAAATAGCCTTAAATGAAGCAATGCCATCTTACATTTTTTTGCTGAGGGGTGAGTGCATAGGGAGGTCTTTAGCAGATTTTGTTAAGAACTCCTCTTTATCTGGAATTTCTTTTCCTTCACCGCTTACTTTCCACCCATTTACTCAGTCTCTCATTCTACATATTACAGCTGCAATTGTAAATTAAACATTAATTTGCTATTATACACAAGCATGTATTAAAATAATTTTAGAAGGGTCAAAGACAAGCTGTGGACTATGTAGTGAAGTTCTGCTGTTATCAAAAGACTACACTAGTGAAAGCAGTGGAAATATTTTGTTGTGGGTATTTTATGCCAAAGCTTCTCATTATACCTATGGAAGCCAGGCTTAATTTTCACTGAAGTATAAAAATAATAATTGAAAAAGAAAGATAAGCTTGGAAAAGGAAATCATATAATGAAATAGTGATGCAGAACAATGCTTAAAAAGAAAAAGTCTAAGCTCTGCTGACTATCAGGACCACAGTCTTGAGGTTAGGAAGGTGATTAAGGGCTTTACTAAATATAGTCTTAAAATATGCCTCCAGGACCTATTCATAAATAAAAAAGCTTGATTGCTTATCATTTCTATTACTCTCTGCTCTTAGTGGAAATGCAGACTGCTTCTTATATTGTGTATTATTATAATCACAATACTTAGCATACTGTGTATTATTACAATCACAACATAAATGCCTAAAACTATCCTAGGTTCTTTATCCTTCTCTAAAGGACATTCATTAGTTTTAAATCTGTCCTTCCCTTTATGATACTCAGAACTGCAATTTTGTGTTAAAAATGAAAACTTTCCATATTTAGACAAACTATTTTATACAGAATAGTATCAGTCTTCAGAGAGTGTAAGGCAGGAAATACATAATTCAGGCATATACAAAGTCAAATACACACAAGATCAATACACACAAACACTTGGTAATGAACACAGATCTGCTCTGTCCTAAAACTCATTCATACTAACTAATAGGGATAAGGAAGCCTGAACAAAATTTTGCATTGACTCAGTAATAAACACATTATTTTTACTACATCAAATTACGTAATTGTCCATTGCAATGTCACATTTTTAAAAAATAAAAGCTGTATAAAATCTACTGTAGATACTACACATACTACACTTAAAAGGAACATCATGCAAAGAATTACAGACACTAGAAAACACGTTTTCTAAAATTCATACAGAGTGGGAACTGAATGTGAACACAAATGAACTAAACTTGAATATTACACAATAACTAATCTAAACTTTGTTGCACTTGTAAAGCAGTAATTTGTTAGCTTTTAACTGGAAAAAATAAAAAGGAGTCTGAAGAATTGTACTATTTTATTTATATACTTAAATTCATTGAACACTGTCATGACAGTATTTGTGAAGTTGGCAGTAATGAAAAAACATTTGGCAATATAATGAATTCACTATTTATAAAGAAATATTTTTCATTTAACTCACAAAGCTAAGTAACTGACATACAGGAGTTATTTGCACAATATAAGTAATTCCTTATTACAAAATTCATATGGGATTAAGCCAGTGTAATTCAATAAGCCCTTTTTTTATACTGCAGCAAGTTTTATAAATTGAAGTAATTTTTGCTTTCAAATTTTGACCCACTATCCCAAATAAAGAAAGAAATGTTTCATTTTGTTTCAAATGCTCTAAAATGATTCTTTAAACCAATTATTTTTCAAATTTTACGTTTTTTCCACTCCGGCTTGTCTGTTTCATCATCTTCTGGTTCCACTTCTGCAAAAACTGTTTTTGGCTGTGTTCTGGAAAACATTAAAAAGATTAAAATAGTAGTCAGACTACAATATTTTATCAGAAACTGTATTAGACAAGCACTAGACACAAACAAGATAGATACATATAGACACTTCCAAAAAAAGAGCATTCTAGACTTACCCATTTTTTATTTTTGACATTAACCTATCAACTAACCTTCTCAGAACTAAGAAGCTTGCAGCTCACAGGCAAAAAAGCACAACAAACACGTATTTTGCAAGTATTATCTCCTCATTAGTTTACAATCAGTATCCGTGTATTCCATGAATAAAATTAAAATAGATGTGAGGAACAAATACATTTAATTCAATGCTAGAAAAGCAGTCACTGGTCACTTCATTCCATGACTTTTAAAAAAGAAACTTCCATTTTGATACACTGTAGAACAACAGCAGCCAGTAAGTGAAAACAGAACAGCTAAGCCATATTTCTGGCTAAGCTTATGCATGAAAAAACAGCTTTTCCTCCAGAGACTTTATCTAACACTACTGTAACATAAAAAACCTAATGATCTGCATATGAGAACACAGTGTATCTGACAGTCAAGTGTGATGGTATCAATTCCTCCACTCTTTATTTGAATTTTAAATACCGCTTAAACTTTACAAAAGTAATTATTGATTACTTTCTAAATGAATACAGTATCAAGTAGCAATTTAATAAACTGTTTGCACATTCAGTTCCCCTGTTTTACTCTTCAATAACGGTTCCCTTTTCCAACCTAATTCTCAGCACAACCGTTACAGAGCTGAAACTAGTAGATTTCTGATGGTGGTTATGCTCAACTTCTCAACATGACAAAGTAAAGAATGCAGCCAAGGCAGTCATCATCTCATTACTATATTAACTAATTTTTTGCAACAGTCTAAGGATGTGAAGCATTATTACTATTATAGCAACTGTTATTTGGCAAACTCTACAAAATGCAGAAACCTTAACAAAATTATGCCTGCCTTATGTAACACAATAGGCAAAAGCCAATGTTGCCTCTGACTTCAAAGAGTATTAGCAAGACATCAGCTCTTAAGGAGAAGGATTCTCCACTTGTTTAATAAGTGACCCCACAGGTTCAAAATCACCAAAACTAGTCAAAGAAAACTCCCCTTACATACAGGATCTTTCTAGTGCTTTGCCTGCTCCTCCATCCTCCAAGTTTGCCATTGAGGAAAGGGTCATACTGATACTTCCAGAGATGGTCCTACTGCAGAACTCTGACTGGCACGTGGTCCCTGGGTGCAGGCTGTAGCAGACCTTGCACCCAGATGAGGACCTATACTATGGAAGTTAGATGAGTCCTTTTGCTGTCCATGGAAAGCAGAACTAAGATGAAAAAATATTTTCCAATTTTAAAATTTCACTATAAAATACTTACATAAACTCTACTTAACCCGTTGCTGAAGAAAGATGTAAAAAAAAGAAAAAAAAAAAAAGAAAAAAAACCCAACAACATTCAATCCAAAACAGACACCAGGGATGAAGGCTTTATTGGCTGAAATACTGGATATTGCTAGCTGCTGAAGAGGAAGAATGTATGAAATCTTCTCTTTTTTTTCCAAACATACTGACAGAGGTTTATTTATATATGTTAAGTATAATATACATTATATTTAACAATGTACCCTCCTTTTACCCCAATAGATGAAAAGTATCTAAATGTCCTCTAGGATGACATCAGTATTAAGAGTTTCATTAGTAAAGCACAACTAATCAAGTGCAAGCCTATAATTTCTGACCATAAACCTGCAACTGTCATAGTTCAGATAGGCATTTCCAACTTAGAAGAATGAATAAATTTCTGAAACAAGCAGCAAAACCTATGTTTTTTCCAGGATAGGAGTTGGTACACAAAAAAGGCATAGACTTCAGATAATGTAATTATGCTACTGAGTGCAGGAAATCTGAGGCAGGGGGAGAAGCAAAAAAAAGAAAAAAAAGAGATAAACTGTACCATAATCAAGCAGTAACCAGCTAAAGCAAAAACATACAGAGGAAATCAAGTCTGCTTGCTTCCCCACTTTTTAAAATTACCATGAAATAACTGTAGCCTCAGCTGAAATGTAAACTCTTCCACCTCCACAAGCTACATAGCTGTAACTGGGGCACCTAGGGTGATTCATATGCCTGACCATTTTAAAACACTGTTTTTGTTATTGCTTTATCAGCAATGATCACTTAATCTAATTCAAACACAATTTTTTTCTGCTTAGTAACTGCACTGGAGATAGCAAGTGTAGTAGGAGTTTGCTGTATGATTAATATTTATATAAAAATTATCAAAACAAATTTTCTTCTTCTAAATATTCTTATTTCTGAGGGCTAAATAATACACGTGGAAAGCTGTGTTCTTTTTCCCCATCAAATTTCTCAGTTTTATTTATCCTTGACTTTGGGGGTTGATTTCAGTGTGTTAGGGAGCTGTTTGGCAGATCCCATGGCCGAATACTATGGAGGGCAAAGGGGCCTGAGGAAAGCTGGTTGATCTTTGAGAAAATCTCGTCAAAACAGATTACATTTCATCTGCAGAAAGCACAGCCTGGCAGTAGCCCAGTGTGGATGCATATGGATCTGACTGTGATAAACCACAAACTCAAAAAAGGAAGAACAAAAAGGAGGCGAGGACACCCTCAGCTAACAGGAACAGAGGCATTACATGAACATGGAGGAACAGAGTTAGGAGTGCCAAAGCTCAGATGGAACTGAAACAGAAGAGAAACGTGAGAGGCAACAACAAAGGACTTCTACAGCTACACTGACAGACAAAAGAATGCAAACGAAAATGTGCTTTATTGAGCAGGTAAACCACTAACATAGCATATGGAAAAGGTCAAGATACATGGTGCTTTTTTTGGCTCCATCTTCCCTGATAAGGTCTGTCCTCGGGCCTGCAGTACTGCTACACTACAGCAGAATCTTTGGTAGGGACTGAGACATTTCTAATGGGAAGAGGAAGACAGAGAGTTTGTAGCTCATCGGACATGCAAAAATCCATATTAGATGGGTGGACCCAGAGGTACATGGGAGCTGGCCCATGTCATTGCAAGGGCACTCTGTCATCAATGAGATGTCATGGTGACTAGGAGAGGTTTCCACTGGCTAGAAAAAGTAAGCATTTTTGTGAGGGGCAAAAGGAGGATTTGGGGAACTACCCAACCTGAGTTCCTAGGAAAGCTATGGAATGACTGCCAGTGGAAGGCATTTCCAGATGCATGAAGGACATGAAGGTGGTAGGGAACAGGCAGCATGGACTTAGCAAGGGCATACTGTGCCTGCCAACCAGATTGCTAGAACAGGCTGCCCAGAGAATTAAATAGGAATTGTGGGAATTTCCATCCTTGAGGATATTTAACTTTGGCTGAGCAAGCCCCTGAACAACCCAAATCTAATTGGATCTGAGCAGCCTGATCTAAGTGAATGCACTTGAAGCTGGAGCTTGGACTAGATGACTTCAGGCATTCCCTTCCTACCTAAATTGTTCTATGATCCTGTGTTTCCACATGACTGTCAGCTGAAACCAGTATCTCATACACTGAAAAATGCATTCCTATTGTGGGTTATGGTAACAGGCTGCAAACAAAAACGGGAAAACAAACTAGCATGATTTATTTATACTATGTGCTTCTCTTTACTTCAGTGGTTTTCAAGATATTCAGATATGCAGACCTCTAGAAAATTTCCAGAGGCCAGGAAGACTGCTTTAGAGTCACCATAATCCCTCTCGTTATGGGTTGTTTTTTTTAATTGCCTTTCGAGGATCCAATAGAAGTAGCTCATTGACATGTGAGGATCATGGACTAGCAGATAAATAATACTGCTGCAGCAAAACCAGCTGGAGATGACAACTGCATATCACAACATGTGACTCATGTCAAAGTAACTTTTGAAATTTGTGTTTATATTGCACAGAAACAAAGAAAAAATATTTTCAAGCATGTTTGGAAACCAGAATAATGTCATAAAGGTCATTTTCAGACTGAAATATTACGGTTTTCAGCATCAGGCACCTTTTTTGTTTCGTTACCCCACCAACCATCCTAACCCTTCCCTAAATCTCAGGGGCTCCCCTCTCAAAATTACCAATTTACAAAAAAAGATTTAGGATAAATATCCCAAGGCATGCCAACAAGGCTGCTGTTACAAGACATTCTGTTCAGTCCTGATTCTTCAACTAACGATACTCAAGCCATTACATGACTAACACTTCACACACTGGCATTACCCTTGAGAAAAAGTTCAGTGAACACAACATAGCTACAGACTCTTGCTTCAAGTCATTCCCTCTTGACAGTGACAAGCAGCAATCAAAAAGACTGCAAAATAGGGGCAACATCACTGAAATGAAAGGTATTTTCAAGAACTCCAGTTTACCTGGTTGAGGAGGGCAATTTCACCCTCACTTTCTCTCTGGTACAGAAGAAAGCTGCATCTGGGCCTGATTAGGCACTCAGCTACAATGCTTAGTAATTCCCGCTGATCCTTCAGAGGGACATCTGAAGTCATTATAGTATATCTGTACAGCTGTGTTAAAACAAACAGCTCACAAAGAATGTAATTTTCAAACATTTACAACTGATGCCTCAAGTTCCTTTCCTGTAGTTCTTTACTTGAAATCTTCAATCTGTCCTTCCTTTCCTTTCATTCCACTGGAATGGCTCTTGCCAAGGACTCTAACAAGCTTTTTCCTGAGAAATCTCAAGATCTTTTCCTTATTCTCATCCATTATGACTTTTCTGCTGTGTTGATCACATCTTATTTGACACTTTGTTCACATTGGGCTTCTGTGACATGTCATCTCCTGATTCAGCATGTACTTCTTATCATCCCCAGTATCCTTTTCAGCAGCATCTGTTTTTCACCCATTCTTTTGCCTCTTACATACTTCCGCCTCCTTTCTGGCTCAAATGTCAGGTGAAATGGAAAGGTCAAGCTAATGATAACAAGCTTGAAAATTTTTTCAAGTGATAAATAATGCAAATGAATATTTAGCTTCAAGAGTAAATTAGGCACCTTTAGCTCTAAAAAAAAGGATATATTTTTACACAGAATGCATAAACTAACAGGAGAAGTCATGTGTTTCTTAGAAGATTTATTGAAGTGAAAATCATAGCACGGTTTGGGTTGGAAGGGACCTTAAAGCTCCAACCCCCCTGCCATGGGCAGGGACACCTTCCTCTAGGTCAGGTTGCTCAGAGCCTCATCCAACCTGACCTTTGAACACAGCCAGGGACGGCGCACCCACAACTTGTCTGGGAAACCTGTTATGTGCCTCACCACCCTCTGAGTAAAGAATTTCTTTGTAACATCTAATCTAAATCTCCCCTTTTTTATTTTAAAACCATTCCCCCTTGTCCAGTCACTACCTACCCTTGAAAAACTGCCACTCTCCCTCATATACAATTTAAAAAGCATTAAATCAGTTAACTGATTCAGAATGACTTAACCAGTATGGATCAGGAACAGAGAAACTCCAATCCAGTCATCATATTCCAAGTTATGAAAACTGATTAACCAGAAAAAGAGAGTTTCTTAATCTTCTCAGTCTAAAATTATTTAATAACTATCACTGGAGAAAATTATGTAACTATAGTTTCACTGAACAAGAGTGAAAACTTTATGTGCATAGACAGCACAGGACCAAAAGCCTTGTCAAACAAAAGATATATCAAGTGGATAGTTTTATACTGTGTTTAAGTAAAAATTTACTACAAGAAATGTGGAAAAACTGGTAGCAGAAGAATAAAGTAGTAAAAGAATAAACACCATTTTAAAAAATGAAACATACTGGATGTATGGTTTTTAGGTCTTAAGACAGTATATGATTTTAAGAAAGTATCAGAATATCACCTTCCCTAACTCTATAGTGTAACTTATGCTATAGCTAAAGCAGCTGTCCAATATACAATCCAGTATTGCATGATAATTTATATCAATTACTTGCAATTTGCATATTTTATTAAATATAAGTCTGTAAGTACATCTGTAAGATGCATTTTACATACAGGTTAAATATGCATGCTCTGTAAAGTCAGACCTAGGATACTATTATAATAGTATATATTATTATATTTCATATATTATATTATAATAGCACAATAGCTTTTTGTGGCTGTTAATATAGACCTGAATTTCTGAAAACTAAGAGCATGACACAATAAGACAGTTTCTGCATCTCATTGTCTTAGCTATTATTAGCATTAATATTAGTGTCTTTATTATTAATAGTATTATTATTGTGTTATTGTAATTGTTATTATTATTAATGTTATTCTTGTTCGGGAGTTTTAAATGCTCTTTGCACAGAGTATATCTGAAAGTCAAGCTTTTAAAGCAAGGATAACGGCAGCTTCACTAGGATGAGATTTATCAGCTGACAAAGCCATCAAGGCAGCATGCTGCTGGCTGCAGTCCAATTCCCCCACACACATATCACCGTCTGGTGTGTAAGTTAATAGCAGTCTGGACTTGCATCCTGCCCACTTCTCAGCCAGCTCTCTCCTCTTCCCCTGCAGCCACATCTTTAACAAGGAACTGTAATGAGATCTGGCCACCTGACACAGTAAGCCTCCTGTAACACAGCTTTGTTTTAAAACTTTCATGTCTACTACATTGCAGGTGTCAGGGATGAAACTTAATATACAATCAATGAAGTTACTAAGCCAAAAATATGCTGAGGTATCTATCTACCTGATGGAATGTGTGCTTGTACGTACTTTTGAGAATGGATTCCTCAAATAAAACCAGATGCCTACACATTCCAAGTACATTTCCTCTCTAGTAATCATGTTCTCAAACAATTAAAAATCAATATTTAGCATATTCATTACAACAATTGCTACAGAATCAGGCTTTCAAATATCACATCTCTGGTACCAAGAGTGATACTGTATAACGCCTTGGTTTGATGTACAACATCAAATGCCATACTTGTCAATTAACAGTGTGCCTTACTTATTAATTACCTAATCAAAGCCAGGCTGGGTCACTGACATTCTCAAGCTGCTTTGGAACAGCTATTTAGTTATCTTTGTGAACATGTGGGTCAAGTCAGAAAACAAGTTTCTGGAAAAAGGTGGTGATTGGTTCAGCTACAGAGCTGAACACTAAAAAAGAAAGTAATCAGTAAAGTACTAATGAATGTACAGCCTTGGACATAGAACACTGGGCTGCAAAAAAAAAAGCAATTCATTATTGGCAGACTGCTCTGTGAAGACTGTTTCAGCTCTTCAAAATGTTTTCCTTATGCATTTTGAAAACACTGCTTGACACTATTTTGTGAAAAAAGCTCCCTCAATGATAATAAAATACGACAATTCTAGTAATTTTTAAAGGGTTAGTTTCAGTTCATTAGTATGAAATGCATTTATGTAGTATTTATTTTTATACTATTGTATATTAATTGTTTGTATTTAGTTGTTCGAAATGTATTTATTTTTAGGAAAAAAACTCCTTGGCTAGAAAGTATTCAAGAAGCATATTGCACAATTTTCATTTTATTATATACACACAAATACCACACTCACACATACAATTTAAATTGAGTAAAGTACCATCTGTGGGATTGCCAAGGTTTTACTAAAAAATCTTGATGAGGTTCTTTAATTTATGTAACAACTGAAAACTTAATTCTTTATGTTGAATTTTTGGTGGGAGATTTTATCAGTGCCATTTTTAATATTGCTGTACCTTTAAAACCAAGTTAATTCAGGCAATTACTTGGGTCCTCATATATGAAAAATTCAGATAAAAACTTATGACAGTCAAGAAATCATCCTGTCATAACACCAAGTAAATATTTTGAAGGTTTAACCTAAGAATCAGTCAGAACTAGAAGGCATATTGGAAAATCATCCCAATATATCAATGGGACAGTACCCTATTAAAAGGTATATTGCAATTTTATACATGGATTTGGAGAAGATTCTAAACTCAAATCAACTTTGCAAGCTTTAAAATAACTTCTAGCACTGGCAGGTACATTTTAAAAGTGGAAATATTAAATTTCAACAATTCATCCTCCTGGAAACTCGTATCTTCATAAAAGAGTATATTCTTGGTTTACATATTTGTGGCAGCAATCCAAAAAAGGCCAAGTATAGCATTAGAAATGTCTCTTCTATTTTAGCTATACTCCTACTAGCCTCTAGAAATGTTACTTGTATTTTTAATTGTTTCCTTACTTAGCATATGCCGGAGCCACCCAGTATGGATTCTCCTCCGCTTCCTTCGCGTGGCGTAAGATGGCCTCTCGAGGGTTGCTGTCATCTGTCTTGTCCAGGGCAATGTTCTTGACTATATATGATGACAGGGTGACCCCGTGAGTCCCAACACGGCCACCACGACCTGTGCCACGAAGAGAAAAATATTTAAGGAATACACAGAGCCTGCAATGGTGGTCTGATACAAAGAGGTTAATTAATGCTATAGGAAGGGTTTAACTTAGAGCTGCATTCAGATGGGTGTTCTACTGATTATGTAACTCAAAGTAAGCCATTGTAATTACTAATTTTTTGTAGGCAAGCACCCTAATGAGACACCAATGTCCTAAAGTGCTGGATCTACGGACTAGAGTCACCATCCAAAAAATGCAAATCCAAATGAGTGTAGAACCAAAGCATGATGGCCCCTTCAGCATACGACACTCTGAAATGATTATGCCTAGATTACCTGCTCCTGCTACTGGAGGTTCAGGTTTGTGAGACTTCATGGGGTCCAACCTATCCTTCTCCAGCTGTTTCCTCGTGCTTCGTTGTCGTGGTTCACGGAACATCGGAAGTGCATGGGCTGAAGGGTCACAATTTGAAGAAAATTAAATGTTATAAATTCCATTTTCTTTTTAACATTTTAAATACAAAGAGTTGGGTTCTTTCTTGCAATGGAAAAGGTGGCAGGAGCAGCCTCCCAGTAATCCTGTATCCAAACAATGGTTTACTGAGTTGTACTTTCAGGGGTTTCTTTCTGCTGAATTTTTCAAAGATGAAAACAGTCAGATATCAGGGTTCCTTCAGGCAGGAGCCTCTCCTCTGAAATACTGTATGCACAGTTTATGCTTATTTCATTCATACCTCTGTCATTCAGTTCTCAACATTAGCATTGTGACCAACCAGTTACTCTTTTCTGAACTTCCCATGTTTCTAAAGCCTTCTCATGTGCTCAGAGCATGACAAGGCACTTGATACATTCTTGGATATGACAAAGAGTGGAGCGGAAACTCCTCAATGATTCCAAATGTAATTTTATGCGTATGAAGTCACAATCATGTTCTTTCTTAAATAATAAGATTAATCACCATTGGAAAAATAACATAACTGAGGCAGTCTGGCTAAATTGTAAGGATTTAAAACCTCTATTTCCTCATAAAAGTGCTATCTTCAATCACAGTAATGGCTTTGATCCACTCAGACAAGAAACTCATTTGTCAGCAACAGAGAAACCATGTTAATGGACATGGTTTTCTTGCAGTGAGGTTTATATCTCACATGCAGGTGTGCTCATTGCTGCTGTTTCCAAAGATATGGAAAATTGTGTAGGGTTCAAATGATCCAATAAAGACAAAAAATAACCAAAGAAATCTTAAATTTAGGAACATCATCTCTATATTGAATAAAAAAAACAGCAGGGAGCATTCAGGTACCTATCAGCTTGAGTTTTCAGTTTATTTCCGTAAGCCTCCTCAATTTATTAGACTGAGTGAAGTCACAGCCAGGTGATATGCAGTAGATCTTTGGAAACAAATGTTTAGGTTTTATTTTTGCAGATTTCATTAAGTATGAAATGCCAGGGACAATTTTCTGCCAAGCACTAAGCTTGATCAGTTTCCACAGAGCATCTGAGGTGACTAATGCACAGATCCAAGCTTTTGCCATTTGTGGAGTCAAGGTTGTCTAAGGGAAAAGCAGGCTGTGTATTCCTGTGTTTTAAAAGTGACACTTAATCCCTTAAAACAACATGCCTGCATTTTAAGTAGCCATTGCAGGCAATTCTCATAATAAAGAGCAACAAGAAATCTGAAGGAAAAAAAAAAAAAAGGAAAAAGAGCGGAAAAAAAAGAGGATAAGAAAAAAAGGGGTCAGATCACTTTGCAAAAGCACTTCAGAGATATTCAGGTCTTCCCAGTTCTATCTGTAAACTTAAAAGACAGACATCTAACCTCTGAAAAGTTTCCAAAATATGCAAAAAACTTAAAAATTTGCTCAGCAAATCCTTACAACATTTTTCTGCATTACTGTATATGGAAGCATCCTTGTTTAGTTTCAAAATGATGTGGAAGAAACAGTTAAACAGCTAGAACTCAGTGACAAAATCCCAAAACTTTGAATAACTTGGACCTATATCTTTCAATGACATTTATAAATGCCATTGAACACACAAGTTTCACTGGATTTTAAGCAGAATTTTCTTTTAAAAATCACAGAAGTTCTTTAGAGTATAAACACTAATGACAGTGCACACAAAGCATTACAGTGAAGGATGTTATAAGGATGGATTAAGAGCACCCAATGAATATAAATACCCCTGATCTTTGGCAGTTGCTGCTTAAGTTTACCCCAAAAACTGGAGCTGGACATCTGCAGCAGTAGGGTAGGTTGGAGACAGCTCTGGCTAGAAAGTGCCCAAGATGGGAACCAAGAACCGAAGTGCCTTGATACGGATCTAGTTACCAAGACTGCCCAAACTTTCTCATTCTAAACCTCTTTTTGTTTATTATGCTGCCAAACAACTTGTTCATTCTAGAAAAATGGTTTCAGTATGTGTAAAACCAAGCCTACTACAAAGCAGAGCTGAACACCCTGGAACTGGAAGAGGATGAAGAGAAGCAAGACGGCACAACTGCGTGACTTCTCATTTCACATGAGGAAACACTACACAGGGCAATGCTAATGGGGAGGGTCAAGATCTCTCAGTTAATCCCCTCTTTCCACTGTAAAATTTGTCGTTGGGAAAAGCCAGATCATTAAACATTTTATAGTAGCAATGATAACTATTTTTCATGCATCAGTGACCCTTAGTATGAACATAAGGTCTTAAAAACCCCTAAGGGTAGGGATAGCTAAGCTATGTAAAATCCTATATAAATTGGGGTAAGTTATAAATTTGGAAAAATCATTCGGTATTTGTTCAAGACCTATCTCTCATCTCTGATTTTGTCACTGGTACTGCAAAGTGGTAAAACTCTTCCTAAACCCATCTACACTCCACAATTAATTATGCAAAACTGAAGATTTACAAAAGCTCCAAAATTTTGGAGGCTTTCAGGAGCACCACCAATCAAGAAATCAACCATTATTAAAAACTTTACAGAGCATACAGAATATATATACCTTTCTGGTTGTGCAACACTACAAAAAAATTGTACGAAGCACCAATATATGATACCAATGATCAATGCTTAATTGAAGACTTTTTAGAGGAGAAAAGATAAAGCTAAACTATCTGCAAATCATTTCAAATCTGAGAATGAGCTAAGGATGCTGCTATAAAGATATGTTTAAATTTCTTTCTTACGTGTTATAATGTAATCCTGTGTAAGAGTCTCTGCTTGTCTCTCTTTTCGTTTTGTTTTGACCACACATAATTTTGCTCCCCTAGGAGGAAACAGAGCAGTTCAGTTAGTCTGTTTATATCAAACAGAAACCCATTTTTATTCAAGACAGTCTCAACAAAATTATACAACACTCTAAATATTCATGAATGTGTGTATCTTTGCCTGTTCATGCTCATGTGAAGGAGGGTAGAGAGATTATAGTGTTTCTGTTATAGAGCGGTTTATATGACATGCAGAAATAAGGGTGGAAGATTCATTTCACACTTCATTTGTCCACAGTACTTTAGTGTGCACATTGGAAGTGCTGCTCTCCAAACTTGGGCACTCATTTGCTCCTGATATTATTCTTCCTAAGCAGCAGAGGTGGCAGTTACCTAACCAGAGTTGTCTGTAACACTGAGGCGAGAAAGACTGCATAAGCCTGGCTGCAGCAAGATTGATTTAAACCAGTAGTATTTTCCTCCTCATGGTAAATACCAGGAAAAAAAACAGTCACAGAACTGTGCTAGGGCTCTGTGGTCCAAACGATGAGGACCAATTCTCTTGCTTTCTAAACTGACAAAACTAGAAAAACAAAACTTGTTTCTGATAATCTTGTAAACCAGAGTTTATCTTCACATCCAAGTGCCCAGGTGACAGTAAGTACCCAGAAAACATTAACCATAACACAGTTTGGTTTTGGATGCCAGCAAAACAAAGTTGGCGCATACAGGGGAAACAACTTATTTATCCCACTTAGTATCAAAGAATTGTACATTTCCTCGTGGCTGACAGGAAGGAAGCATGCCCCAGTTCTCTAGCCAATCCAGAAGGTAAAGGCAAATTAATTGCAAAAGAAGTATTTATAGGCTACTTAGGCCCTCTTCATCTTCGGCTGGCAAGTCACCTCCTGATCGCACCACCTTTCCCTTAGATGTACAGGCAAAATCCACATGATAAATGAGGGTGGCAATGAAGACTAGGAGAAAGGTGGGGATGTGCTTCCTTGCTTTACACCTTGTCAGATTGGGTCTTCCAGTATTACTTCACCAGCACTGAAGTTTATGCTTCTAAACAAGATTTTTACTTCACAAAAAAAATATGCATTAAAAATACGTATACATATAAATACCATAAATACCCATTCAGTCACACTTCCTCAGCAACCTCCAAGAGACAGGATGAAAGGGTAGTTACTCCTACTGCAGGTTTCATGCAATTAAAAAATGAAAGCATTTGTAAATTCAGGTAGAACAGTCAGCATACTGCAACAGAAAAAGCTCAGAGGAAAAAGTGCCACTCTTCATAAGCAAACACTCTGGGTTATTTTTTTTCTCTTTCTACTGTTGCTAAATAAGTATAATTCTGCAAAACAAATGTTACTAAACCAGCTTTTCTCATTTCTTAGTATAATCACTGAATCACAGAATCACAGAATCAGGCTAAATTTGAGAAAACAACCATACTAAAACACGATTACATACCTCTGGCTTTTGACAGGATCATAGTACACTTTGGCTAAACCATTTCCAGTACCAACCATGATCTGGTTCAGCTTGGGATGCCAAAGGCAACGCACAACACTCTGAAATAAAGTGACATATTGACAGTTAGTTGGTCACTCATCTGGACCTTAGAATTAATATTCACATTGTCAAAGAGTGCATCACACTGTAGTTGGACCAAGCTTAAGCTCATGAATAAGCAGGTGAATATGTGAATGAATAACTCCAGAGTAGAATACAATGTAAAAGCAGTGTCAACACAAGGATGTAGGCAGGGAAGGAAATAAAAATTGGTGACAGGGTGATAACCAGTGGTTTCCACAGACTATCCGCTGCTAGGATCTTCATGGGCATAACGGAAATGGGAAGTTCAAGACGGATTTGAAGGAGAACAATTAAGCTTCAGATATGATATAGTGACCCAGGCCTTCATGACTTTTGTGTTCTTCTTTATAATTATTAATTCTCCCACTTCATTCATCACTTTATCTGGTTTTTCCCTTCTTGTCATACACTGTTGACCTTTCACTTGCTGACTGCAGAAACGGAAGAGATGCTGATTTTCATTCTTGCTTCTTTCTTACCCACAACACTAAGAACTTGGTATTTGAAGCCAGTGTCTCACAGTACTGTCACCCTTCTGGTCAGCAGCGAAACTCATTTTCAGACATTAAGAGTATTGTTCTACATGTGACTCTGAATCTCCATGTGAGTACTGTTTTCAGTCTGATTCAGCAGGCGAGCACAGAAACTCTAAGACTCAAACTTCTGACTCGAGACAACCAAAGTGGGCACAATCTGCCACAGATGACAATCCATCTCATCAAAAACACATAAGAAAGTATCTATTTTTGACAGATAGTGATGCCTTAAAGGGATAGTGTCCAAGGCTGAAGTTGGTTTGTGCCACTTATGTATCCAGAGCTAGCAAGATACATTATCCTGTAAGTATTTCAGGGAACAATGTTCCCTTTTCTAGCCTTGCCTTTCTTCCCCTCCACTTCCCACTGCATGTTCCATACTATTTCTGGTTTTGTCCAGATTCCATTTTTTTGAATGCTAGGAGGCACACAACATTAAAAATACTGAAAAAATTCTGAAGCCCATTCAGCCATCATGAATCAGAACTTCGTTTCACCACAAGATGATGCATGATACTCTTCTGAGCTGTTTTTTCTGCTTTGTGTTCTTGTTTCGGAAGAAAAACCAAGTGAGATGAAGTTTCATTAATCAAATAGTCCTTTTTTACAAGGTTCCCCAGCAAAGCATCCTCCTTCTACATACACACAGCATACAACATTACACCTTCCCATTTACTTACAGGTACAAATAAACCTGGCTTGCTTATTACAAGACAACTACAAAACAACATTTTTAGAGGTAAATATGAGGTACACAATAGGTGAGTTATTAATAGATAAGTTATAAGCTAACAAGTTGTTTGATTTAAGTAAGAGTCTTACATACTGTTACGTAATGCTCAAAATGCTAAAGTAACTCTAAAATACCAAAGCTAGTAACAAGTATTGAAGGTCAAAGGTGGGTGGCCTTTTCTTTTATTAATATTTATTGCATGTGGTTAGCTAGCCTTTTAAAACTTTGTAGTTAATGTGGTTCTCCACTTTCTACTGTCAAGTAAATGTATTTTATAGCATGGTAGTGGATACCAGCCAACAAAAACAAGCCTGAGACAGTGTGGCTCAGCGCTGATGGGGTTTGCTGAGTTTCTAACTTGTCAGACATGCACAGCACACTTAAAACCACCATGGCACGTGCTACAGGGCAGGCAAAAGAAACTGCCATTAAATGTAGCCCTATAAATCTTCTAAAACTGTAAAACGTTCCCAGAAGATAATTTGTTAAAAACTAAACAAACTCAAGCTCTGAACATGCAAGTAATTTTATTAATCCACTGGCATATAAACCTACTTTATAAGAAATAATAAAAACTATTTATGTGGTTTTCAGATTATTTTAGAAACTGACAATACTTCAAAAATACCAAAATACTGAATCCCTGAACTATATTCTAAAAATTTTTCCCAATCATATAATCCTAAAGAAGTGAAAATTCTAATCAACTGTACAACATAGGGATCATTGTAGGCTAGGTCTTAACACTGGGAAGGAAGGAGAATCTTTATCACACAAAAATAATTAACACTTAAAGAGCATTTAATGCCTCTAACTTTTCTACTGCTTCCACTCAGAATAACTCAGGTACACATCTTTATCACTGGAAATGCTAAACATCAAATTCCATCTCAAGGAAGGTCCTACCTCCCAGCTCTCCAGGCAAGTAAGTATGTTAATTGCAGACAAAGAAGTGTTTTCCTGCCTTTGCCTATGTGTGCACTCCAGAATGCTTGTGTTTGGAAGAGAGGTCTGGAGATGACTAATTCAACCATGCTGCTCCAAGCATACTCAGATACTACAGACAGCTCAGGATATCACACAGTTTGGTTTTTAATATTTCCCAGGATGAAGACTCAACAGCCTCTTTCAGCAACCTGTTTCAATGTACAACCAGTCCCACCATAAAAAAACCAAAAACCCAACCACAAACCTCAAATCATTTTCTTTTGTTTCAAACAAGAAAAACCTATGTAGATTCTGAAAACAAAAAAATTCCAGGTCATAGCTTAGCAAATGGAAAATGTCTTATAACAAATAAGAATGATAAAATGCAGAATGTATCATCACATAAACATCTTCAACATTTGAAAAAAGGCTTTCTGTGATGGCTGGATGTTTTGGACACTATGCTTTTGGAGCATGAAGTCCTGGAAGCCTGTCATAAAAATCCTGAAAATAATTTTTCCATAGACTCATGTGGCCAGCTCTGTGATTATAAGAAAATTACAAAAGAGAATTAATAGTAATGATTTAAAAGTTGTTTGGTACTTTTGCTGCAGCAAAAGCATTAAGTTCTTCAATTGAAATCAATCTGAAAAGTCTATGGCAATGTCTATGGCATATACAAACACATAGCTTACATTAGGAAATGCTGGGAAAACATTGTGAAAATATTTTTGTGAAGTCAGACAAGGAAAATATTAAAAATATTATCCAAAAGAGAAGCACTCTAAGCACTCTTTCCTGATTCTCACTGTTGAAGAGGTTAGAACAGAGTGGGTGTCAATGACAGTAGGCAGCGCTGGGGTGGTTCCCAAATAGTTTCAGCCCTATCAGTCTGTTCTAACCTGTGTGTTTCCCTTTGAATCATATAAGCAGAGCTGTTGCTGCAGGTAAACAGTAAACACCACCAAATAATTTTTCTGTCAGGTTATTCTCCATCTAGGTGAGCTCACTAGGCAACTACACACACAGCTTTCCTGGAACTGTGCAAGTAGTGCTTCGACATTAGTTAACAGCAGTGTCTCTAAAAGAGAAACTGAAGCCTCATTTTCTGTAACACAGAATGGGACATTTATTCTGGCCTAGGAACACACCCCTGTAATTAACGGGCACAGTGAAGAATAACCAAAGCAGATTTGTCAGCAAGAAAAAGTTAATTACCTCAATTGAAACTGTCCAGAGCACTTGGGCAACACCCCGACAGGAGTAAACAATGCGGAGAGGGCATTTTACAAGGTCAGCAAGAAAAGATTAAAATGATTTGTGGCATAGGAGTGGAAAATTTACCCCCTCAGATGAAACCATGAAGCTGGTAAGGTCATAAAACTACAGACTGATGTCAAGGACTGAAAGGATTTTCCTGGATCTTTGCTTATGAAGATGGTTTGAGACTGCAGCAGCAAAGGCAATGTTCAGTTCCCTGGCCCACACTTCAGACAAAAACATTCAGTTTTAGAGTGTGGATAGAGCTGATCCAGGATGGGAAGAGAAGTGTCAGAGGGGTCAGTATAGGTTGGAGGCAGGAAAGAAAGGTTAATAATTTCTAGTAAGAGGGACTATGAATGGCTAGAGATCCACATCGGCAGTGATTATGTGGATTGTGAGAAGCTTCGGAGAGGATGCTCTCTGATAAAACATAAAGAAAAAAGCATGAATGAGCTAATGCAGCAAGTATTCTTAATTCCTATGAATTACAGAGTACATTCAGTCTTCACGTGAATGTTACATCTTAGACATAAAATATTTTTCTGCTGCATTCCACAGCCTGAGCAGTCACTTAATCTTACTAATATCTTTTGAATCTACCAAAATGTGAGGTTGCCCATTATGTAACAAAATAACAAGAACATATACAAAGAATGTCTCTTTCCTCCTTCACACTGTTGCAAAATATTAAGGGAAGATTCAGGTTTCTGTCCATCACTGCCTTCTTGCATTCCTGTACTAACATTTTATATGTCTGTGAGCTGATCTTGTACAAAAGCATTGATTTTTTAATTTGGTGCATTTCAGCTGAGATGCAACAATATCTCACTAACTTTTTATGTAAACAAGCCCCATGATAACAGTCAATCTTTTTTTCTTAGCAAAATTTTATTAAACAGACACGTATGTGTATACGCATATGGAGGTCATAACTGCTACAAGACTGGCACGATAATGGTTTCACCATTTTCCAGAAAATTCCAAGAACTTTCATATTTTTGACATAAATAGGAATCACTATACACTTCTAGAGCATTTAGGCCAACAGGACTATATTCTTTCTTTGCTATTGTAAAATGAAAAGTAAATTAGAGGGCTACATTTTACAGTGATGTTCTAATTTCTCTTCCCTCCTTCAGGAGGTCTTAGTGCTTCTCAGTCAGGCACTGTTTTCTTTGTAAACTACCCTTTCTCCCTAAAGACAGTTAAGTTTTAAGGTTAAGTACCATGCAGTTGTTTTTGAAAATGAACATTTCCTGTAAATTGTATTTTCAAATAATGCATGATAACATATCAGCTTTTTCAAGTTCTTTTGTAAAGCTTCTCCTGCCATGCAAGGAAGAGGAAAGAAAAACATGTTTCCTTATCAATTATGCACTCTTGGAATAAACATTTTCCATTTTTCTTTCTTTACACTTCAGGTACACACTTTCACTCTTCTTGTCTTTCAACTGGTTTATACATTTGCTGCAGAACACCAGATATGACTAATCAGTTAAGAGTAGCTATCAGACTTTTAAGCTAAATTCACTAAATTGATGTCTTCTCCCACAGCTATTAGTGCAAATTATTTAAATGAAAACACCAACTACAAATCTGATTTGCAGACTGCATCTATCTACTTCCATCCCTACATGAAACTACCCTGAGAAGGTGGAAATTTCTACTGAATGATGCTGACATACAGCCAATATTCATACTTTCCCTGTGGTGGATGTACAGCCAACATTTCACCTGTAAATTGCGAAAATCAAAAGTGATCTTCCAAATAGCCACTAGAAAATAATACTGCTAATTCCAGAATAATACTGAAAATGGAAAGCAAACATGCTGATCCTAGGTTTTCACACATCTCTAACCTATGAAGCAAGAATTCATGAGCATTTTAATCAAAAAGCGTTACAATTTAGATGAAGTTCAGTAACTCCATGGTGACGTTGCTGATGTTTTGACAATTGTTGGGAAATCAGGTGCAAGTAAGGGAGCGTAGGCTTCACTCTCAGCTAGCACAAGCCTTTCATAGAGTGGCAGGCTTTTCTCCTGTAAATTGCCTACAGTCATAAATCCTTAAATCAACAGAAACTAACTGCAAAAGTAACCCCTTATCTCCTACTTTGTAATTGGCAAGGTCAGAAAACAAGAGATTAAATGTTCTAGTGCTTTAGTAGAAGACAATAAACACCCATGGAGGGAAGTGAAGAGTTTAGGTGGGACTTGTTTCATCAAACTTAACATGTCTACACCTCTAATCTTTAGAGGTCTACTCTTTAAAAGTCTCCCTTTATAGTTAACAGAGAGAAATAAGCATTTTACCGTGGCCTTCAACTAACCTATTTTAGAGATCTATTTTAGGATGAGATAAAATCACAGTCTGAATACATTTATTTTTCTGTGTTGATTAGAAAAGGAGCCTAGGGTGACTGGATCAGCTGTAGACATCTATATTTGGTCAGGTGAATCCCTACAGCCTACAGTGGCCAAAATAACTATAAAAGAAAAACAGAAAACTAATGAGGATCTATATTACTGCACGTTGTGCTACTTCGATAAAACTCCACAGCACAAGCATAAAGAAACCTGGTACCCATATTGAATACTCCTAGTGCAGAAAGAATACATCAGATACAAACTTCTAAAATTGCCCAACAAATCTTGAAAACCTTAGCTTCAAAGATCAGATCTAGCTCTGGAGATACTTAACAACTGAATAGGGATAAAACAGAAAAAACTATGTTTGCCTTTATTGCTTACCCCTTTCCTAACCTACAGTCTAATAAATAATTCCTCAGCATCTGTTCTGAAGCTATACAATGAAAAAGTGAAAGCAAGAGCTGCTGCCCTAAGAAAATATTTTCGATTAGGAGAAGAAAAACTTAAACAAACCTTCCCTCTTTCCTATGTGCAAGCTTTGCTTCAGTGGCCGTGACGGTATGTGATGGGCTCTGTTTGAACAGCACTGCTTGGATTTGCTGCACTTGGCTGTCCAGGCAGTCAGATAAGTGACATGTCAGCAGGGAAGATAGCAAACATGGAAAATTAATTCTGACCATGGCTGTGGATTCTGTAAGGACAGGTGACCCCAGCAGTGGCTAAGTGGGGCTTTTCTGACTGAACTGAGGATTTATCTTAACTGCAATCATTACAAATTCCAGCCTTTTTGAAAAAACCTTGCCTATCAAAATCAGTGCAAGTATGCATGCAACTAGTTTATTTAGCACATCTATTCTGTCTTTTCTCCTATAAAACTACTATGTATTTACAGTGAAGAACTGCTTGCAGTATCTTACATGCAGAGGAATTCAAAACATAATAAGCAATACTACTTAGGAAGCCTATAATAAAAAGCAACTACCTTCCAAATTATCTGTTACTGAAGCCTATATTACTTTTATATTTGAGAGGGGTAAGCAATTACAAAGTTGGGCTGGATCAAGGGATGAAATCTCAATGTGGCCTTTCAGTTTTATCTTCTATAGTTCTGGAACTTGCACATTAAGTCCTTCTGACTTTAGCAGTACATCTTAACATATGAGAAGGGGAATGTACAAAGTTATTTCAGGAAAAAACCTCCATTTATATAATAGAGTTTCTATGTCTTTGAATAAAACATTTAAATGTTTAGATGCCAACCGCTGAAGACAGCTTTGCACTACCACAAGATTGCTCACCTTCTCTGTTTGGTTACCACCGCTTTTAAACAACTTCTCTAATTAGGAAAGATATTAAAGCAGGGGCTCTCAAGCTTTTCCATTTTATAATAAAGGTGTGGAACCATTTAGAAACTTCAGATATTTAGACTGCTGTACAGTGGATACAAATCTAGTTTTTGTACAAATTTTCACAGATGTGCTTTATGTGGCTCACAGTTTACATGGACCAAAAAAATCTCTGCCACTTTTTATTTTATTCATCCTGGCAAGAATGTATATGCCCCTTGAGAAAACAGAGGAAAATGCCCCAAAATATACTAAAAATCTCATGCTGAGGAAAGATCCATATGCATTCTAACTCACTGGCAGTAGAGTAACTCCTCCCTGTCTCAAAGTTCTCAATGCTTTAAAAGAAAACACTTCTCTCACTCATACTCCATGAAGTTCAGAAACAGGCCCTAAGGACTTTTAAGCAAGTGTTTCAACACATTTTCCCCCAAGTTAACAAATAATTTCTCTCCAATTCTGTGTAATTGGGATTTAAAGGAAAAAAAAATTTTAAAAAATCAGAAACTTGATATTCTAATCTGAAGATAATAGTAATTTTACCTGTACGATAATGTCTACACAATACCATCATTTCTACACAATAATCAAAGATCATTGATAATGATGGTTGATATGCAGAATGGAAAGTAAAATCCACCAATGAAACTAGCATTAAAAGGAAAAGCTTTGATATATATAGTTCTTCTCTTCTCCTACTGTTATCTTCATTTCTCTGCAGATGATCTCCATGAAACATCAGCTACATTAACCATCTGCTGCCCTCCAAGAGCTACAGAATTTCTGCCTTTAGAATCACAGAGAGGCAGTGCTGCTCAGAGGCCATTATCAATTCCCACTGTGCACTCTTTAATCTCATTTCACCGGTGTCTTAGGGAACAGAGGTGATACAATAGCCTACAATCTACCTGGAATGCCATGATGATTTACCTGGAAAAGCTGGTCTGCCTCCTGGAAGCACCAGGAGAGGAGATGAAACTGCATTACTCATAAAACTGCTGTATTTTAAATAATAATTTTAAAAATTAAATAACAGATTTAGAAGTATGACATTTTCACGTCTGCCATTTCTTCTTTCAAGCAAAAATATGGTTAACACCTACATGTTCATACTATGCATGCTCTGATTTAAGAAAAAGGCTACTCACATAATAAAAATGCACTAATATTATATGTAAAAATCTACTGAAAACCCCAGTTGCAAAAATCTTCACGTTCAAGATTTCCCTGGAGCTCTTCCAAGGAAAAGAGCCAACTACAATAAATAAGGTGGGAGGTTAGGGAGTATCTACAATGCAGTGACCTGCTATCATTAGATTTAAAATACTCATGAGAATACAGTAGTGGAGGGAAGAATACTAATGTTTTTCCCTTGTGAAACATGGCTTAGAAAATGTGTGGAAATATTCAACAGAAAACGGACCAGAAATGGCTAAAGCTTACAATTTTCTATGTAGAAACCAGAAATACCCTAAAAACATTTTCAGAAGCCAATATATTAAAGAAGGATTTCAATATAAAAAGCATGGCTAACAATGCTGTACCACTCATCTTTCCAAGTACAGCTATAAAATATATTCTTATAAGTGCATGGAGCCACTGAACAATACTTTCCTCTTTTAATGAATAAAAAAGCAACTTAATCAAGGTGGCAACCTGTTTCCCTTGTACGTGCAATGTCGAGCATTTTCAAGCACCTGGTCTGTTAAAATTACAGCCACACTTTCATCGCCATATATCATAAAACTAAGGGAGACAACCTTCATGTACACCCCCAGTCCCTGTTGCAGGGGCAAAACCCTCACAGTTTATTACTTTTGCATACCTCAAACCTCTAGTGACAGCTCCCCTAAAACAGAGTACATGCTGCTCCAGGATAAACAAAGGGAAGGACCACATTGTCCTTACATATATGGAAGCAGAGAATAAAAATTGACAGGCTACCAAACTATAAAAGAAAACATGTAAGATTCACATCTTATACTATATTTTTTTTTTGTTCACTTTGAAAAACACATATATTTACTGGGTCTTAAATATTGTATTTACTTCCCTATTGTGAAAAATATGGATTTTCCTTTTAAATAAAACAAATGGCTTTAAAAAAAAACCCAAACCAAACAGAAGTAGCATGATGATCTCTTCCAGAAGTTAAAAGAATTTATTTTTCTTAAATTCAAAAGCTTTAAATCTTAGTGAAATGGGCCACAGTGGAAAAGCCCTTTACTATATTACTGCACCTTATAAATAGTAAATGATATTGTTTGAGGTCAAGAAAAGAAATACTGCAATCCTATATCAACTGTGCATAAAGGATGCTGGAAGGTTCATATTCCTTATTCCTTCTTTCCTTTTCACTCTTTCATCTAAAAAGAAGCTTTATAGCTTGTCTCAGAAGACCTTCCTGAAACATCCCTTAGAGGTATTTTCAGAAGTATTTAATAATTTAACTTTTGCTTATATTTGAGAAACTAAGAAAATATTGAAGAATCCTCCTAACAGAAATAGGTTTCCCAAAACAACCATGAATCTGTGTTTTTGGATTGTTGCTTATCTACAAAAATCTGTGGGATATTTTAAAAACTTGCACATCTTATTTTATAATGTACACAAACTCATCACCCTGGATCATTTTTAAATTAAATTATTACTTAAATGTCCATTAAAAATCAGCAATTCCTGTAACTGTACAACTTTTTTGGTTTGTTTTTTTTCTTCCTTTCTCAGTGCCCATTCTTGCTTGGCAGTAACGGGGTGTAATACTTGTCCTTTCCATATGGGGAAAATGAATAGTCTACTGCTGCCAAGATCAATCTTGTCTGTAATAACGATAACTACCGGGTGATCTGTTGGAAGTAGCCAAACGAATGACAGACATGTGAGAGTGATTCAAGTGCCTATCCACAGCTATTTTAAATTAAACTGACATTGGGGGAAATGTTATGTACCCAATTCTTTTTCCCATACACTAGGTATTTATAACTGGTTCCCATAAAGAGCTCAAGCTTGCATAACCAAAGCAAGAATTAGGAATAAACCCTCCCTGGCTTTCATCTGGTAGTGAAATCTCCCTTCCCTTCCAGACTGCAGTTACAGATATCCCAAAGATGAGACCTTGCAGCTACAGGTCTTTCTGCCTCTCATACTGCCTGAGGAAAAGAAAGTGAAACAGCCTCTGAGTTTCTGGACACAAACTCTGTACCCCCATACCCTGACAGTATTGTTTCCTGCCTTCTTTATCCATGTAAATGGAGTGAAGAAAGGTTCTGCATGCAGTTATAGGTATTTCAGATTAAATAAGCCTCTAACGCTCAAATTGAGAAAGTTTAATAAACATACTTTATTGTGAACATTTGAGGTGAGAGTGGAAGAACCTTTCAAAAATAATACTGTCAAGATAGAAAAGAAAGAGACAGAAAAACTATGAAGAGGCTGCACAGGATTTTTTCAAGTTCCATTAAAAAGAGAGGAATTCTGTACAGTTTAGTAAACATCACTATTGTCACAGTACAAAGTCCTCAAAATCTCCAATTGTACCTGTACACACTGAGCCAGAGTAAAGCTGGGATACTGCACACAGAGCATCAGCTTCATCATAACAGTGGGAGAGGCAGGAGCTCCCACCCTGATGTAATTTTGATGTAATCTGCAGTAAGTAAATAAGTACGTATGTATGTAATACGCAGTAAGTAAGTAAGTATGACCCTGCCATAACCTGCATCACGGGTGATTTCTCTCCTTGATAAACTCATGGAAAAAAAAATCCAGAGTGCTATTAACTGCAAAATTCCTCTATCTGCATCAAGATATCTTGAAAACAGCAGTCACTGGAAGTAGAAAGGATGGTCAGAGAAGCACCGACAATTTTGTGTTTGGCCTGCTCACACCTCCTCCTGCTACTGGCCAGAGACAGAGCCCGTGGTCTCCAGCTCTTTTGATATTAGTTTTCTTCAAAAAGTATTGCTATTTATCTAAGAAGCTTGAATCATACAAAAGTCCCAATGACTACATGGTGGGATGGTATTCAGGAGTGGACACAACAACAGCAGCTCTTTAAGACTGTGGCTCAGAAAAAAAAAACCCCAACACTAATACAAGAGAAAAAAAGCAAATTAATATTCTATACCCAGCCACAACAGCAGAAACTAATCAGACTGTTAGTCCATTAGTAAAACCACAAGGTTTCACTCCAGCAGCTCTGAAACAGTAATGGATTTTCCCATGAAAACTTGAAAGAAAAGGTGAAAAAAGGTTTGTGTGGTATGATGGAAAGGAATGCCAGACACAGCTTTGGTCAAACATTCCCATTAAATATTTTCTCATTACCCACTAGGTTCACTCACAGGCCAATTTCACTGGCTATTTACCAAGGAGGTTTAAGGTAATGTTTACTGCTCTTAACTGTTTTTCAATTTTCTAAGCCTGCTGGCATTTCCCTCTAAAAAATCCTTGTGAAATTAAAAAAGTAACACATGAATAGTTTATACTTTTCCTTCACAGTAGATTTTTTGTTATTCTGATTACATTCATTATATTATTAAACTGGTAAACAATTGCCTTCTAAAAGTCTTACTATTTTAATTTTATACTAGAAATAAATTACTAAAGATGCCTTTCTTCTTTAGTAATATGGACTAAATCTAACTGAAATCACTGAAATTATTTCATTAGGAATGAGAGCAGATCAGGCTCTTTGCAGAGAGACATACTGGTGCATTTGAGCTTTTATTACACATATAGCATAGCATAACTTCATCTCTGCAATGCCTAAAAACCCAAAATAAAAAGAGCAAAATTACAAATTTCAGCACTAGGTAACATGCAAAATGTAAAGAAGTTTAACACTTAGTTGCAGAAAACAAACTGAAGCCTAGATACCATTATGTGTTTATCTTTAATTACACTAATGCTAAATGCTAACTGCTATTTTTGAGAGTATAAGGAAAAAATGGAAACTAGGAATGTAGCCGGTAGAAAGCAAGTAATTACTGCACTGCTGAAAAAAATGCTTTGATAAACTACACACAAGATATTAATCTCCCAGTTTACAGACCAATGATCTTTCCAACAAACAGTATTTACTGCTTACAAAACATAAAAGCCAGCTTCTTGAAAATTCATTTGCTTTTAGCATGCCTTTATGCATTTATATTCCATCAAACACAGTAATTTGAGAACAAGTAAAGAATACTAACAAAAAAGCCAAAAGATACAAACAGTAGAGAGACATTGAAAAAATATACTGCTTTTATTTTGAAGACCACTTACAGACATTTTTCTTCTTTTAGATTCAGATTGATATGATAAACTGTGTTTTCCTTAGATGTGTAGCGTTAAAGTTGTAAGCTAGATAGATTCATTGGACAGATATTGGTAGTGCTGACTCACTGAAAATTATGTCATAAGATCAGTATTTGTAAGTCTTAATTCTTCACCTATTATTTCCATTATTTTCATTTCCACTATATGCAAAGCAGAAGAATGACAATCTTAAATTTTTTAACTACAAATGAAGAAAACCAGCAGCACTAAAACTCTATAGACCAAAGTGATTTACTACAGTCTTAAAAAGTACCATATAAATATCAGCACCTATACAAAGTTATAGTATAAAATTATGAACCTGCTTAGATTTGTACACATACTTAAAATTTTACTATGTTAGTGGCCCCAGTGAAGTTGCTTATTGACAGTTTCCTACTGTTGGGTCTCAGTTCCATGTTTCTTTTGCATTTTGAAGCAAAGAACAGAAATTTAGCTCTCGATTCTGAGAGAAACTGAGAGCAGACGGAACTTTTGTGGACTCCCCTGCAGACCACCTTAGCACGTAAACAGACCCTTTATTTCCAAGATTTAGAAGACAAAGTTACCAAATGAAAATAATATTTTCTTTGAATGCAAAAAAAAAGCAGATTGGTGAGCAGCATTTCTTACTATTTAAGTGGTTTTGGAGATACAGGATCCACCACTGACAAGCTCTTCCTTCTTGTAGTCTTAGAGCTTCAGTGAAGTTTCTGCACACTGTTACTGACTCAACCAGTACTAAAAGGAGATGCCATCATGACCACCTCCAAACACTCAGCTCTAAGGAGTTCAAATTCACTGTGAATGGAATTACGAGACTATTTTGCTTCCTGTACGCATGGACAGGAGAGCTCCTACAAAAATCTACTTCTTGCATTTTATCTTATGTAGTTGTTTTCCTTTTCTCTGTCATGAAGTTTCAGAGGAGATACAGAGGCATTCATGTTTTCTCTCAGAAAAAGGTTATAAATACTTGGTTATAAGGTTTGCATGAGAAAATAAAAATCCACTAGAAATTCACATGAGTTAAGTTTGCTTTGTGGTTTGGCATGCTCCCTAGGAGAAAAATATAAAAGCCGATTTCTGCTGTATTTGGAGAAATTCTTTAGTACTAAATAAAATTTCCGAAATCATATAAAGCCCCTTTGTATTTAGATTATATGCTTAAGATGAAAACAGGTGTCTTTGTGCTCTAGGAAAAAACACGTGTTTTCTGCTTTGATAAGAATTCTGCATTTTTAATTTGCAAGACAGCTGCCACCAAAATTATAGGTATAACAAATCCATCCATAAGCAGATTTTACCTTAGGATGAACTAAAAGCAGGAAAAAGAAGTAAGATTTGAAAAGAAAAGCAAATACAAAGGTAGATTCTGACAAATGACATCTAGCAGAAGGAGGTTTGGCCTGCTGTGCTAGGAAAGACTGTTGTGCTGGCTTAAAAAAAGGGCAGAAGGAGAAAACACAAAGTGTTTATTAAAAGTGACAAAGCTGCTGATCTGACATACTGCAACAACTAAAGGGACATAAGCATATATTGCCATACTTATCAATGGCAATTCTGTTCTAATTTCACCCACTCCTGTTTGTTATCACCTATAAGTTTACTTGTGTATTACCAGGGTAAAAGGACCTCTTTTAACTATGGTATTGAGCTTTTCCCTTCTGTACAAGGGAATAGGCGGTCAGTTCAAGCCATACACAGACCCTTCTGTATTACAGGTTCACAACTTTAGGTGTTTATAGTAACTGGTGAGAATGGTGCTTTTGATGGACTTCTTAATGATGCCTTCCTTTCATCCCAAATTCTTGCATTTAGACAAGAAACACATTCTACAGTAACCACTAATCTTGTCTCATGGACGAAAAGGAGCTTTGTCACAATAGGGCATTTCATCATGATAACTGGTGAAGTAAACAACATAAACATCTATGTATTTTAGGATTTGTGTCTCACTTCACAGATCATAAATCCTTGACACCAGAGCAGGGAAGTTCTACTGCTTAAACACCTTGTCCTAGGGTTCTTTTTTTTTTTTTTTAACTGAAACAAGAGTAGTACCTATTCAGGTTAGTCTAGCCCTATCTCTTAATTGTGGAAAATTGTAGGAAAATGACAATAGTGTTAGCAGATAATTACTTGTATAAGAGAAAACAAGCATATGAATATTATTTAATTCATATTTTGAAGAGATGACAAAACTAAAATACATACCGCATCCGTAACTTCTATCTCATACAGCTTTTGGAAGGTCTCACGATAAAAGAAAAACAGTTTCCCACTGCCACCACCTTTCTTAACAGAAGTGCCTGTGACAAGGATTTTATCATCTGGGCTGAAACAACAATCTGTCCTGTTGAAGAAAACAAAGCATCTTACTCAGTAGATAAATAATTAACATATAGAGAACTTATATATAAATTGCACTTCTCAAAACAATCTTTTCTATTAGTTAGTCCTTTCAAGACAAAGCTTGCAAAAGTCTTTTGTTAGCTGTCATCTATAGCTATAGTTATGAGTTAGAGTTACCTGCTACAATTGTTATTACAGTTGTGCATGGGATGTGCAAAACTGGCAGATTCAATAAAAATCCTACTCCCAACAAAACTCTCTTCCCCTCAAATGTCTTGCTAGCTTTTCAATACGAGAAACAAAACAAAACAAAAAAGTACTTTCAAATCTGGTTGTCATCATTAAGTAAAAAAATGTACTAGTCATGAAATCTGGTTTTGCTGATGATACATCCTTCAGTGATGCAAGGTGGTGTGTTTATACATTGGCCAAAAATGTTTTTCTGTTTACTTTTCCTCTGTGTTACAAATTGCAGTTAAGATTGAGCTGTCCATGACTTGTCTTTCTAAGATCTTATTTCAAAATTACAAACTGTCCTTAGGGGATTTGGCTGTATTACAGCTACAGAAATGCAGATCAAACCAGTAAAAATATTGAAAACAATACTTAGCACTACGCAGTTAAATAAAGACAGCAGTTCTGACACCGTAACCTGAATTCATACCATGTACCTTCATGTTATGTCTACTTTTTCATTCAGCTCTTTTTTATTAACCAGAGACTAAATAAGAACAAGGTTTACAGCTATATCTCATTACACACAAGTAAGGGTCTCCTCCTGAAAGGCTGCTAATCTAATTAGACTTAAGACATATGAGACTGAAATATCACAAAAACAAGATCTTTTAAAGCAATGTGAATCCCTAAAATAGACAAGAATTGTCACTGCACAGTCCTCCTTGTGCAGCCCTCTCTGCACAATTGCAGACCTAGTGACAACTGAGGATAAGAACTGCAGTAGAACGCTTCCCCATTCAGCAAAAATACTGCTGTTTCTGCTAGTTGGAATGAATTAGAACACTTACATCGGAAAGAAGCTGGGCAGTCCATCTGCTGAATTAAGAGGCTTTTTAAATTGTCTAATATCCCATATCTTTAAAGTATCATCTCCTATGAAACAAAAGAGACAAAGGTTAGTAATAAAGAATTCAAGTCAAGAACTTAGGCATGTCAGAAATTTTCTCACACTAATTCAGAGAGAAAGAGAACAAAATTACATACTAGAAGCATCCAAAATGGGAACGATTTGGAAGTTCTTCATTGCTAAATGACTATGACAGTGCAAGGTTGAGAAGCTCAATATGCTGCACTCCAGTATATCAGAAACTTCTCCTCAATGGCTCAATTCTGTTGTGGTAATCCCTCCTATCAAGAACCACTACCCGCAATGGAATCAGATTCCTCATTCACTAATTTATTCTGTGTTTGTGAGCATTGATGCTTTGCTGCTAGGAGCAAATTTAACTTTCAAGATATCAAAAGAAATTTAAAATGTTGCCATGAATGGTATAGATCAAAAACTAAACAATTTTTATATGTCTGGTTTTAACCTGTCCTGAAAAAGCTATCAGGAAGAATGGAAAGCACATGAAAGTCTTCCTCCTTCTTTAGCAGGCAAACAGGAACAAACTGCTATCTCAGGATGGAGAAGACGCTCTGGAATCAGTCAGAAATCCTCAGGGAAGGGGGTGAAGGGAAGCAAGTGAAACCACACTTGCTATAACGAAACCTTTTCACCACACTACCTTTAGCCACAAAAGCCAAAATCAAGGTTACAGCAAGACATTTGTAGCAATTCTCATCTGTGTTTGATAAACATGGTGTGACTGTAGGCCAGTAAAAGTCAGGCTGTTTATCCCTTTTTGAAAAGTTATGACATATTAATAAAGTGAGAATAGGGGTAAAAAAAGAGATTAACTGGTTATTCTCAGAGATATCTACATCTCTGCTCTGATTGTCTTTCTGGAACACGTATTTTCAGCATGAGATGAGCTACAGAATCTGAGCTTTGAAGTACCTCACTCAAGCACCTAGACATGTCCTAGCATTTGACAGCAGTGCCTCAGCACTTTCATGGGTAAAAAGAAGGCTATTTAAGCAAAAATTCTCTTTAAAAATATCCAGAGATTAATTTTAGAACAAAAAGTTACAAAATCTTCCTGACTTAGGAGGAAAAGGAGGCAAGACCTGTTTTCTTCCCTAGTACAAATCTTGAAGGGAAGTAATTTGGTTATCTACAAGTATTTTGTGGATTCATAGCCTTTGAGCTAAAGAGCTCAAAGGAGGCCTTGGAAATAAAACGTTTTTAAAAGAAGTAACATGCTGTAACAAAAGAAATCAAGGCCAGCAGTGCCCTTCACAGGGAAAGCAGTAATGTGTGGCCTCGTACATCATGTATGTTTATATTAAAGACTAGGATAACTCCTTACTACAAAAGATTTTTAAGAAGTTAACAACTTAAATAAATGATGTCTAGAGCAGAGTATATTTCTGTTCATTGGGAAGCTAAAAAACTACAAGGAAGAAAAATGTTGAGTCCCTGTTTTGGGAATATCTGTTTTCTTATTGTTTCCCAGTAGACTCCATCCCAAGTACTTCAAAGCATTTAGTCTTGTAAAATGAGCCCTCCTTTTTCCCTCCCACCCTCCAAGAAAAAAAATCACTTATCGTCGAGATGTTACATCTAAAGAACCAGCACTTTATAAATGTATGCAAAGGACACCACTTGGCCACTTTGCAAATCTCCTGGATAGGGACAGATCTACGGCTAGCAGCCAAGGCTGTTCTGTTCCTAGTGGAATAAGCCTTGACATGATCTTCAAGTTGTAGTCCTGCCAGATTTTAGCAGGAGAAATGCAGTCAGACATGTAGCTATAGCTCCTTTGCTAGCAAGAAAATGTAATGGGCTGGTTAAAAACTTTAAAAGACTCTAGTAGGACTCAAAGTTGTGGTTGATTCCAAGTCAACACTGTCTTAAACTGGGCAGATATAGACAATTAAGCATTTGGAGAGGAAAAATGCTACTAGCATGACTTGCTAATGCTATGAAACTTTACTGTCATTAAGAATTTGCTCAAATTCACTTTTTTTTTAATAAAAATTATCAGTGTGCAAATGCAAATTGGTTCCTAAATCTAATTTGCACTTGGAGTTGAAATCACTGTCACTAAGATTACAGAATATTAACTTTCCTCAGCAGCGAGGATTATTTCCAGTAGCACCCTTCTATCGATGCTTAGGAGGCTTCTTTAATAGAGCTGCAGCAGTAGTGATCTGTTTTTAATTACTTTACACATGAGCAAAAATAATTATCCTTAAACAAAAGTTGTGCAAGTCATTATGAAGCATTCAAAATAGTCTACTCAGATCATTCAGTATTTTTTATTGATGGCAAACTTCTCCACAGCCTGGCAAGATTCTTTAAAGCTTTTATAGCATTTTTAATAGCATTTCAAACTCTATTTTTTGCCATTTTAATAAGAAAGATACCAACAAAGAGGCTCAAGACTGACACAATCAGGTCAGACACTGTTATGCCAATGGTATTGAGCACTGGATATATTAAGAGGCAACAATTAGGTCCTAGAAAAACAGTCTTTGGTGAAAAAAGATAGCCATTTTGCAAATGCCCTTTAGTCAAAGCCAAAGCACTAATACTGTGAAGGTTTTATCTGATTTTTTTTCTTTTCTTTTCAGAAGATACTGACCAGGAAGACAAGCACACAAATGTGAATAGGCCCAAAAGAAGCAGAAGTGCTGCCAGGAATTCACACAGCCTACAGTCGGCAACACTCTATTTAAAAAGAGGGAGTCCTGTGTTGAAAGCAAAGCTAGAGGATAGAAATTGTTCACAGATATCAATGAGGAAAGTAAAGAAACATAGGAACTGGGAATTTTAAGAAGTTACAGCTTAGGAAATGCATAGCATAACAAGCTTACCAGAAAATGTTTATCAACTCCGAGCCTTTCTGTGAAGGCTCATACTACAAATGTGAGAGACACCTCTGAACAAGTTACTGGCTTCTGCATTCTGAACTGTTTCTGCAGGAGGAGCTGCAACAACTACAGAACAACCTTTGGAGGCATCCCAGGTTGGGACCAAAGCCAAAGATCTCGTGAGGGAAGTCACAAATTGAGGAATTTATACCTACATTTGGAACACTTCTCAGCATCACCTGCATCCATACCAGCCTGATCAAACACTTAAATGCATCATCCTCCCTAAACATATGGAATGAACATATGAACATATGGCAAGAAGGATACTAGAAGACTTTCATAAAGCCATTTCAGCTCCAAGTATAGCAAATAGCTGATTATGCCTATTAAAACTAGTAAATGCATTTTTGGCATTGTTAGAATGAACACCAGTGTTCAGCTTCTGAGAAATAATACTTGACAAAAACCCCATTTGATTTTTAAAATGCTAATGTTTGGATTTACTATAGCAATATGTTATAACACTACATGAAATAGTCACTATACATGCTGCTGCATAACCCTTGAGCATATGGGGTGTTTCTACCTCTTATCCCGATTTCAAAATGAAGAAAGAAATACAAATAAAATTGAAAAAAAAAAAAAAGACCAACAAAAAAATATCAGGAGTCAAAAGAAATTTTTTGTGTTTTTACAGTAAGACCTCATGTCCAATCCTAATTCTTATCTCTCCCCTGCTAAACAAAGAAAATGTTCCCCAAATACTATCCTTCATGGTTTCAAGCATGCAGAAATATCACTTTCTTAAGTTTCTGTCAAGTTACTACCTAATACCCAACAAGAATAAGACTGGAAACTTTCATAAGCAGCTCCTTAGGTTTTCATTTTCCCTTGTGCCTGCAGCTGAGCCATGCCTCATCTTCTCATATCCAACACAGAATCTACATCAGATGCAGGAAAGTCCATCAGGCTTTCAATGATAGTTCCCATGCCCCAAACAACTATCCTCTCTTTGATCCTCAGCACTTGGCAGGTGTGTTAATCTACGAAAGCTGGATCCACATCTGCTTTTGTTGGTACAGAACCAAAGCAATACTCATATTAAAGCACTAACCAAACAAGTCAAAATAAGGTATGAATCCTCCTTACTTTCCAGCATAGTGCACACAGAGCTCTTTTTTTTCTTTTAATACGCTAGACAAAGGTAGCACTTTTATCCACATTGAGTGGCCAAATTTCTGTGCAGTCTTACATTCTGCAAACAATCAATCAACATTTTATACAGCTTAGAGCAGAGTGTGGTAGATAAAACCTGAGTAAATGAAAGTCTGTTTAACACGAGACAAAAACTGGAGACAGATGAGGAAGAGCAGGCAAGTAAAAGTGCTACATGCAATAAAAATAAGAAAAGGTCATTTATGTGATCTACATTCATAAATGTGAAACAGAAGAGAATTTACATAAATGGAGGGTTTCAAGACAGCACTAGTGAATACCCTTCGCTAAGTATTAGCCTTGTTTGCTGTTATATTTAAAAGCACACCACGGTTAATCCCTTAATTTCCTGAAGTATGTACGTCTGTGTGAATTTTTTGGTGCAAACACCACTGGCAGACAGACGCAGCGTTTTACCTAGTGCACAACGGAAAGACACACGGTTCACATATTTTCCAAGCAGGAGAAGGTTCACACATAATAAGAGTCTGGTTCAGTAAGGACAAAAAAGCTTGAGAGCTTTTACCTCACCACTTAGAACCCATTCCTGATGGGTACAGTGGCAGCAGAACTCTGGATCAAGGACCCTGAACAGAAGTTATGAAACAACACAAGTGCCATTAGTGTCCATACGCCTAGGGCCTTTGAGGATAAGACTACCAAGTCCTTACTCTGAAAGATGTGTTCCAGGAAACACTTGGAATCTTTGAAATGTGGCAAGATATACAAAGAATCAGTGAGGCAGCACTCAATATCAGTTGCATTTCACGGGACCGATGTGCACCAGTCAGACACTCCTCCCTTCAGGGACAGGGGCACAGGGAGGACACAAAGAAAATGCAAGCTACTTGGCTAGAAAACACATCCACTCCTTCAGCTTTTTTCATCTATGAATACCTCTATTCTGGTATTTTGTGTATGTAATCTCATTCTGTCTATGTACCAAACTGACCAGATGTCCTAAACATATGTTAGGCACAGCATTAGCCGACATTAATGTATGCTGCCTCTCCCTAGGCCTGTTTATTTGGCCTTGGGGCAATGCTAATGCATACACAGAGCTTCTGGTTACAGCTGTTTTCCATCCAGACAGCTTGGCTTGTATGCTTGCATCTGCCTGCAACATACTGGGTAAACAAATCTTTGCATGAAAAGTTGTCTTCAACAGACACCATCCTATCCCAATAATGAAGTGAATGAGTCCTCAAATACATCTTTGCCTTCTCGAGTCTTGTTCTGTTATCTAGGACTCATTTATAAAAGTTTTATCTGAAGTTTACAACACAAGCCTTTCTTTCCAGTCCTGTGGACATTCCAAATTCTTTTGCCATTCAAGTGTATCTTGGCAAGTCAATTCCAGTCATCAACTTTTGATGTTTTTAATATCGTTTAGATAAAAATTCCAATTAGGACAGACAATTACATTGTCTAAGAAAGTTATATGAAGAATTAATAGCACCAGAACAGAGACAGTGTTATTCAGAGTCACTAATCTTCCAAGGAAGAACTAAGCAACAAATCCGGACTTTTTTTATTTTTAATTAAGCTAATTATTTCCTTTCAGTGTATTATTACTGCTAGACAAGAAGATAGAAACTGTGTAATATCATCAGCAAAGTTCCCTTAAAATATTTCTTAATTGCTGTAAAATGCTCTTTCAGGAACACAGTATTGCATGGCGTATCAAATAAAAGTAGCAAATTGTGAAACACTTCAGATTTTAATCACTAGTTTCCAATTTCACTACCTTATCACCATCATAAACAATTACATGTAACAATTACATGATTTATATGGTTTGTTTAACGAACCATTTCACTTACTAAACTTAAAACCGGCTTACATTCAGCATGTCAAAGGGTTCTTTCAATCACCTACCTCCCCGGCTGGCAAGGAGAGTACCATCATAGGAAAATGTCAAACATGAAGTGTCAGTGCCTGAAGCATGGGCTTGCCTGCAGTGGAACTTTGTATGTACCTGTTTGTCAAACATTACAAAATAAATTACAATTACAAATCAAATTACAAATGAAACAAATGAGACAAACATTACTTCATAGCATTTCCTGTGCTCTGTTTCTATTCCTAATTCTAAACAGAAACGGCTGCATTTTTAGGAGATACAGTAGCTGAGTATTTCCAACAGCCTTTTAAAAATGTCATGTATATTTCAGAATAGGCTTTCATTACAAGAGCTTGAATGCAAAATTTGACTTCTTCATAGGTTTAATTATACAGTATAGATTTACATAGCATCAGTGGTCTTGGAAAACTCCCACTAGCACTGAACAAAGGTGGTTATGCCTGGTTAAGACAAAAATACATTCCAAGACAGTTCTCAACACTCCCTAAGCAGGCTTTTAGTTTCTAAAACTACCAAAATACAATATACGTACTTTGGAAAGGACTTAAAAGGACTGGAAGAATTTACTTTTGCCAAATTTAATCCCTGACGAAATTCATGGCTTACATAACAAAACAAAGTTCAGATATTGTAAGATTTGTGCTCCATTTAGCTGCAGTAAAATTCAAGTTTGGGAACGATGTATGTTTTATTTTAATTATTTCTATATTGATGATACTCCTAAAGAAAGGCTGGAATTATCTTCAAGTTCACATTTTGTTCTCGTATGAAGATCACTTCTTATTTATTAAGTCATTATTTAGCAAAATACCTAAAATTCTATTAAAAATTAAATTACATTTAAATGGTCTTGTAAAATTAAGTTTTTCCACTTCTCAACCAAAACCAAAGGTTTCAGCTAAGATTCCAAGACAGGAAGTGGAAACACAGGAAGGAAAAAAAGGAAAAAAGGGAAAAGACAGAAACAGACAAAGGAATTTGAGACAGGTTGATTCCTTTTTTAATACCTAGGTAACTAGGCTTTTTATTTGCCCTCTTTTTATAAAAGAAAACTAATTCATATAGTTGTAAAATTAAACATTCAAACTTAAAGGTTGCCAGTGCAACTGTATCTCATCTTCCCATCTGTAACATGAGGATTAAAACAGAGGAGAAGATGACAAATTAGTAACCTTGAAGTCCTTTTTTTATTGTAGTGATGAGCAAATCAGAAAAATATACCTAGAAGCATATCTTTTCAGAGGGGGGGGTTAAACAACATGCAGTAAAATCAGACCTATAATCCCACCCTGAACAGTAAGAGGACAAAACACCGAGCAGCTGCTCAGTGATTTCTATCCAAACTATATGTTAAAAGAGACACAATTCTACAGAATAAAAATGGACAATGTGATCACAAAATGCAATCGTACAGACTGATTTAAGCTTGTACAGGAATCCTCAGTTAATTTATCTTGTAATTTTTGACTATGCATCTTACTAAGGCCCTTTTTATGGGCTATTTTGTAAGTAAGAGACACAAACTAGTAAAGTAATTAATGTTGTTTATTTTTAAAAATATATGTTCTATATTTGGTTCTAAAGCTAGAAAATCTTTCTGTGATGACATTAGTAACTATCGCAAGCTTATCTTAGTGTGCAGATTTAGTCAATCATCAAGGAGTCACTTGAGGCATTCCCTCCACAAATGACTATTCAACAAACAAAGGGGGACTTCAAATACCAAGAACATACTTCTTACAGTATTCAAACATAGAATGGAATGGCCTACACTTAGCCATAGTAATTGTTTTGAAATTACTGTCACTTCTAGCCAATTATGCATACCCTGGACTCTATGAACAGACTGCAGTTTACAACTTTTTGTCTTTGGTGGGAGTGTTTATTAATACTAAAAAACATATTTTGTGCATCCAATTGCATAAAATTTTCCAAGTATGTGGGAACATGTAAAGAATAAAGTGTGAATTGGCTATCAGGAAATAAATTTTCTGTAGTATTTGTTAAACATTAACTAGCAATTAAAATGATGCATTTTTTGTCTAAGAAATACCATCAAAAACATCATAAATGGCTAATATTCAAACTTTTAAAAAATGCCAGAAAGATTACATTATGATATAGAGCTAATTCAAATAAATTGAAAAAACTTCATTTGGGCTCCGCAACACTCCCACCCCTCCAGGCAATGTCACACTGGCATACATATATTAAAATACTGTTCTTTTCATTTTGCTGCCTGACTTAATGTGAGGGTGGAGGGTTTTTTCCTTTCATTTCATCCTCAATCAATCGGAAATTCTTTCCTCCTGTTTTATGTTGGATCCAAATTAAAACACAGAAGAAGATCTGGGGTCCAACTAGTGCCTTTTCTTTTATGTTTTACAAGTGAAAACCCAAAATGTCTATCTAGAGATAGATAGCAAATCACATAACACTTCAGAATTTGTGTTATTTTCCTATGGTCAAAGATACTGATTTTATTTAGCATTAATTTATGAATCCATTAATAAAATCTAAACCGTATCTTTCAGGAATTAAACAACTCCTCTTAAACTGGCCCCAAGTAGTGCCAAGAGTGGTTTAGATTGTGTATTAGGAAAAATTTCTTCACTAAAAGAGTGGTCAAGCATTGGAACAGGCTTCCCAGGGAAGTGGTTGACTCACCATGCCTGGATATGCAGATGTGGCACTTGTGGACATGGTTTAGACGTGGGCTTGGCAGAGTTAAGGTTGTATATAAGGTTGTAAATAGTGGGACTTGATGCTCTTAAGAGTCTTTTCCAACCGAAATGACTTTTTGATTTCACGTCATGCACTATAGAGCCTTCTCAATGAAGTACCTATACTCTGAATAGTGTTTACCCTTTTTCAACTGTCCTATAAAGTGAAACAGCAACATACAGATATCTAAGACTGACATTATTTGCCCTTAATGACAAAAATGAAAACAAAAGAACAAATTTCGCCCACCTCTATCCAGCTTTGACGCTTTAGGATTTCATGTAAAACCAGGCTTGTCTGAAAGGGCTAGTAAGATTGCATGAGCAATTCTATTTGTCTTTCAAAATAAATTTGCTCAGTTTACTAGTAAAAAGATTGTTTTCCTAACTTTGAGCTCTGCAAGCTTGCCCTCCATATATTATTCTGCAAAGGAATATAACCCTGAATTGTAATACTAAATCAAATATTCTAAAATGATTGAAGGTTGAAAAGAAGTTTTTATACATACTGGCAAACATTCATTGCAGTTTTCAAAGAAAATAATGGTTTTGGCCTCTGACCTCTTAATATTTTTAACAGATGTCTAATCTTGCTAACAAATCATTAGCAAAAAAGTTATCAGAATGTTTCTTGCTGGAAAGACATGAAACAACAGAACCGAGGTACCCAATTCAAAGTTTGATTACAGAAGGGAAAGGGAGAGCATTGGAACATAACATAAAGATGTCAAGATAATTAGGGAAAAGTGTATCTACATATCACCTTCATTACCCTTCTCCTTTTGTTGCAGAGGTGCCTGCTATTATGAAGTAATAGTCATGTGCCATACAAAATTTGACAAGTTCATCAGTCCTTAACATTTTTTAAAGGTTTAGTTACTTCAGCAAATTCTGCAGTAAACCACTATCTTCTGCAACTTGTTTAAAGGCTTTCTAACAAATAATTCCAGCAATGTAAGCACTTTCCTCCTAGCTTTGTATTAGCACGTATATTTTTGTTAAGCAATTACAGCTGACTGTACTTGTGTGCAAAATGAGATGACAGGCATAAAACATGAAGCACATGTGAGAAAGGACACAGTTGCATGTATCAAAAAAACCTAGAATAACAGATAAATGTCAGAGTTTGCAATATTGCCACAGTCCTCAGAGAAGACGAGACCCAGAAGATAAAAGGAAACCAGAGAAAGGACTGGGAAGGGGTGGGCGTGAGGGCAAAGGTACGTGACGGGAGGAGCATGAGCAATGAGTATCCCTTGTACAAAAATCTGTATGGACTAAAGAGGACCCAAACAGGAATTGAAGACAGCCACATCAACGTTTTATTACAAAAAAATGACCTACAACAGAGCCACATGGCTACAGCTCTGTGTCCCACAACTGCTCTCCTTCTCCAAAACACTCAATAAAACTTACTCTAGGAAAAAGACAGACCTACTCAGTTGTTCACCTCAGAAATCTAAGCAACATCCATGAGAAAAATAACAATATGTTTAACTGATGGAATATTTGAACTTTCCACATTGTTTCTGGGATACAATATTTCACAGTAAGTCGACACTTTTCCAAGTTTATAATGCTTCTCACATTCTGCCCCCCCCTGCTTTTCTTTTAATGAAACATTGAATGTCCCAGCCAAGACATTCTTCTTCCATCTTATTCCTAACATCTTCTAGATATTTTCTTTAAAAGCGGACACAGTAAATTAAGGCAGGCCTTGGGGAAAGTGAGACATATAAAGATGGCTATGTCAATCTTCCTCTGTTTTACAGATGTGTAGCAAAATATTACTTATTTATTAGTGTGAACATAGTCAACCATACAACCACAATCTAGATTTACGCTGGTTTCAGACATGAGGCAGAAGGGCAGGACTAGGTCAGCAGAGATGCCTGACAAGCAGGACCCAGGCCACATACAGCTACTTGAGTTTTAAATGGGTCTTTTCACCTTATATACCTACAGCAAAATAAAATAGCTCACACTGACAATATTCAATTGCAAAAGTTCTAATTTTTAGCAAATTTTAAAAGCCTTCCACGATGACATATTATCATAGGCCAGGCTCAAGGTGACAAAAGTATGAGTTATAAAGCTGCAAGAAAACAAACAAACCAACCAGAAATCTCCTTTTTAGTCACAACTGAGCAAGCTGTTGAAAGTGATCCCATCAGAGACAGACAACATCTCAGAGCTGTGATCACAGCTGACAAGACAGGTTCCCAAGGCATGAGTTACACTCTCCCAATGTCTACTTCCCCATCCCCCCGGCAGCCACCTCTACTGAAGGAAGTGTATTTCCTTTGCTCTCAAATTATAATCCACAAAAGAAATGAAAGTGTACTTTCTGGGTTTAGTGTATCAATTAAAAATTGTCAGATCTACATACGTCAGCTGAATTCAGGAATTTCTCAGTATTTTCCCTGAGTAGGCAGTTGTAGGCTATATCAGATGCTTTCCTTAAGTCTCTGTAAACATGATCCCCAGGCTTTCAATCTATGTGACAGCTCTTCAATGCCACTTCCCGTCGTGTAGAAATGGATGCTGTTTCAGTAATGAGCACACTGATGCAAAACAAGATTAACTTGTGAAATCTGAGGTTTTAGTGTTTACATGATTACACTCTTACATGATTTCCTCTTCCCTGTGACTTTCTAACTCAATGACATCTACATGTATCATTAGCAGACGTGAAACACTCCTTCTTTTCTCTCAATCCTAATTAACCAATTATGAACACAGTAGACTAACTTTACTTGCCATAATCAGGACATCTGACTGACAATTGTATTTAACTGTCCTGTGCATCCATTATATTCTCATCTGTCGCAACAAAGGCCTTTTTCTGGGTGACGAGTCTTCAGGATTTCTTTATCTCTCACACTCAGCACTGGTTCAAAACACTTCAATAATCTCTCACATGTATAGAGATTATAGAGAAGCTTACCTAGTTATCTGCAATTACTGAAGACATAAAAGACTTGGGGTTTGGGGTTTTTTTTAATACTCTGGAGTTTTTCTTGAGCAACTATATTACAATGGAAAACCTACATAACCAGGAGGGGAAAAAAATGTTTATCACTATTTTTTAAGTTTATGGAATCTCCAATGAATCATGCATTATATTATGCAATTATGAATGAAAACAAAAACACAAGTGTGAAATACTTGGAAAATGCTCAGATGTTATGGAAAAGAGTAGTCTTAGAAGAGAAGTCATACAGCCATGTAGCCAGTCAAGATGAAAAATTATTTAGTGTTTTGTTAATTGCAATTGATACAAAAAACTTGATTTCTATTTAAAAAAAAAAATCTAAAACATTTACACAGAAGGCAACGAGGAAAGACACCTGCTACATTTGACCATATGTGGGTTTAGGCAAAACAAAGAAGCAAGCAGGCCAGCCTGTCCTAGAGATGTCTCTGATCCATTGTAGAATGATGAGTAAGTCCTTCCTATCTGCCCATGCTTCCTTCACCAGGAAGGACATTCAATTTCTAAGAATATTGCTGACCACAGAAACAATTTCTTCTTGTTTAAGCTTATTCATCAAGAAATACTTCAGGAAACCATTTTAGAAAGATGGCTTTTTAACAGCATTACTAAATATTTGCCTAAAGGTTTGAAAATGAAACCCCAGCTGAATGTTTGGCTGCACGGCCGAACTTTGCATTTGAGAAAATAACCTATCTTGACCACAAAAATGATAAATATTACTAATAAAAATAGCTTTTGAAAACTATTCAGTTGGCTTCCTTTGGGGATCTTTTACACTACATGAGAAAAACATACAAGGATGTAAAAAAAACTGTCTTCTGTATCTTTTCATAACTTATTTAACCATCTCATGTTATCCTAGCAAATTTACATTTTTCCTCCTTTGTACTATCATAAATATGGCTTTTGTAAACCAACAAAAAAAGACCACTCCTCCTTTTGCCTCTTTCAAAGTTAAATTAATCAGTCTTAGACTTGCCCAGCTGCTGAAGTTTTCTTTGCCTTCCAGAAAACAATCAAATGTGATCAATGTTATTTTGCAAAAATCTCATTAAAGGTTCAGCTAAGATATACTAGAACTCCACTGAAAGTCCACAGATTTCTTCGAACTCATCTATGCCAACACTGCATGTTTCATATAATTTAAAAGTAGCTTTTGGCCTACTGGCAATAAACAAACAAAATATAAACAGAAAAAAATTATAAAGAAGCTACTAAGTTGTCTTCAAAAAGCAACTATGACAGACTCATTCCCAGCTTATTCCCAATTATTCAATATAATTTCTCATATTCTTTCAGTCTTCAGTGACCCCAAAGCTTAAACCATTTTTGTGGTCTAAGAGAGAAACAGTGTGAATAGAGTGAAATACGACTGAAAAGACACAAAAATCTACATACAGTTAATATTTCTGGTTCAGTAATCCTTGAGCCAAAAAAGGTGTATTTTGCAGTGAGTTATCAAAGATAGCTGTATAATAAATCTATTTGCTTGTTGAAAATAGCAGCCAGCACATGTATATTCTAAAAGGATGGGCGTATTTCTCTAAGAAATGGAAGTATTTTCACTAAACTCCTTGGAACATATCAAGCTATTACTTCTTCTACATTATATGACTTTTTTCTGATAAAAATGTAGTGTAAACCATCATGCCGTATTTTCTCTGCATATTATTTAAAAATATGTAATTTTTTTAAACTACAGATTTGGTTTTATTTATTCAGATGGAAAGATGAAGATGAAAGAATGCCTCAGTTAAAGGGGTGATATTTTTATGCATGAAGCATGTCAGTGATAAAATGAGCATTCTTATCTCTGAGCCTCAGTGGTTTACAATGTTGCATGAAGTGGCTGAGATTATTAGCTCAGTATACTTAGCCTGATTTTCAAGGACAATACATATATTAATTTCTTTTTTTAAGTCTCTAGAAAACAAAAAATGCCATCATCATTCAATGCAATAAGTTGCTAAAAGAAGGTGGTTTTGAGAAGTTAAAGGAAACTCCCTTTCTTCTGTTCACAGGTCAGCTGGATACTTGAGGATGATGAATGATATACTTTTTTTTAATAATCCAAGATACGTTGCTATTAAACTGCAAGATGAAGAGTTCCTAAGTGCCCTTAATTTCAGCTATCTTTAGCTCAGAATTTTACTTGATAAGTTCACCAATTTCAAGATTAGGCCTCAGACTTATATATGTGCAAAATGAAAATGTAAGGAGCTGGCTGGAAAAGAAGTAAAACAAAGGCAACTCACGTAAACATAATTTTCTTTTCAAGCAATATTCTTATCTCAGTTCCAGGGTTCCTTCTTTGATGTTGCTTTTTTCTCACAATAGTTTTATATATTTGACTAGCTAAATAAGCAAACAAATAAAAACCGTACACACTTGCAAGCAAAAAACTGGCAAAGCAGGAAAAATTTTTTAAAAATTGTTTATAGTGGTTTACACTAACAGAACAGAGTGTTCCAAGCTAGCCTTCAGAGCAGCAATCAAGTACCTAAGCATTAGATAGAGTGAAAAAGCTTGTAATATCCTTTAGAGAAAAAGTTGCTTGCTATTCTACGGTGCAATTTCTGATAAAATTTCAAACATGGGTCACTTTTAAAATTCGTTTTCTTTTTTAATAGACCTTAAACCCAAATTACTATTAAAAGCATGAGAGAAAAGAATTCTTTTTGTTTGCTATTAACATCCTTAAATCAATTAATCCCTTCTGTCTCATGTAATAGAAATAATAAGATGATTATAAAGGTATGGAAATATAAAAATGTCTGAATTGATATCCAAGATTCCCTCAAACAGGCTGCAGCGTTTCCACAAAAGTTTGTCTCTGAGGATATAGAATTGTTACAGAATTTTTCATTCTGCAGTTAACCTTCTCTTCTACAATTGATGTTTGCTATTGGCTTCAAACCCCTCTTTCCTCTTCTTTTTCTCTTTTCATCATGTAGTACCACTGTCCACTACAATTCTCTTTGACCACTGGCATCCCTAGAATTCTTCTCCATCCAACAAAAAGATTCCTTTCAGTTTCTCATTCTGGCCTCCCTGTTTTACTTATACCCAGTAACTTTGTATTTCTTCTCCACCAGTAATGGCATTCTCAGAGCACAGGGAGATAGAACTTTCACAAGCAGCAATTCATGTATCTCAAAACCTTATTTGCATTACCCACTTTTCAACAAAATAGCTCCATGTTTCTCTCTTAGTCTCTCTCTCTCTCTTGCCTTTTCACCCAATACTGCCTTCTCCTCCACCCTCGCTCCTTGTCAATCCCACTATATTCCATCTTGAAAATGCCACTTAAATTACTTCCTGGGTCTCAGGATTATCCCTGACAAATCCAATGCACCACCCTTACTGTCATCAACCTTGGGGAAAAAGTGTCTATCTTCTGGTTCCCCTTCTTCATTGTTTGATGAGGTCCAGTATCTCCTGCACTTCGTCTACATGTTGCCTCCCTTCTTCACCGTTTCCTCTGGTAAATGGTTACCTTTCAGTTTCTCTGGCTATTCACTGCTACTCAATCCCTTGGTCACTGAACTTCTCACTCTACAGTGTATTTTTAAACACCTTGTTCACAACCATGACTCCCAATATTTTCACACCACTGAACTGTCTTCCAAAAAAGGTACCTCATTGTCTCTCTGCTGAACATCTTAGTTCACCTCAACATGACTTTGTGAATGTTTAGTTGGCAATACAAATTCAACATGATGAAAGCTGTTCCTGATTTTCTTACATGGATACCATACCTTCTCAATTTCCCTGGAAGATCTTATGTCCTTTAACCATTCATCATAAGAAAAATGTTGTTATATGCATCCCAATGTGTCATCTCCTTTCTGTCACACATTGTAAAACATACTGTAATAAATCCAACCAATTACCCACTGCCAGTATCATTACTTTACTGTGTTTTCCCTCTTTGTTTCCTTGATAATGGTTCTTTACTTTTAAGGTAAAAGTAAAGAACTCTTGCCTCATTTTGTCTTCTTTAACAGCTGTATTTCACCAGCGAATTAAATACACAGTCTTTCAATAACAGTAATTACAGACCATTCATTTAATCTGCAAGCACACCTGTGTTTTTCTCACAAAATAAAAGAAAACCAAAATCAAACCCAACAAAACCACCACTCATTTTCCTGCAACACATGTGGAGACACAGTAAACTATCAGGTAAAAAAATGACAAATAAAAAGTGTGGGAGACAAATAGTAACTGAGTTTGCACATTGCCTTGTTTTTGTTTGCTGGTGTAAACCTCTTACCAACTTGACACTGAAGAATTCCTTTTCTGACATAGCCATCTTTGGTTATGAAAGAAGTCAAAACTGAAGTTTGTTTTACACGTGCAGACTGACAGCACCACATATTATTGCAGCCCTGCCTTGCCCTCCCACCTCAATGCAACAGCCAAGAAACCACAGCTATCTGTCTGGAATACAGAAAACATTGCTACACCTCTGCCAACTCCTACCCAGTTTGGCAACACACTTCAACACATCAAATATTGAAATCAAGCAGGCATTTTCACATTTGTGACAAGTAACAATGGCTGGCAATGCAATGCTTTCTGCTGACTGCAATAGGTGTCCCTACTTCTGAGAAACCACTCAGGCTCTTCAAGGCAATCTTGAATACATGCCAGTCCTCCTGTCACAAGGGCAGGGATGCACTACCTGTCCTAGTTCTGCTCTTGTGAGCCCTGATGAAACAGCATCTTTAAAGGCCTGCACAGTGTACTCTGATGGCCTCAACAGGATGAAGTTTGCTTACAGATCTTGGGCTCTCCAAGTGAGACCACAGAACTGCATAATGGTGACGACAAAAAGCAGGCTACTGAGCTAGGATCCAGTGCCATTTATATTTTCATATCAGGGAACACATTGATCACAGCAGCTAAGTTCATCAGGAGCTCCTAGTGTCCATAAAAACAACACAGAGTCCGTTATTTTACAACGAAATAGAGTTTGTACAGCAATTCTCTCTTTGTATGTGAATTAGCATATTTATAATTAGTACTTTATAATTTGGCCATCCTATCTCAACCTCTACAAAATGCACTAAATATAAAATAAAATTTAGTACTGATTATGGGTGACTGCTTTGAGCACAAAACAATCACAAGCCAAATCTCGAAGTGATACATATACACAGTGCAAAGTGAAATAGCAACCATAAAGGCATATTTTAAAAACTCCACATACTGCTTAATCTAAATGAAAATTACATATGTTGAAATATCTAAGAATACATTGTTTAAATTACTGCTTTAAATGATTATACACATTCGGGAATTCTATTGAACTAGAATGTCATTAGGAATCTCTGGACATACTTAGACACATTGTATATGTATTTACACATAACGTGTGAAACACATAGGACATAGGTAGTCATATCCAACTCCAAGTCTAGTTCTCTATCTCATGAGAAATTTAGAACTTGGTTTAAGGAAAGCAGCTGTTTCACAGATGTATCTGATTTCAGTCTGTGTAGTATCACGGCAGTCATACATTAAATAAAGCACAGCTGGGCAATGCTCCACTTATTTCAGCACCCTCTCTGCTAACTGTTTAGCACTAACATCTGTTGAAAACAAACTTTAGGAAATAGGGAGATCATGAAAATAACCCCTTTATTTTAAAATGGTTTGCCCTGGAAGAAGTTTTCCTTACATAGGAAGAAAGCTTCACATGTATTCAATCAGGTCTTAATTATGAGATTAATACCTAGAGTTGCAAGAAACCTGCTCACTGAAGCTGTCTTATAAAAAATATAATATTATTACATATACTTTTAATTTTATATGATTGGCTTAGTTATGTACCTGCTGCTCTGCTGCCAAGATATGTTTTAGCTGAGCAGTTTACCTTCTCATTAATAATCATGGACACAAAAATAACTTGTTTGGCTTATAATCTTATTTTGAATTCCCTAGAAATGCCATTCAAATATTTTCAGCTAAAGTTAACTAGACTTACGTTCTTTAGGAATTGAGGACAGTCTCTAGAGTATTGTGGCCAATTATTTAAACTGTATCCTCACAGAAGTGCACCTTTAATGGATGTAACCATGAAATAAACATTCTCTCTGTATAGAAAAATGTTGGGTTTTATCAAACTTCCTGAGTCAAATGTATATAACCTAATGTTACATACAAAAGCTATGCCTCACTATAACTTATCTTCTGCAAACCTGTAAGTTTCACGGCTCAGAAGCCATTTCCTACATTTTTTGGTTTTAATCCACTTGTTCAAGCTGTAACAGCTTTCCTTTGTTAAGTATTTTAAAGTACGGGAGTTTTAGGCTTCTCTAATAAAATAATGACCAAGAGTTGTACAGAAATGCACTTGCCACTGCTTTAATCCTGCTGTTCATCTCTTCACAAGCTTCAAGACATAGTGACCTACTATGAAGCAGATTGAGATGCATTTGGAGACAAAACTAGCTGCCTAATACACACATCAAGCACCACATTCTTTTTATAATTTGCAAACCCAATCAGACTCCAGACCACTGAAGTGTTCAGCTTGCTTGTACAATGCATATACTACAATATATATACTCTGATAAGTCAAACCACTCTGGAGAGCTCACTTCTTGTTAGATCAGAATGTAGTATTTGTATTTCCATTTTTTGTCTCTGCATGAAAGGAAAACTTCCTGTAAAATAACAAAGCTAGCTCAAGAAGGCTCTTTTATTTTTTTCCATTATTTTTCATTATTTCATCTATTTCTGTAACATTATTCATGTTATATTAATAGCACTACAATATTAATAAAGCCAATCACATTGCTATAATGCCTACTCTTCTCAAATTGTCATTTTGAAATTATTTCTGTAAGTTACTACTTTTAGTTTTCCAAATAATAAACCAAAGAGAGAGATATATAATCCTTGTGGGATAAGCCTTTTTCCTTTAACCATACATGAATCCAAAGTGAAATCCTTTAAGCTATTTTCATTGGGGTGTGACAGACTTCAAGATTTAGAATTGCTTTTCATCATTATATTACATAGTGCAAACATTTAGATAGTTCTTAACTATAAACTGTTTATTACATAAGAGAGAAATGCACTTAGAAATACAGCAGGGCACATTTTATCTCAGCACATGATTGTCAGATTCTTTACTGTGGCTGGCTTTTGGGTACAGATAGTGATGTACTGGCTAAACCAGACATATACAAAAAGGAATAATATATGAATCTGTTAATATTTGCTGCTGGCAAGCTTGTGTGTGATTTCCAGTTTCTGGAACAGAGGTCTGGCACATATACATATGGAATGAAAGGGTGGAATATTATGGATATGGAAAACTTACCTTAAGTTTGAAAGAGGAATATAGTATATTTGGATATCCTTCATCTTGTATTTACACAAGAAATTTCCAGACGTAACCAGACTGCCCTCTTCAAAGCATGAAGCATGTTACATACTTGGGGGAAATTGGAAGATTTGCCTGATGTTTAGCTATAGTAGTGATATTCAGCAAATTTCAGAACAGTCATTGTAAACTGTTTCTATTAAATATTGACATTTCACTGGAGTATTTTTAATGCTGTGAAGATATCAATATAAACATTAAATTCTATATATTAAAAAATCATCCAAATAGACAAGTGAATAATCCATATTAAGAAAAGATGAATAAAATCTAGCTGGTGTGAAAAAAGCGTAATCCTGAAATGCTGTCATAGACAAGATACCAAACACACACAATGAACTGGTAGAAACGGCATCTAAAAAGGCATATGTACATTAGTAAAGTTTTCTAGTGGATAGACATAAGACATTTCAGGAATTAATTACTGAGAGCCATGTCTCTTGCATGTCAGCATATGCAAAATGCATCCTGTAACTGTGCAAAGATCCAACAACCTCATCTTCTTAACACATGGGTATATATCCCCTCAAAGGACCTTCCAATTAATGAAGAAAATATTTACAGCAAGTCTCAGATCTTACTACTAGTTTTCATTACTCTGTCTTGGCAGCATCAGCTGTAATGGATTCATCATAAACAGCAAAATAAAGTTTGCAAAAAAAATTTCCAAATAAGACCTGGACTTGGATTCCCATTCCAAAAAAAAAAAAAAAAAAGAAAAAAGTATCTCACATAATAATTTTTCATCATCTAAATCTGTGTCCTTAGTTGCTTAGTTGTACAGTATTTTTTCAAAATGGTTCCAGTACTTGTAAAACTTTTCACGTAAAAACTCTACCTTAAAGCTTCCAGCAGCACACCACAAAACTAAAGCTTACAGAAACCCTTTCAAAGCAAACAATCACTAAATATAGAAATGTATTTATCTTACATCTATAAATCATGCAATTATTTGGAAAATACTTTTAACATGACTATTTGTAATTAAAATGTACAGAGCTTAGATCTGTTTAATTTCAGTGCATACTGCCTCATCCCACTTTTCTTCTCCTTATATTTTGAGGATAGGGTGGCTTAAGGGTGTGTGGAAAAGAGGTTATTTGGATTACCATTTGATCACACCACTTTTGGGGATATTCATGTGGGCAGTACATTATTATAGTGTTGAATTTCAATACTATTGTGAATTTTAAGTACTGCAAAATGACTTTGAGCTTTAGCTAAGTAATTTAAACTGATCACAATACATAAATTATTCTAGCAATTTAAAATCAGAGTACAGTTTTAAAACCAGGAAAAAGAAAATGCTAGCAAAGCAGTAATTCAGCAATACTGTATCAAATGCTCACTTTTGAGCTGAAGAATGGAGTTAAACCTATGGCTAAGTCTTCTATGAAACAAGAAAGTAAAGAAATGGAGGTTAATCCCTTCCTATAAAAATATTTCCATGAGCACTGAATCAATTTGCTTAATGAGAATTATGCTGCAAATCAGAAAACACTGTATCTTTCATGTTCAGATTTGCACTATATAAAAAGATAAACCTATTACACATGTAAAAGACAAACCTATTACAGAGGTATTTGTCAAAACTAATTCTTTACTACTTATAGTGCAGCCAGTAGATAGGTAAAAGCTTATAAAAACTACTCAAAAGTTTATAACCAAATTTAATATAGCTAGAAAAAGAAACAGACAAGATTTTGGGTGTACAAGCCATTTTCTCAAAGGCATTTAAAAGACATGACCACTTCTTACAAACTCCACCTCCCCAACATCCTTACCAATATTTTTGTATCACAGCTGCAATGATACACCATAAAACACGTGATGTGTGAAACTGTGAAACATGATTCAGCCTGCCATACACAGAGAAGTTGTTTATGCAGTCCTGTGCTGAATGCACCCAGGAAAAGTTGGGGGAAAAATTCACATAACAGGTAGTCTCACCAGGTGGTTTGAAAGATTAACAAAGGCTAACTAAGACATCTAGCTTTTTTACCCCAAAAAAGCCTATTTGTAACTAATGAAAAGCATCTCAATCTTTTCCTGCTTATTGTGGAAAATGAAGGGAGCTTTTCTGTTCATTAAAGAGATTTCAATCAATTTTAACTCACAATACGCTTCAAAAATTACTTCAGTCTTTCCCTATCTCTCTGAATGAGATGCTCCCATTCCTGGACAGGAAAACGAACCACACAAAGGTTTACTGATGGTAAGACACTCTGCATTCTTGATATTAAAGACTGATTCCATGAATCAGTTTGTTCAGAAATATGTACTACTATTGGCTTGCAAAAAGCCCTGAATGGGCAAGCACAGACAAGATGAGGAATTTGAACTTATTTGAACTGTAGGTAAACCTAGCGGTTTTACTGCACTCCCCTGTGAATCAAAAATTTTCAAGGTCCTTTCTTATTTTGACCACTAATGCTCTCCAACTCTCTATATTTGCCAGACATTTTTCTCCATGTCTCAGAACACTTAAACTGAGAGTATTCTAATGTGTTGCCTTATGATTGACTATTTCACACCGTGGTTTCCACTATTCATTCAAAGTTTGAAGGAAGTTATTTTTTATGTCCTTTGAAGCTGTTATTTTAAGCCAAGTTGACAGTGTTCATAATATTTCAAACACGCTGACAGATCGCTCTGCTAATGTGCACTGTAAATGCACATGTACGTGAACCTTAAAGAAAAAACCTGCACTGACAAAATAACATACATGAGAAAATAACACGGATTTATGACAAAACAAAAAAATCCTCTGAGGCAGGTGATTATAATGGATCATGATCCTGCTGAGGAAGTTTGGAAAAAGGCGAAGCAGAGCCGGAATGCATTTGGCTAACTTCAGCATTAGCAAGTTACCAATGTCAGTGTCACAAATTAAGAAAAAAATCTTCCTCCAAAAGTTCCAAAAGTGTTTTTACTCTCACTGCATACAGCTGGGAGATTTGGAATCGTACCAAAAAAGAGTGGAAGTAAAAAACTGAATGAAACATTCATGGTCTTCATTACTAGTCAGAACTAAAGAAGTGAACTGATCACACTAAAATCACTCCCTAGGCACAGCAACATAATTAAAAAAAAAAAAAGCAGATACTGAGATGGTTCAAAAGTGGTTTGGAAAAACACATCTAACTGATGAAGATAACTTACAACAAACAGCTACTTTGACTTCAGCAGGATGGATAAAATATGGCATAGAGAAGATCTTGTCTTCCTCTAAATTAAAAATCAAAAATTATTTAATCATACCATTCTAGACCAAGTTCTACACTGTGCAGGAGTGTACAACGCAAGGGATGTGTCTGTGGTGATGGGGATGCCACTGCACAACAGGTTGATTTTTAATTTCTTTGCCCTTTGATCGACACATGGGTAGGATTCCTGTAGACAGGTGTAACAAGTAATGTGTGAAGCAGAGAATAAACCTCTACCAGTAGTCAGAAACTATTATTACAGTGGCAAAGGAGATTTCTGGGGGCTTTTTAGGTAGCTTCTGTCTTGCAAAGCAGTACAGTGGCTTCCCACCAACACTGCCCCACTGTGGCTGCTTTTTTTGCTCTTGGAAAGGGCCAAGAGACCCTCTTTCCTACTAGGGTATTCACTTCTGCCCTTGGAACTGCTGCCTCATACTTTAATAGGACACAAGACAATGGGCAGGAACTGATGCACAGGAAGTTCCACCTGAATATGAGGAAGAACTTCTTTACTGTGCAGTGACCAAGCACTGAACAGATTGCCCGGAGAGGCTGTGGAGTCTCCCTAACTGGAGATACCCAAGCACCATCTGGACACAATCCTGTGCCATGTGCTTTGGGATGACCCTGCTTGAGCAGGGAGGTTGGACCAGATGACCCACTGTGGTCCCCTCCAGCCTGACCCGCTCTGTGATTCTATGCTGTGTTGATGAGGCTTTTTCTCTGGGAAAGCAGGGACTTTACATTTTCACTAAAGCAAACAGAAACATCCCCCTCTATAAGGCTCTGTGTTCGACAATAGGTTGTACTCAACTCAAAAATAAATGCATCTAAAACCTTTCGCAGATGACCAGGATAACAGGCACTACGGATGTGTATCTAGGTGAGAGCCCTAATATCTGGATGGAACATCTTCACGGATTTCGTTTGTACTGTTACTTTCATATGCAGGAACAGTGGTTTGGGCACTCAAGATCAGGGTTGAAATGTTATTTATATCTTTGCATAAAGGAAAAATCAAATTCAGACAGTCACAACATGCCTTTATTGGGTCACCCCTGTCATGACAGTACCGTCAAGTAAGCCACAGTCAGTTTTAAACAGCTTCCTGAATCTTTCCTTCCTGCTGCGTATGGACCAAGCACATGGCAAAAATAATGATGCCAGAATCATTCCGTACTGATCAAGTATAAGAAAATATGGCAATTATTTTCTGCTTTCAAACACTAGTGACTTTTGTTACTGACTCAATAGAGCCATGTCAAGATAAATGCAAATGTTGTCTCAATTTTGACTTGAAAGCTAGTTGTACTGTAGCACAGCAAAATCTGTATACATACAGCTCTACACTTGTTTTAACAGAACCAAATGGTAATGGTTGGATTTCTGTTCAAAAATCAGAAGTTAATATTTCTACAATATATTTCTTCAAGAAACTTAACCCTCACACCTCTATCCTCCACAGCTGTAGCCATTTTCCTATGTCACACACAACTTGTACCCCTAGAACTGCACCAATTTGTAGTAGCTTATCATTTTCTTCTTCACCTTGCAAGCATCTCTGTGCCTTGTCAGACCAGTAAGTGCTTTCATCATTCTGCAGGAGTCAGTCTCATCCTCTTCTTTTTAACTATTATGCTGAACACATGTTCCATTTGAAAAATTTTTTCTTATCCCTTCCCCATCCCCAAATATAAGATAAAGGCTTTATCTAATTTTTTAATCAAAATGCCTTTTGAAACACTTGATTTTAACTATACACAAGGATCTCCAGAGGGCACCAGCAGTTTTAGGTAAAAATACCACTAGAAATCCAATTTACTTCTCCTTTACCCAAAAATCTTGCACACTTCTTAATGAAACCAACAAAGGTAAAGACAAAATTCTTTAGACATTAAAAATACAAACCCAAGAACACCACCAACTTAATTTGCACTAGAAAATCACTTTAGTCTTGCCTTGTTATGCCGGGGTCACCCATTGGAAATTGCACAATATGCACAGGATATAGCTTTAAATTACTCATAATCACCTTAAACTGCACTCAATCAGCATTGCAATATGTCATCTTACAGACACAGAAAAGTTCAAAAGGAAAAGCACATGAAAAAGCAGACTACCAAGAGCACTATTGTTAAAACTACACCAGAAAGCTTAATATTTCAATACTGTATATGTTAAAATAAACAACATACACAGGTGATGAAAGCCAGTCTCTGAAAAATTTATTATTCTGTTAGAACAAGTTTACACTTAGGATGAATTCTCAAGCTTCATGCCATTAGGAAGTTTTACTGGGTTTATAGTGGAAATAAAAACAGAAATAAAAATAGATGACAATCCCAAAATACAGGCTGTACTTTGAGTATGATGCACAGGCTTTCTTTTCCTTTTAAATCTATACATTTCCTCCTGCCTCCAGCAATCAAATCTTTTTAAATCTTTATAAAAAGCTCCCTAGATTGTCTGTTTTCCTTTTTAAAATCAAATATTTTGAAATATGAAGTTGAACAGACTCATGTAACCTGTACTAGTTCAGTTTTACTTCCACAAAGCCATCCTACTGGAATTGTACAGCTTTCAGAGATTTATTATATCAGTTTCATGATCCTGCTCTTCTTGCCTCATTTCCTCTGCATTCTCACTTTGGCTTTAAAAAAAATTGACCCTATTTCCATTTTCTCCTCCAATGCATGCCATTGGTACTTATCCCACCGAAGTGAAAGGGACTTTCACTTCTTTGCATGAGATGGGCATAAAGAGAGGATATGGATGATTTACTAGGATGATTATTTTTCAGAGCAGTAAAGCTTAGTCTGGTGAATTTGCACCTGACATTGCAAAATTAAACTGTTGGAACTGGACTGGTTTATAAGCTATACTACACAAAGCAACAATGAGCACTGAATGCTCTAAGCTTCAAACCATATAGTAGCAAGAATTGTACTTGTCACGTCAAGTCGCAACACACTGGAAATTGATTGCTTAGTTCAATATGAACAGAAGTATTTCCTAATTTTGAAAAATTTGAAATAGTTTCCATTCTGATTCTTTCTGACCACAATGCCTTTACATAAATGTTTCAAATTTGCCTCAGTGTTAATTTTTACACATTAGACAATATAACATTTGCCACTTAATGTGCAGCCTTAGCCTTACCATTACCCACTTAGATGCTAGTCTTCTCTACTTATTATATGGATTACTAACTGATTTCAGTATCAAGTTTTAAGGGTTGCACCTTAATAAATTCAATATCTCAAATAAATTATGTAACAACCAACAAAAAATTACAGCTTTCTCACATGCATTGCATCTTAAATGAATAATAATCTAGATACAGATATGTGGTAATTTTTTTTTTTTTTTTAAAGAGTTTTCCCAGCGTTTTGAACTTAGTGGCAGCATACTGAATGATTAGTTGGAAAGGCAGAAGAAATATTAAGTTATACCTATGAGTTACTTGGTTTTCTGGACAGAGGGAAGAGGAGAGGAGAAGAAGGGAAATAAATAAAAATAAAAATAAAAGTATAAATAAAATAAATAAAAGTATAAAAGTACCAAAATTGATTTTATCTGCTTCAACATTCACACTCGAAATATTAGAAGCACACATCGTTATCAAATACCGAACTTACACTCATATTCCTATCCCAGATCTGGATAGAACCATCTTGACAGGCAGCTGCAATAAGTTTCCCATCTCTGCTGTATGTGCAAGTTGTAGGAATCACCCGTTTACCTTGAACTGATCGTGGCTTAAATACGCTTTTGTGCTTTTTTTCATTGTTAACATCCCAAGTCCTCACAGTTCTGAAAAAAGAGTTTAAATAAACAGTTGTTTTATATAACATTAATACATATAAAATAATTCTTCTTGTGGTAACTCCAAGCCCCTTTTCCAGCACAGATGGCATATAATATTGTTCAAATTAAGTTGTAATGGCAAAACAGCATTTATGATATGACAGCAACTTTCCAAGTAAGAAACATCATGCACACTAAAATGCATCTCAAGTTAAAAAAAAAATTAAAACAAACAAACAAAAAAAACCAAACCAAACCAGTTTTTCCCAAAACTCTCATGTAAATACATAAATTACTTAGAATTGGAAAGATAACGAGAGGTTATTACACAGATACTACATAATCTCCACTGCCACTGGAAATCAAGAAGATTAAAGTATTCAGTCTTCTACAAAGAATGAATACTTCAGAAAACAGGCATGAATGCTTATACAAACTCATAACTTAAACAGATTTCTTAATGATTCTGACATAACAACAACTGAATATTCTGCTTTTAACTGGCAGGTTATTCTTCAGACTTTATTTTTAAAAGACATTTTAAACACTAATTGTAATATTACTGTAGTTCTCTTCCACTAATCCTGAAGGTCTTAGAGTTCTATTATTAAAATGTTCTTCAAATACTTTAGAAAGACTCATTTATGTAATATTGTTTTCTTCAAGTTGAGTTTTTCCCACATTATTAGCAAAACAAATACATCCTTTCTCTTTTTAATGGAAAAAGAGTATCTGCCTGGATCTTCACTGTTCCTTAGATACAGAAAAACATCCAAATGAGAGAGAACTAAAACACTAGATACAGGTGGACCCTTTAAACTGTCTTAGATACAAATGTTTTCTGTCCATTTAATATGTTGAGGTCTTTCCAGATAAAAATTCAAAACTCTTCTGGCATCTAATGCAGAGAAGAGTTTCAGAATTTGGCAAAGGAAGGAAGATCATTTATTTAGAAAGAAAAAAGCTCAAGGTTCTCAAGACAACCCCATTTGTTTAGACTATACAAACATTGCCTGTGATCCAACAGCACATAATTCACTGGTCTCTAGCAAAGCAAATACAGCTTTAGCAGAGGCTGCCATTCCTCCAGAACGAGACAAGATACCACGGCATAACATTAGGAACTTCCATCAGAGCTACAAGACGAGACCAGCCACAGAGCTGACATATAAATAATTCTAGAATAAAACAGACAAGAAAATGAGCTGGAATTACCTCAGAGAGGTTACATTTAATTGCACATTTAATGACAGTAATGCGAAATCAGTAACTGTAAGTTAGAATGGATAAGTAGAATTAATCTCCAGTTGTCCATAATAAAGTCAATGTTAGTTTCATTTTTAAAAGTCTTCAAATCTCCTATGTCTAAGGCACCACTTCATGGCTCTATCTGGAGCTCTAGCATAAGACATTCAAGTGTTCTGATGATTAGTCTGGGTTTGAGGTTTTGGTGGGTTTGTTGTTTGGTGGTTTTAATTATTATTTTTATTTTAAATGAAGCCCTGTATTACAATGATAATTGGATTGATTAGAGGATCTTCAGAAATTGCTTCCATCCTCAACCATATGTATGATTCTGAGATTCCCTTTTTTGTCTCCTTGTGTTGTCAATAACCATCTGTCTACTGCCTTTCATTCATACTTTCTCCCACTGTGATATTTGCTCAAACTTGAGTCTTTTCCATTTCCCTTCCCTTATAATATACAATCCCTCCAAATCTCATTTGACTATCCTGTACCATCAGCTTCTCTTCTTCCTTCAGTGATGACCATCTCCTACTGAAAAGCTCTGTCCTCTCTTACAGTCCAAGTGCCCAAGGACTGCCTTGGCACACCCCTTCTCAGGTGGTGCACCTGGTAACACAGTTAGGTGTGGGGAACTTCAGAGCCTGCCTTCCCCTTTCACTCCAGATGCCTCACAAGCATCTCACACGTAATTCCAGAAACAATCTCTTGAGAATCCTTTACCATCCTAATTCTTTATTTCTGCTGGCATGGAATGACTTTTTTTAAGTCTTCAGTTTCCTCTTTTTAGGGCTCAATGTCCTGTCAAAACCTCAAAAACTGGCTACACTGAGAGCATGTTCGAACCTTTTTATCATTTTACCTTTCTACTGTAAAGGAAGAAGAAGCACTTATATACTTCTATTCCTTATAACACACATTAAAAGAAGCATGAGCCCTAAATCAGCTGTAATATCAGCAGGTCAGTTGAAAAATCCAAGTTCTGTGAACTGCAGCTTCCGCTGCAGACAGTTGGCCATATTCCCACACATATGAGTTTCATGCCCTGTCAAAAATGCCCACATAGCCTATAGTATATATTTAACATTCCCCCTGTGTTTTCTTAAAGTCCCCACGCTGAGCATGTGTTTGCTGTTGCCTTGCTGCTACTGCATCTAATGAAAAAAAATTCTACCGAAGTAAATACTTTGTATGAAATCTTCTATGTATTAGCTACAAATTTGTCAATCACTCCCAGAGAGCCCTTAATTCTTGAGCTAAGACTGAACTCTTTAATGTCTTCTTTCACATTAGATCTTCTAAGTATTTTTTCCTTTATGGAAATATTTCCTATTTTTATTTTAAAATGGACATCATATTGCAAACACATCTCATAATACCATGTGCAAAATTTCAGCTTAGCATGCTTTCTGACTGAATCACCACCATCTAAAACACCAGGAGTAATTTGTAAACTATGTATGTGTTAAATTTTCCTTCAGAGCAATGATAGACTAGAAGCAGGGATCACTGAAGGACCTCAGGGACATACCTTCACTGGAATGAGAGGAGGTTTAGGCTGGACATTGGGAAGAATTTCTTCACAGGAAGAGTGATTAGACACTGAAATGGGCTGCTCAGGGAGGTGGTGGAGTCACCGTTCCTGAAGGTGTTTAATGAGAGACTGGACATGGTGCTGAGTGCCATGGTCTGGTGGTGTTGGGTCACAGGTTGGAATCAATCCCAGAGGCCTTTTTCAACCTAATTGATTCTGTGGCTGGATGTGCCCCGGCCACGGCACTCACAGCCCAGAGAGCCAAACGTGTCCTGGGCTGCATCCAGAGCCCCGTGGGCAGCAGGGGAGGGAGGGGATTCTGCCCCTCTGCTCTGCTCTGCTGAGACCCACCTGGAGCACTGCATCCAGCTCTGGGGTCCCAGCACAGGAAGGACGGGGACCTGCTGGAGCCAGTCCAGAGGAGACATTTAAGCTGATCAGAAGGCTGCAGCACATCCCTATGAGGACAGGCTGAGAGAGTTGGGTTTGCTCAGAGAGGAAAAGAGAAGGCTCTGGGGACACCAAAAGTAACTTCAAGTACTGAAAGAGGGCTTGTAAAAAAGACAGAAAGTGATTTTTATATGAGCAGATAGTGATAGGAAAAGGGGGAACAGTTTAAACTGAAGGAGGAGAGATTTAGGATCAATATTAGGAATAAATCCTTTACTGTGATGGTGAGAGGCACTGGCACAGATTGCTCAGAGAAGTTGTGGATGTCACCTCCCTGGAAATGTTCAAGATCTGGTTGGATAAGGACCTGAGCAACTTGGTCTAGTGGGTGGCATCCCTGACCTTGGCTGGAAGAGGGGGGAGATTGGAATTAGGTGACTGCTGAAGGTTCTGTGATACTGTGCCTAATATTTAAGTCCTCCCATTCTAGCCAGAAGGAAAGGAGATAAAAAGGAAAAGAAGCATAGAAACCCAAATAACTTACCTTCAGGTAATATTGTCTTTAAATTGGCAATAGGGCAAAAATACTCTAGACTGCTCCCATATATTCTCTCCACTTTTGCTACTGACCCTCAATCAGCATACCATATAACAGTCAACTCAGGGTACATTATGTAATTATGACTCTGGGGGTTTTTTTCTGGAATATTTTGTACCATATAATGATTTCCTCTTCCTCAGACATCATGAAAAAATAAATGAGATTGCATTACAGAAGTTCTATTTTCACTTCCTAAGTTCTCTGAGCTCAGTCTGTTGTTTGTGTTGAAATGAGTAAAAAATTTTATCCCCGCATCAATTAGATAATTTCCAGGACACTCATTTTGTTAAAAAAAACCCTCTTACTAAGAGTATATCCTCAGACTCTAAAAAGTGGGAGATTAAACAATAACACTGTTTTATGCTCTATGTTGCACCACTTAGCAGAAGTATAATAGTAATATTTATCTGTTGACAGGCAGAACTAAGGTATTTTTGAATTCCAGTAAAAACAAAAGAAAAACTTTTCCTAAATGTGTCTTTTTTCCCACCTGAAAATAAACTATGTTTAACGAAAGTTTGTTCTGTAGTGAGAACTACACATTGGGATTTTTTTTAAGCTATACCTCTAACATATGCTGCTGCTTGTTCATTACATCAAGTTTTAGTACATTGAATGACATGCACAGTCACATCAACATTTTTGATTTCTCTTTTGTAAACTCTTTTTCAATTAAAATATCCATGAAAAAGGCTTCACATACATATGTTTAAATTTAACTTTTTAAATTATGTTTTCCACATCTGCAAAACAGATTTTGCAAAACTGGTTTTGTGAAGTTCTTACATTTGCCAAGAGCAATTCAAAGCAACTTAGAAAAGGAGGAGAATGTTCTTTTGGAAAGGTAATGTGGATATTTTCGTGACCACTGAGAAGTTAAGTGACACATAATAAACAACTAATTTAATTACTGAGGTTCAAGGGGAGGTTTTGGCAGGTTTCTTCCCCAAAAAAAATTTTTTTCTCTCTTTTTCCCCTCTCTTCTCATGCTCTTACGATGTTTTTACTAAGTTAAAATTTCTAATAAAATTAATTATTGGCAATGCTGCTGCATTACACAAAGTATTATCTTTATGTAGCTCCATTTCCCAGACTGCAAGCACAGAAAATTTCTCTGTCATGAGTCAGCTAGACACTGCTCTAATACAATCTGTTGAAATTCCAGAAGTGAACCAATTCAAACTTCAAAAGCCTGACCTGCCAAATTGCACTAAGCTTTTTCATCTGTCCCACCTTCTCTGTTTCTACTGGACTAGAAAACTCTATTGCACAATGCTGAATGTTATTGGCATTTAATATGTTAAGCCTACTCTGAATAATTAAGTCTACTCTTTATCACTTGAAATACAAAAGGAACAAAGTGTACATTACTGTTAAAAGTACAGATCAGGCTTAATGCTGAATCTAGTAATCATATTATAGTGCTCACCTTTGCAATGTATTATAGTGCCTTTCTATGTAATATAAGGTTGCAAAGCTGTAACATACTTCAAAATTATCATACAAATACTGTGGCAATGGAATCGATCATCCCAGTACAAGACACCAAGTCATCAGTGATAGAATACACATTTTTAAAGCGTTAAATTAAGACCCGTTATAAACACAAAAGCAACTGTTCTTACCGTAAGAGTTTTTTTAAATCTCTTTTATCACATAAAACAACCATATGTACATGAGAATGAAATTAAGGTACTTATTAATATGATGAAAAATTGCCTAAAACAGAATATGTAAAGAGATTAGTTAAAACATAGCTGCAAAGTTCTGTTAAGATGTACTTCATGCATATGGTGCAGCATTATGTCAGCAAGAAAACTTTCATTATTGAGTTGGTTTTGCCCTCTTTCAGCAGAAGTAAGTTGTAGTCTCCTTTTGTTGAGCACACGGGACCCAATGAAGATTGAGTCACCTGCCAGACAACGAAAAAAATAGTAGACACAAACAGATGGAGAAATCCAGAGCAACTTTCCATACTTGTTTGGCAGAAAAACTTCTAAATAAGCTACCTACTTCCAGCATTTGAACAGAATTAAAATACTTTGAACCAGAATACAAGAAAAGTCACATCCAACATATGTAAAATCATAACTACAGAAGGAACTGCCAAAAATATGGACACAACTTAGTAATTTATAACAATTCTACTTTTCTGTTACTTAAATAAACCCTAGATGTAAAAAACAAAGAGAAACATTTAACAGAGTAAAAAAAAAGGTATGTGATAGACAGCAAATGGGCTAAGCAATGAAACCATATTTTCCATATTTTCAAATTAAACTGGTAGCCTTTTTTTGACAGGAGAAATTACCACCATTTGTATGCACAAAGTACAAAAGTACGAAGTACATAATTTGTATGCACAAGTGCAGTTGAATCTTAATTACCGGGGAGAAGTAGATTAAAACCTAAAAACAATGAATGGGAACTGCTCCCATTCTCCAGTGTGAATGAACTAAAAAGCAGCCAACTCAAAATTAAAATGACACATAAGCATGTCTGAGAGAGCATGGAGAGTAGGTGTTCTGAATTACTAAGCAAAAATCCTGCTGCTGGCCAGTATATGCAACATTTGAGGAAAACTAAATTAGAAAACGAGACAGAGAAGAACTGGAAGAATATTGGTTTGGCTAAGAAACCAGAACTAATGCAGGTAAAGGAGAAGAGCAGAGACAGAAAGAGACAGATTGAGGAGGATAAAAGCAAGGAACAGAATGTAAGTTATCACGTTGTGCCAGATTTGGCATGACTGCCCTCAAGTCAGCTGTGCAGCATGCTCATGGGAGGAAAACAGCAGCAGCAAATACTAGTGAGTTATGACATACAATCACCTCTGAGTGAGGAGCTGGCCAAAAGATGCATTCAAACACAAAGGGTTACCCATCAATACCTCTGTATGACCCTTTAGAGATTATACTGTGAAGACATAGTAGAATACCTATCAACAGAACCTCTTACTTATGGCATAAAGAGTCTGTTTTCAATGAAATCAAAGCTCACAAGCTTTCTGGACTGAGTAATTTTTGTTTTTTCCCAGATTAAACCACTGGATCAGGTTAACAATACAAAAAAGCACTCTTGAAGAAGGTAAGAAATTTAGGAGCAGGAACAAATTTCCGAGAAACAAGCAAGCAAATAACATAATACAAGTCTTATACATTTTTTTAATCATCAGATCCTGTACACAAAATGGTATATTTGCATATGTATTGCATATCTATTTCAGCTGTTCCCTTCTACATACCTCTCCAAAGTGAAGGAAAATACATCCTTTGGAATTTTGCACAGAATTATTCTTAAGTACTTCTTTCAAAACCTGGAGATTCCCTGAAAGTATCTACAGATCGTTTCATCAAAATGGCCAACTCCAAAATTCTGTCATCCTCAAAGGTTATAGTAGACATATTTTGCATATCATATTGGCAGAGAAGGAGTGACAAAACACTACACAGTAAAAACCCAATTCTACATTTCAAATGTTGACATTCATCAATTATCAACAACAGCTGTTAAGTCAAAGCTCAAAAAAGAGCATCAAGCCACACAAACTGAAATATTTCAGAATGGATCATAAAAGAAATTCCAAGATTCTGCTCTATACTGTCTTCCCACCTTCACTCTGAATTTTCCACTGAATTCACAAGGCAAAACTCAGAAAAATACTTTGCTGTACCCAGTCTTCAAAGATTCTGACTGCTTTAATTCAAAACAATAAGTTTCATCTGGGACCTAAAAGTTTCACAAGACTTTTTTTTTTCTTTCTAAAAATTCTAAGATAACAACAATTTGCTCTGAATGTAATTGCTACCTTGGAAGACAATATAATGTATTAATACACGAATCATATGCAGAAAGGTCAAGATCAAAAGGAAAGTAAATGATGGAAATTTTTCAATAAAAAACCAAAAGAACAACAATACTACATCTCTATTCCATTAACAGTTCCTAGTAAGTTCCAAAGCAGTTACTAATGCTCAGCAGAATTTTCCTCATATCAAAACCAATACTCTGAACATAAATAAAAAGTTTAGTGGGAGAAATTTTACAATCTCAGAAGAAAATATATAAAAAGAGGTATTATGGGAAAGAACACACAAGTAGAAAAAAAGGCTAGAGAAGGAATACGGCAGTGAAAAGTAGACCAATTGTGTAAACCTAAAAAATATAACTAAGGTAATCAGTGGACAGAAAGCAATAGTTGAGGGCATGCAGGCATTGCAATACCAGTAAGAATCTTCACTTCTGAGGAAGGAGGATTAACACATACGTGATAAATTCAGTACTGCTTAGAATACAGAAAAATAGAAGAAATCTAAAAACTTTGATTACACTCTGAAGACAGGATAATTGCTGGGGGATGAGATGGGAATGGGACAAACATCCCTCCTCTGTCTCACCAAATCAAACCAACAGCTTCAATAACCAATACACAAGAATAAAATACATAATAGGGAAATTATGTTATTGAGAGGACATATTACTGAGAAGGAGACTGCACTTAAATACATTCAAATTCTGAAGAAGATGAATTGGAGTTAAATCACTGAGGCATTAGAAAACAAAGAAAGAAAATGCCAAAAAGACCACCAAACAGAAAAAAACCACAATGTAAAAGCCAACACACAAATACGGTCCAGAGGACTATTTAAATTCCTGAAAGAGTGATACAGAAAAAAGTCTCTTCAGCCTAAGAAAATGGTCTCCAAATTAAAGGCATATACAGTACTGAAAACAAATGCTGCAGGGCTCATAGGTTAATAAAAAATAATTCACTTCGGTGTTCCAGTCTGTGTTGCTGTGATGGGTTCTTCCTTGAATAATTTCTTCTCAAGTTCAACTCATGGACTCAGTCTGTTTGCCTCCCTTCCAAAGGCCAATGTACAAGCAAAAGCTGAACATGACATCATGCCTGAGTTCCTATAAGCCTTTCTCCCTTAGTATTTCCTTGAATATTAAACTATTTTCCTTTCATATTTCCCTGAAACACTGACTATATTTGATTGCATTAGTGATAAATATTTAGGCAGCTAAACTGCACCAAGAAAAAAAAGTCTTGCTGGTTTTGAATTACTTTCTTGCTGGAACTGACAGCTAATTTGCTTTGTTTCTTGTTGATGATGTCATCACATCCAAATCTGACTGAAGAAAAAGGTTGTTTATCTTTACATCAACCATTAAGACAGCAATCATGTATGTCTGCACCAAAGTGTATCATTTTTTCAGTTCAAATCAGTAAGGTACCTAAAAGCAAGTCTTCAGTAAACTGTGCACAGAGTAGGTTAGAGAACGATCCCCTTAAGATATTTTCTTCAAATGATTAACAGATGTGGTGATTTTAATGAAGTATATTGAGCGCTGTAGGGAGTCAATATGCTTTTGAATTAATAATAATTCAAAGTCTATGTTAATGCTGTGCTATTTAAAAAACCTGAGCACCAGTATTTTCCCGAGACTGTGTAGCACTTTACACACAAGAAGTCCTTCATTTACTATTCCAGCAACATCTAACTTCAATATTATTATTTCTATACAGAACACTAGATAAATCACAGGTATTATGTGATTCTGTTCTGAAAGTTGTGACAGTAAAAGCAGATACAATTTTTTGTCATTTTCCAAATGGGGCAAGCAGGTAATGAACCAAGATCTCATCTCCCACTTAGAAAAGATAAAGTGGGATGTAATCTATCTCCCTAGGGGGTATATCTGATTAAGATCAAAGGGGAAGACTTCTGGCAAAGAACATCTTGACAGTTCAAGTTACTGTCACCTGCATGAATTGAAATGACTCAAGATCAGTCTTGCATGATACTGCAAAAGGAGGGGGGGTTAATCACTAGGAAAACAGGATGCTTTCTAAAGACCTGATTAGTCATGGCTATAAAATAGCTTAGGCTCACTTGGATCTCAAGTTTTTTTCACACCATTAAATAACCTAAATTGGAACTAAGACTCAGCTGAACTCATTACACCAGTGAAAAATCAACTGAATTAAAACAGTCAAGCAATCAAAAGCTCTCTGAAGCAACACCTCAGCTGGCCCTACACGCATGACAATTAGTTTCAACTGGTTTTGCTGTCATCTTAGATCTCACTCAGACATTTTTCTGCAGGTCCATTAGCAATGAACTGCAATCTAATGAAGGTAAGTAACCGAAGGGAGCAAAATGTAAGTCTTAAATGTATTTTGATTTCTGAAGTTACAGAATCTGTTCTAAACAACGCAAAGTTTGACTCAGCTGCACCAATTAACTATGCACTTTGGGCTACAGAAAATTCTAAAAGAGAGTTTTACTTTGGATTTATGTATGGAGTACCAATCTTCATACATTGTAGTGTAATCACATAAAAACTTATCACCTACTTATAAAGACCAAAACAAACTGTACACATAAGGTAAATGCAAATTTAGGTGTTTATATTTTCTGGAATATCCATCAAAGTCTAAGAGACTTCCCTCATCCTCACAGGAATTCAGAAAGGAAAACAGCATCTCTTCAAGAAAAGAAACTACTGTTCTTAGCCTCAGAACTCTAGAGGGTCATGATACAGTCCCACATCTGTCTGGATAACCACAGAGAATATCCTTTTTTCATATACTCATCATCATGGTCTGCTTGTATCATAATACTGCCACTACTGAAGAAGCCCTTGTATTCTTTTCTTACTTTTGTGTAAAGATAAAAGTCTAAAGCAATAGATTAGTAGGCAAAATAGCATTAAATTTGACGATTCTTGTGGATAAACACTAAGGGACTTATGCTCCCTTATTAATTATATTCTCCACATGGGCGAAAATGGTGGGGATTTTGCTGAGTTTAAAATGCATAGATTTAAAAATACTCAAGGCAGGAAATAAACAACTAATTGCCTTTTAACAATCTGGTTATCCTTTTAAATAAAAAATCCACCAGAGAAGTGACTTGTTTCATAGCTTAACTTGATAAAATAATCAAATAATCAATAATAAAATAAAATAGAATAAAATAAAATAGAATAAAATAAAATAAAATAAAATAAAATATCAAATAACTCTAGAGTTTGAACATGTTGCTTGTAGTGCTCTAGTCTTCTGTTTACTCGAAGCCCTGAAATTTCTGACTGTTCAGAAATTCACCTTTTAGTTCACTGCACAGCCTGCTGCTACCTGAGCAACCTGATCTGAGTTGGCTTTGCACTAAGCAGGGAATTGAAACAGATGACCTCCATATGTCCTCTTCAACCTAAATTATTCTGTGACTCCAGACAACTTGAAAGGGTATTCTACCATGCATTTAGAGCATATGAATAATCCTGGCAGGCTTCTTATATCTAAAATTCTATGAACCAAGAAAAATCTACTCAAAAACTAGTAAGAACAGAACTAAGTCCAAAATCACAACAAAGACATACAAATGCCACCAACATATCCAACTATAAGAGCTACTGGGAGACAGATACTGGGAAAACTGCAGAAGCTCCAGCGCCAACTTATGTCCTAAATGCTGTAAAGACATGTCTTATGTCACCACTTCCTACTGCATGCACGAGCAGTTAAAAGTACCCATTGACATACCACAGCAATCAAATTTTAACTTGCAGCTGAGAGCACTCCTACACAGGTCAATCAACTAGCAGGAAAACTCTCAAATTTTTTTGTTTGTTTTTCCCCAGCCAGAATTCATGGATGCTTCCTCAATAATTCAGCTATTCTTTAGGGAGTGCAAATGCCCAGCTTTCTTTTTACCTGGGGCATCAGCAAAATTCTTAATTTACTTACTTAGAATCACAGACCAGAATCACAGAGTATGTCAGGTTGGAAGGGACACACCAGGATCATTGCTCCTTGCAGATCTACATAAAACTGAACCACCGGATTAAGACCCTCATTCAGATGCTTCTTGAACACTGCCAGGCTTGATGCTGGGACCAATTCCCTGGCAAATCTCTTCCAGGGACCAACCACCTTCTCAGTGAAGAACCTTTTCCTAATGTCCAGGCTGAACTTCCACTAATGCAGCTTCATTCCATTTCCTCATGTCCTGCCTCTGGTGACCAGAGAGATGAGATCAGCACCTCTCCTCTGCTGCCCCCCAAGAGGAAGGTGAACACTCCTCTTCTCCAGGCTGAACAAGCTCAGCAATTTCAGCAGCCCCTCATAAGTCTTTCCCTCAAGACCTTTCTCCATTTTGGTCCCACTTCTGATACACTCTAACAATTCAATGTCCTTATGTCCTTATCCTGTGGCACCCAAAACTGTCCCCAGGACTCGAGGTGAGGCCCCACCAGTACAGAGCAGTAATTTAGCATACTTTGGTCCCACATTTTCTCTGCATTGTAGGAAGTTTTGATTTAAATTTGTAAATCTTAAGATAATCTACCTGACGCTGTGTGTATCCTTTAAAAATGAAGTTATGCAGTAAAAATGTCAGTTGAAAAAGCCCTCAACTGTAAGCTCTTACCATTGACTGCGTATCTTATTGCAGCAACTAACATTTCAATCAAGAAAAACTTCAGAAAAAATATTAATGTAAACACACATAGTTTATAAAGACAAAAATAGCTTTACTAACCCTTTTGTAAACATACAGCTTTCAGCAAGGGCCAGTACAGTCATTATTCAAACTCCTCTTAACCAGGCCTGCTCATTTGCTGTACTCTCTTAATCAGCTCTGTACTGCATATGTACCTATAAATAGATAAGCTAGTCCAGGAGAAGCCATCCTCATGGATCTGTAATGGACTTCACACCTTTACACGTCAAGACAAAAAGCAAACTACTCTGTCAGTGCAGTGCAAATGACTACACACATGTGAGATAACCACACTTTTTTCATGAATGCACTCTTGTATTACAAACAAGTTTCCAAAGACAATTTTTCCAAATACTTAAAATTACAACTTATCAGAAGATTTTAACAAGAGTGACAGAATTTTAACCCTACAAAACCAGAATGATCCCTCTTGCTGCAAAATACTATGGTTCTGCACCAAAGGATGAGAATTCTGCTGTTCCAGAGACAGGAGAAAGAAAAAAAATCATCAGAACTTAACATAATTGATATACATAATTCCTAAGCCTCACTGTTGCAAGCAACTGAATTGCTATGGCTGACATAAAAAATAAAACATCAACTTTGTGAGGATAAATAAAGTGGATATAAAAATCTCCGTAAGTAATTTGATCTTCATAAACGCCAATTCTGCTTTATTTTTACCTCATGCAACTCTTGAGAAGAAGTTTTTAGATAATCTGCATGGCATTTCAATATAAGTATTTTATCAGTAACCGAGTATAAAAAATACTGGTTAAACCAGGTTTGTGTGGAAGCAAAAAATATTATATTTACATAGGCAAACACTGAGATGAAGACTTAAAACCTCTAACTGACAGAATACTTAAAAACCACTTTAATAAAATCACTTTATTTTGGGACCAGGTACAAGACTATTAGTTCCTTACTCTTGGTGTTCACTTGCGTGCATGCACATGAACATCAGGTTTCCCTGAAGCCATAACGCTTTGTTACTTCATGTACCTCTAACCTTCCCCTGGTCTGAAGTTTATGAATGCTGCACTAGTCACATACATTTGATATTTAGTTCTAAGTAGTATTATCTGCAACAGTCTTAGAGTGCCTTATTGAAATTAATTTCCAATTCACAAATAGTCATTACAAGAAATAAAGCTTGTTAGGCTCACATACCTTAAAGTCGTACATCTTAAAGTCTTTATGGCACTAAAAGTACATGCAATATATTTAAGTTTTATTCCATATAATGATATACATTTCCCAAAAAAGTAGGTGAATCTTCCACATCTCTAACACTTTTGGAAACTTTGCAGTATTTGCTACTTTTCCAACACCTTACACTCTTGAAACTGGTAAATTTCGTGAGTACTTCAGCTTTCACTTGAAAGTACCATGAACTTGCAATATTATGCAAGTTCAAACTAGAGGCTCAGAAACAAGAAAGCAAATAACCAACTTGTTAAATATTTTATTTATTTGTATTTTGAACAAATGGATGTTATCATATATCTACTTGAAGACTTACTTGGCATTGTCTAAGAAGTCACCATCTGTTAGTTTCATTGCTAAATCATTCATTTGAATGTAACCTGATGAAGAGGCTCCTTAAACCAAGCCACTGGTCTTCTAACAAAGCAGATGAGGAATGTTCACAATATTCATTCCATCAATCCTTTCATAAGGGTGCTAACCTTCAGAAGAAGGTTAAAAAAAAAAAGGAGCTTGCATGTGGAACAGTTAATTTAAAACTACATTGACTTTTCCCCAAAATATCCAAATCTGTGAAACTAAACTGTATTGCTACAATTTTTCATGCACAGTGCTCGTGAGTCTATTAATGTCATCTAGAGCCTTCTAAACATGGGTGTTTGGTTCAAACCCAAGCCATTCTAGAGTCACTGTGAGACATGTTACTCAATTGCCAATCTTCATGTAAATAAATGTGAGCTATGTAAAATATAAGACACATCCTTCATTTATTTGAAAAAGTTTTCAGAGCAGACAAGTCATGGCCACAGACTCTGGTCCTCTGAGGAAGTCTCACTGTGTGAAAGAACTGGAAACATATATTCCATTTAAATGGCAATTTTGATTTAGTGGTCCAAGAAGACATCTACATAATGTATTCTTACAAAGGCACAACACTCACTCAGTGTTCTTGAAAGAGTAACAAAAAAATTCCAAAGGAAAAGTAGTTCATGCTGTGAGTAAACAGATGCTGGAATGATACATTGACTTATATATAAGTAAATTTCAAAATTATTCAGAAAAAATCCAGAATTATTATAGTTTGGATGAAATAGAGTAGATATTTTTTTTAAAAAAAGACACCAGAACAAGAAATCTAAAGCTAAATTTTATCTCAAACCAGATCTGCTTTAAGTTAAATTATTTGCTAGGTTTTATAATAAACATGCTGATAGAATAATTAATTTTTAAAGCCTAAGTGTGTACCACCAAAAAAGGGAAGACACCTTTTTCTCATCTCTGAAACTTCAGTACCTGTTATTCTGCTATCCTTTTAATTCACTGTGAATCACACCACAGAAGAAAGCTACAAATGAACATAAGTAAATTATTTATTTTCAAAGGAGGAATGTATATGGTCTAGTAAGTTTATGATGACAAAAGAAGATCTGCATCTTATCTCGCCAAAAGTTCAACCTCAGGAGACTGAAATGTTTGCCAGCATGTTCTAAATCATACAGACACCAGTGAATGTGGATCTTAATTGTGTAGAGATTAGCTGACCAGAAGTTTCCACTACCATTAATGAGCTAAACTGAAGAATATCGATCAGATGTTTTCCGTCCTAGCAAACTGAAGATTTCACAAATAACACATCTGGAAACATTTCAAGGAGAAGAAACATTTCCGAAACCAAACTAATCCCTCTCAAGAGAAACGCATTTAATATAAAGCTTTATTAGCAAACATTTGAATGACTATATTAGCTTAAAAAATTAACATTATTGCCACAAAACGACTGCAAAATTACCTACGGGGAATGATTCCAAGACAAAAAAGGCGGGGGGAAATGAGCTAAAAAGCCAATGAGGAATTGGTTGATAAAACTGTGAAAGCAGACTGATTTTGAAATAAAAACACACAACAAAAGAAGGAATGAAGTCTTGCAATTGATGCGCTGTTGTTAGAACTACTGGATACATATCCTACCTGCAGCTCCCCATGGACAGTTCTGCCATCCTCAGAAGGACTATGTATGGACTTCTTCCTATCCTCAAAAACTGAGTAACTTTAACCGACATTCACAGCTCAATACCAAGCCTTTATCTATAAAAAGCTAAGTCATACATACAGTTTGATCACAGTTTTTATCACTGAGAATCACCTACCTATTCCAATCTCAGATTTATTAAACAGTGCTTTTTGTGTTCACTGGTTTGTCTGATGACTGAAAGAGAAATTTCATCCACAATTTCTCTGTGAAAGCTACAATCAGTAAAGAATTTACTGCATTTCTTCCTTAATAATCAGTTCCATAGTCACATAATATATCTGTTTACAAAGAAATTCTTTCTTTCTCCTATACAAACCTTGCTAACTTTCAATTACTGGGTCAAGTTATGTCTTTAACAATTTAAAGAACTTTCAAATGTTGGACATTTTATCTCTGTTTCAATATTTTTTTGCTATTGCCAACTCTCTTAATATCCTATTCAATAAGCTGAAATGTATTCAGCTTCTTGAATATTCTTGAATTACGTGAAGTTTCAGGATACATCTCTGCTATTTTTCCTTTTCAATGTCTTTTACCATCGTTTTTAGACTGCTGTCATTGGAACTAGAGACAGAACTCACTAGGTATTGCTGAAACAAAACATTAACATCATATCCTTTACCAATGCCCTGAAAGTTAATTCTCTGTGTGTGCATGCATTTTTGAAATGTGTATCTGCTTTTCCACAGCTTCATACTAGGAGCTTATATACAATTAACCCTACATAACTTTCAGGAAAATATTCTTCTCTGTGTATGATTTCCCATGCTGTTGTTTGCACCCAGTTCACTAACCAATCTGCTCTCAGAATCAGTGGCTAATACTTAGTGTTCATGTTTTACTAGAAATACATTAACACTTTCTCTGATAAAATCTGCTTTAATTAAAATAATTTATGGAAATATAGAAGTTTTGAGGCAATAGTTCAGTCTTATGAAATTGCATTAGGAACATGTTGTTTTGATTACTTCAGATTATCAGTTTTAAGATCTCTTCCTATTAGCTAGCCCAGCTGATAGATGACAAATATCTCACATGTATTTACAAGATTAATCCTTTAAAAGTCACAAACAAAACTTATTGGAATTAACAGAAAAAATTTCAACAGATTTTGGAACGCAATTTACTGCTTGTAAGTTACTAATGGATACTATACAAAAATTTATAAAAGGTTTTATTAAATAAACAAGAGAAGCTTCTTCCACAAAAACCCATACATGATTTCCGTGATAGTCTATCTCACTTGCGAAACGGGATTTATCTGCCTTAAACAGAAGATTCTGAACTGAAAACTTTTTCAGGCTTCATCATCTTCCAGTGAAACCATGCACCTCTGAAACCACCACCAGCTGAGAAATGCAACTTCAGGTTGTTCCAATTCGCTCCATGAAAAATGAAAACCACCCGACATACATCTCAAAACAAGCAACTTAGCAGTGGGATTTTAACTAAAACATATATTTATATAACATGAGGACCCTGATAAGAGGAACAATTTAAAATTTCATTACTCAAACAATGAAATTGCCTGTAATTCTAAATGTCAAAAATCACAAAGCAAATATTTTCACAGAGTTTTGATCTATAGGATATTAACTATCATTAGTCATTACTGTGTAGCTTTAATACTGAATCAGATTTGAACATTAATCATGTCAATTTAATTTTATTTTCTTAGACAGAATGCATATTTTAACTTTGTAAGCAAATGTGCCAAAACAAATCATTCTCTACCCTACTTCACTTTCTCATTATCAAAAAAAACCATTTTAGTTTAGTTTACTAAGTCTATTGTACTTCCCACTAGTACTAGAATTCTGGTCATTTGAATAAGATGCATATCTCATGAGAAAATAGTCCTTTAAACTGAGTTATAGGTTAAAATTACCAGTGAATACTTGAGAAGAAAGGATTTCATCTTCATACAATAAAAGAAGTAATACATTTTTGATGAGAGAAGACAGGAGAGGAAAATGCCAGTGAAAGACACTTGAGGAACAAAGTTACCACAATGGAAGTATTTGCTCAACAACTTGTATGTGACCCCAGACCATGGGAAGTTTCTTATCAGTTTTCTAAATGGCAAATTTCTGTCTTCTTCCCTATCTGATATCAAGTTGAGATGATGGAAATACTAAAACTTCCAGTTTCCCATCATTTCTATTCTGCCAGAAGTTACCCCACAGATCTGCTAACAGAACTGATCAAAAGTATTGCCTTTTCTCAGTCAAGATGAGCCAGGACCAGAGAAGATGTAACAGAAAAGCTTTTCCAGTCAGACAGAAAGGGGTAAGGAAACAAGTTTCAGGGAAAGCTTATCCATTTATAACCCAATTAGAGCACAATACAGGTGACAAGTGAAATACTATGTCTTCTGGGATAAAAGAAGCAAATATACACACCAAAACTTCTGCATTCCCATCCTAAGCTAAGAACATTGGGACTGTCTAGCAAATGCCTTTGAAAAGACTGTCCTTTCTTGCTCCACTCACTGCACAGTTCTAAAACAAGGAAACTCTTCAGAAAGTACTGAAGTACTGTGAATACTTAAATTCTTGCCAGATAAACTAACTAACTATTTTTTTTAACGTGTACTTTCATCTGATGCACAAAAATACTCTCAATTTTCTTGCTGTAGCAAAAAACTTTACCTTGGTATAACTAAAAATAAACCACTCAACAGAACTGTATTCCTTTATGTTCTAAATTAGTTCTGAAAATTTGCCTAAACTGTAATATCGTACTGAGAATAAAAGTATCTCATAAAAATCTCAAAGAAACATTTTCAAACTTGAGAATTTAATTTTCATATGGAATATACCACAGTAAGTGAATATAAATGTGTATACACACCTGTATATGTATGTGCTTGAAACAACTTGGCAAGAGTTATTTCTTTTCCTAGGATGGAATTCCAAGTTATACTATTCCTCTGGCAAATTCAACTGTTTCACCACAATGTTATTTGCATTCCCTACCCTATAAAGTAGTATGATGCAACTAGATGTGATTCAGGGTGATCTTTTTGGTGTAAGTACTTTGGACCCCAAAGCAGGTCCTATGCTCTATAGTATGCAGCTTGTTTTAAGAAGTCTAGAAACTGCACAAAAGCACAAGCCTAAGATTGCAATTCAAGATTTTTAAATGATCCCCCATATGAAGGTAAAACATCAGTAATTATTTTTAAGTATGCTTTTTCCAACTAGCCTTCAAATCTGTGAAGACACATGCAGTGTTGAAGTTTAGATTGTAACAAAAGTTTATACAAACATCTTGGTAGTAGCCTTGGCATTGCTACCTTACCGTCCTCAGCAGTTTCCAAAGCTGCAGATGGATCTGCAAATTAAGAGGAGTTTTCAGACTTATTCCATAACTGCTGTGTCTAGGCTCTGGCTCATTTCAGCGTGCAAGCTGACCAGCTTCTGTTTCTCTCATACAGGAGTCTGAAGGAACTGTGTCATTTTCTTAAGTAGTTTTTCCTGAGTTCAACATTGAGTCCTTGAACAGTCATTCAAAACGCACTGAGACTCCCTGCTGGTAACCTGTATATCTGCAGTCTGAAGTAATAAATTTACAAATAGCCTAATAACTGCACATTAGAATATATTATCATCAAAGCCTACTTCTAGGATTTTTGTAAAATGTATAGCATATTTGAATGCCATGTGTAAGTCACAAGAAACAGATCACCTCTCAAAATATATCACTTACAATAGGAATTCTAAGAGCCTTCATTTGAATTACTTTTTAGTTCAGACTATTACTACAGCCTTAGTCACCTGGAATCAAAACAAAACTGTCAAAGACATATAAAGACTATCCCTAAGTGAGTATTTGAGTTATAGCAGGTTAACATAAAAAGTTTAAAATATTTGAAAAGCATTCACTTAAAACATATGTAAAAAATGTTACTTTCATTTGTGTTACTTTCATTTGATGCCACCCAGCCACTTGCAGATTTTGCTTTTTAACTTCTTTATGCATCATGAAAACTCCAGTTTCAACATGCCACCCAGAAAATGCAATTTTCTTTCTTTACTTTATTTTTAAACTGCATGCAGGTGGCAACCATTCAACTAAAGAGACAGACAGTGCAAATGCTACAGGAATCAGATAAAATACAGTCCACAACCTGCAAATAGTCATTCATTCGGTTTATGAAAGACTGTTTTCTCTAAAGGAGGTGCAATGTAGAGCCATACAATATGGAAATAAGGCTTACCACTACACTAACATCCCTCATGTGCTCTCCTGTGTCCTCTTCTCCTTCAGCCTCAGACCCTGACATTCAGTGTGCCCCAAGGAGCATGCTTCAACCATTATTTTCATTACCTTCCAAACTCCTGGATGATTAACTGAAAACCCTTATATCTCTTCTTGTAAGCATTTTCAAAAATAGGTCTTGGTTCTGGCAACCAGGTTTGGAGTACACAGAACCTCCCCACATAGAAATACTCATCATGTGAGCAGAGAAATCTCTGTTTAAGAGACAATTATCACTGTGCTTTACTGTTCTGTGTGATGTCCAACACAGATTAAAACTTTCTCAATCTGAGGCTTAAATCTCAACTTGTAGATATGCAGATAGCATTACATTCCCTCTTAAAAGTTTCAGAGCGGTTGCTGTACTTAAAGTAATTTATTCTTACATCAGTGTCTAGAAAAAATTCTAGAACAAAACTAACAGGAATCTACTGCAAAATTTCCAGAGCTTCTCTTCACTGAATACAAGATCAGCAGTGCACTGTCAGGATACAAAAAAAAAGAGTAGATGTTTGATTGCACTTTTCCTCTGATATGCAATACTCTAAAGCTTTTAATTTCTCCTGTTATGGGTATAGATGGTCTTGTTAAAGAGTGAGAGAGTTTAACATGTCAATGTCTATTATAATTATAAAGCACATTAGTGTATAACGTCAGGAATGTCAAAACTGGGTACAGGCAGGTCTCCTGCCCTGTAAAAAGATTGTTTTAGGACTGGAAGACTTTCTGATTTTTTTTGTTTAAAACTATAAACATTCATACTCAACATATCTATGTACCAGAGCCACATAAAGCTAGACTGGGCTTTGTCTCACCACCTTGCTTGAGAGAGAAGACCTTACAACAACTTATTGTTGTAAGGTAACAATAAGTTAAAAATAAGTTAACTTATTCACATGAACACTACATAACTCCTGATATAAAACCACTGCAAAAGTATTGTATCTTGAGAATCCATACACTACATTTTCAACAGTAATGCAGCATGAAATTACATCCTAATTATTTACTGTCACTGAATAACACAAATATATAAGGCACATCTGGCTACATCTGATCATAGGTTCATTTAGCCCTGTATTCAGTCTTCAATCACAGCAATAATCATGCTGACAAAGTCTGGTCATTACAGTTCATTCCCTTCATTTCGCCGTACTATCCACAGCTGTCATAGAGAAGACATTACAATGCCTGTTGCATTTCCTATCTGTTTATGAGTCCTTCTAAAAATGATTTTTTCTCATTCCTTTTTAAACTTGCCTCCATGTCCTCCTGTGATAACACATTCCAGAATAAATCTGAACAGCACCCAATTTTTTTTTTCTTTTATTAGTTCTAAACTTAACTCTATCCACTTTCGAGAAATACCTCTTAGGTTTGGAAGAGGTTTTCAAAAGCAACAGTTCCACATTCAGCTCACCTACCATCTTGAACATTTCACAAACTTTGATCACATACTCCCCCTACTTGGATCCCTCTTCCCTAAAATAAAGATTGCCAGTCTTTTGGTCTGACCTAAGAAGACCACAGTCTCCAAAGTTCAAGTTTTCTTATCATTATATTGTTTTCTTTGCATGGAACATAAACCAAGGTTTTACACAGACTCTTCAATAGTTTCGTATTTCTGCCAGCATTTCATTAAATGCAAATCTATTGGCTCAGACAAAAAAGCCAGCTTTACAAATCAATGAATACAGTTCTTCAACACCAAAGGGTCAGGTATAAATACAGGAACAAATATTTAAAAATTAGACAGATAGATACAGTTGTAACATTTAATGGCATCCATGACTCATTCTATGCAAAATGTCAAATAAACAGTATTAAATGAAAAAATTCTGGTTTCTAGAATGCTTGGTACAGATTGCATTTACTTAAAATTCAGGAAACCTGTTTCCTTTAAGCATAAACCAATAAAAGTTTTCAATCATATCTTGCTGACAGAGACCATTTCTTTCTTTAGATTTAAACTCTCTGCCTTGACACCTAAGTACTCCAATGTTACTCTCCTAAGCAAAATACTCTTTGAGAATACTATATTAAAGCAATCTTACAGAAGTTATTTTTTCTCAATCAAAAATTACCACCAAAGAGAAGTAAGAAATTCACTAATTATAATACTGGTTAAAATAGTTGGTATAATTCCAACAACTGCAGTCAGTTAGAATTATTAAGGTTGGACAAAATGCTGAAGATCATCAAGTTCACCCTTAACCTAAAACTGCCAGATCTCCCACAAAACCATATCCCTAATTGCTTCCAGGAATGGCAATTCAACCTCTTTCCCTGGGCAGCCTGTTCCAATGCCTGACCACCCTGTCAGGGAAGCATTTTTCCTAATTTCCAATCTAAATCTACCTTGGTGCAACTTGAGGCCCATTTCCTTTTGGCCTGTCTCTTGTTATCTGGGAGAAGAGATGGACTGACACCTGGACACACCTTTGAAACACTCTCCTTTCAGGGAGTGTTAAGGTACCCCCTAAACCTCCTCTTCTCCAGACTTAAACAACCCTAGGTCTCTCAGCTGCTCCTCATCAAACCTGTGCTCCAAATTCACTAATGGAACATGTATTTTCAAAGGTGTGCTACTCACTAACTCAACTCACCTTTACACAACACAGTTAATGAAAAGAATATTACGACTTTTATTTATCTCTTTGAATTAATTGAGTTTTTGAAGTTCACTAGACATTGCCATAATCAGATGACCTTCTCTACTCAGACACCTGCTTTTTTTAGTTCAGCAGGGTCAGTGTGGGTCAGCAGAGTGCCTGGGCAGCCCTGAGGGCAAACCCCACCCCAGAGCACTGAGCCCAGCACAACTGGCACAGAGAGGGGATGGTCCCGCTGGGCTCAGCCTTGGGGCGGCCTCGACCTGGGCCCTGCAGGTGGAGAAGGATGGGAAGGTCCTTCAGCACATCCTGAGGAGGGAAACAAAGCTGGAACCTCCCGTGAGGAGCAGCTGAGGACTTTGGGCTTGTCCAGTTTGGAGAAAAGGAGGCTGAGGGGTGACCTCACTGCTCTCTGCAGCTTCATGAGGAGGGGAAGGGCACAGGGAGGTGCTGAGCTCTCCCTCCTGGCATCCAGGGACAGAATGCAGGGGAATGGGTCAGAGCAGTGCCAGGGGAAGCTCAGACAGGACACTACGAGGCATTTCTTTACTGAGAAGGTGGTCCTAGACTGACACAAGGAGATACGGTTGATTGGTCAATGCCCTTAACAAGCTTTAACTTATGGACAGCCCTGAACTGGTCAGACAGTTGGATGATCATCACAGGTCCCTTCCAACTGGAACTATTCTTTTCAATTCTTGTTCACAGCTCCAGTCTTAAGATGAATTACTGATTAAACTTTTGAGACTTTTTCGTTTCTGTTATTATTAAATTTCACAGATGGAATACTGTCTTCAAGCTCTGTGGGGCAAATTAAGCAATCCAAATTGTTTCTTTCCACAGGACATGTCCAAATCCTGGAAAGACCTGTCACTAGCATGAAGCAAAATGCAATGGGTTTAAAATACTTTTCTTGTAATTTCAGCCATGTAGTGTCCGTGAAAATGCAATTATGCAGCCATTTATAGTAGTGTTTATCTGGTTTTCTCTTACTTGTCCAGATCATTTTAATTCACAGCAATTCAAGCATCAGGGATGTACTGAATACATTACTACTGTAATTATTATAATATGGTATATTAGTTAGGGACTTGCTTAGACAGGAGAAAATCAGACAATCTTCCTAATTTATAATATCTTAATTTGTTTTTCATAACTTACAAACTATTCAACCTAATAAACTGTACTAATGTCTAACTGCATTTAAAATATCAAAAAACTGTTTAAAGTATTGATTCTAGCATTTAATAATAATTCCTACTATGGAAGTAGTAGTACCTTTGTGCCTACAATCTGGAAAAACATACAGTTTGCTTAACTATATTTTTCCAACTTAATTTCTCCATAAAGCACAGTGTAGTATTTAGGTTTTTCTCCTTCTGACACAGTCTTGTCAGAAACTGTGAATTTTCCTATTAAAATAGTATTTTCATGTACTCATATGTTAAACCAGTCAGTCAGTCCCTTTTGGGGGAAAAAGAAAACAAACAATATTGTTTAAACTAATGGATAACTGAAGTCTTCTTTTTACAGTGGACCACTCTACAGATACATTAGTGGGGAAATTCAATCCTTACTGTCACTCCAGAGTAAAGGAGATTGCATATTTGAAACATCAGTAAAAAGTAAATCATGAACCTGCTACTGACAGCTGCAGTAACTTAATTAATGCAGATGCCGTGTGACCTTTTGCCATTTGATTCTAACCACAAAGATCAAGACTGAAGCCACAAAATAATTTCTAACAGTCTCTTTGACACTTGTCAAACATCCATAAATACTCAGTTATCAAAAGTGAAACTTGCAACTTCCAATTGAAATCCTCTATCTTCCTAGTGATTTCAGTTACACCTGAGTCTCTCCACAGGAATTATTCTACTCTAAAAGAACACTGGGTAAAGTTAAATTTTGTCCAAGAATTTTTGTAAAAGCAATTAACCAAAACTTTCATGAAATATCATTAAAAATAATTTTAAGTTACAGAACTAAAATAATTCAAACAAAATACCTTTATTATCTAGAGGCAAAACAAATATAATATTTGCTTCCAGATCTCACTGTCCTAAGTACTTATTAAAGATTAAAAAGAATGATATTTAAAGTAAATCAAGGCACAGTAAAACACAAAAGCCAAACAAGTCTCTAGAAAAACACCGTCAAAGATAGACCTCAGTACTTACCCATCATTAGAACATGTCAAAAATTCTTCCTTTATCTTTGGATGCCAACAGCCTGAATTGAGCATTGCTGTGTGACCCTAAAGAAATAAACACAGAGGTCTTGTAAGCTGTCTTACAAGGTTTTACAACTTTTACTCCAAATCCTTCAAGTGGAATCACATGAAAGCCGAGGGACAAATCAGACCCTTTGGACTCTTCTGACAGTGACTTAACAGATTCTATGTACTCTATCCATTTCATTCTTGTTTGTTTTCAACTCTAAATTAGAAAAACCCTGACATTCTTCTACTTTTTTTTTTCTTTCAGAAAATAGCATAGAATCACACTTCTTTTTCCACTTGGGAGAACTGTAAAGCAGAGAAAGGATGAAACTAGGCATCAATACAGTGTCACACAAACTTCTTCAAGGTACAGAAAAATAACAGGGATAATACTAACAGCCAGGGTGACATAATACACATACCCAATGTCAATCTACACTAGCCAAAGATTCTGTTGGAGATAACAACAGTAAACAGAGTAACAGAATTTGAGAGTCAAGACAGGTTTAACCTCAAGTGAAATTTTCATAAAATACTGAAGTTGCAAATTGACTAGTCAGTTTTCTTTCTTTAAGAAAGATAAAACAGAAGGTAAGTATTTTATGCAAGGTAAGCACTTGCCATTATGGTGACCATGAATATAACTACATTACTGGACTATATATTGTCCAGTTGGCTTTACTTCTTTGAAGTACAGGCACATGCTCATTGACTATGTTCAAAGAGAAATTTGGAATCTACTCCTGCAATGCTTGTATGACTTCAGTTTGTTTTAAGCACAAATAAGGAGAGAAATACTGAAAAGTTAATGAGGCAATATAACAAATATTTTAGCATTTTGACTGTTGGACCACAATATACTGGAATTCTAGACATTTATAAGAGAAAGAAAAGCTAAATTATTTTTAAGCAAACAAGAACTAAAGCAGATGTTATTTGATAGTTTTATATATGTATCACTAGCCAAAAAAATAGTCATCTGACAAGAACAGCTTTAGGCAAAACAGCATTTAGCCTAGTTATTTGGCAATATACTGTACAAGCACTAAGTAAATCAACTTTATCATCAGTTTGAGCTTTAGATTTTATCATTACTTTTTAGGCTTTAACTATTTAAAAAAACTGACTTGAATGTAAATCATCTAGGTAAATAGAACCATTGTATCAAAGTTTGTGGAAATACAAGGGCAAAGTCATCAAAACACAACCAACTGTGGCTGAAGTACTTCAAAACCATGAATGAATCCTTCTGTATTTGCATTTTTAACTACCATTAATAATATGCACATTGTTGCTTGTTAGTCTCACACTCACAGCTTGCAAATAAACAACCAACCACCTCCAACCCCTGCCTTTACCTTTGTGTTTGTCATATCCACAATGTACTGGTCTCCCTTTATGCATTCCATTACTGGGAAGCCATCTCTGTCAAGGACTTTTGCCTGAGAGTTACCAGAGACAACGAGAATGACGTCTCCCGTGCTGCTATACTGTAAAGACTTGATTTGGTGACTATAAAGAAAAGAAAGAAAGAAAAAAAAAAAAGGAGAAATAAAACATTTCAATTAACATTCCTATAAACCTGCACTGAAACGAAAGTGTCAATGGTGAAAACCATATTGCAGAAATAGACCCATGTACACTCCTATATCAAAGAAGTGAGAGGCAGAAAGTATTTTACTAATGGAATAAAGTTTTTTATTCCACTGTGTGTGTGCGTATGTGTGCGTCCTGTTTCTTTCAACCACACACAGCTCATCAAACATGTAAAACGTCGTTTCTGGCAAACATATTTCTTTAAGAATGCTATTATAACGCCAATGGAAAAATAGTATGTGTCAGATTTAACTACCCAGAGCTGAAAATTCTTTTTCATCTTCCCGAAAGTAAAATGTGGAATTACAGTAATCTGTAAATTACTATAAAAGGATGTTGTAGTCATACATAAAGCTTCACTGTACCTCGCACACCAGGATATTAGTCATAGGTCAGTAGTCTTGCAACTTTTTCTATGGTTGGGGCTTTAATTTCATCAAAGTCTAAGATAAAGTTAAATATACCATCAGCCCTGGAAACACGACAATAGATAACAATCTGTCTAATCTACTATGTCTTTGGTGACTGTTCATTTGTTGTAACAGTGTTCTCACATATTTGTTCCATTGATTGTGAAAACCTGGGGCAGAAACAATGTAATAATACCGAGATGACAAAATGAACTGAAAGTGGAAAGCTGACTGACAAATGAGAAGCCCTTTCCACCTTCAGCATACTCTCTCAGCATCTTGCTTTATGAACAAGTTTCATGGCTCTTGCTGTATCTGAAGAAGATATCCCTTTGATCCCCTATACTCCATTACAAAGATAGCAAAGAATGCAAAGCAGTCTATCCACTTCACACCTGCCAGAATTTATATCCTGGCACATTAACAGAATGTGCACAATAACATTACTTTATATTAATATTTCAGCTCTGCATCTAGATTACTCTCAAGTATAGGAGCAGAACACATTTGCTAACTAGATTTGGATTCCCATGGCATCCAAAGTGTCTTTGAAGAAATATTTTACTTTAGCTTAAGAACATGCCTAGGTACATTCAAATCCTAGTACCTCGCAGGAAATAAACTACCTTTTAACACTATTTCCCATCAGTAAAGTTAACACTCAGATGACCAACAAAACCAACTATGCAACTTGTAACTTAGTATTTTAGCATTTCAGTTCTTATACAGTAGTGACTTCATATAATTGTCTCAGCACTACCTATTATCTATCAAATCTGTCCTCAAACCATGAGTTATTATATGAAACACTTAAAATATCATAATACTTATTTTAAAAGTTCTGCATTGACCATAGTAATGTAAACTAAGCATAAGTTTCTTATCCAAAAAATGTTTGGCAAAACTGATATTATAACTCAAAAGCCAAAAATTGCTTCAAGCACCCTGTTATGTAATACCAACTGGCAGCCAAATTGGACTGAGTATTATAAACTGATTTTTCATAGAAAGGAGACACTCAAATCTGGGAATTTCTGAAATAGATCGCAGTAAAGGTCACAAAAAACATCCTGATCCTCAAGAGCAAAAATGAATACTTTTTTAGAAGAGAAGATGGCCAGCTACACTAAGCTCAGGGGAAACACTGAAAGAAATTAAAGGAAACCCACAAGAGAAATAATATCTAAAGTCTAGAATATTCTCTGCAGACAGCTGATAAACGTAGACTAAAGAATACATCAGATTCAGCTTCTGCAGAACAAATATATCGTAGGAATTAAAAATTTTTTCTCAGTTGTACTTCCAAGTGCTCTTGCCCAATCACATGATTCATACAAAGCTCAAAATATTCCTGAGCCCCACCTGAGTACTGCATACAGAATGAAGTACTCATTAGATTATATTTCTCATAGTCTAATGCTGAAATTGGCAAAATAAAATAGCCAGCAGCTCCAAAGCACAGTTTCATATTTTGCACTTATCACTGTTGAAATGTAAGAATAAAAAATATTTAAAAACTAGACTAAAACATTATTTACACTTGATGCACGTCTCATGCATGAAAAGGATCTGACCACAAGTTGAGAACCAACAGCTCAGAAGTAAAATCTGATTTCTGAAAGAATCTACAACACATAAGAATCTACAACACACAGAGTCTTCGGAAAAACAAAACTGTTTTCAGACACTGAAATACTAAAAATAAAACTATAGACATTAATACCATTAACATGGCACTGTTCATAATTCAAACAATGTCGTCTCATTGCTTCTTATAGTTCTGGACCAGCATGTCTGAACAAACTTTGCTTTCATCTTAAAATTTCTCCCAGTAAGGAAAAGCAACTGGTTTTACAGCATCTAGCACAATGGAACATAACCAATAATTTATCAAATCAGTCATGTAAAAAAATTCATTTGAGAGACAAGATTTCCATAATCTTTACCTAAAGAAAAAAAAAACCCAAACCCGCACCTTCTTGACCATGCAATATGACTTTCAAAACCATGTTTAGAAATTACTTCTATAAGCAGAGTACTTGCAAAGTCCCAGAAGTTACCACTTCTCTGATGTTTACTGGAACATGACCAAGAGTGAGGCTCTGCAGAGCCAATTCTTTAAGAAAATATTTTTAGTTCTTATTAATGTTATAGCAAAAGTCTTGGGAAACATACAACAGTTCCTTTTAATAGCATTAATCCGAGTCATTTTGGTTTAAAGCTGCCAAATGTGCAGAGCACATTGTACCAGGACCTGCAGAACAGAGCTATATACATGGGTAGAATCATGACACACAAATATTTTCTACACACATTATAACAGCTTTGCCTTACACTTGCTTTTGGCTTTAACACCAAGACACGGCTTGAAACTACTAGCTTTTTGTCAGGCTGGGTTTTTTTTTTAACTTTACATCACAAATCCAAGGAGAAATTAACAGAGTAACCTGATATTATGCTACAAAATGGAGCCTTGACAATATAGAATTGATCTCAGGCTCCTTCATTTCTAAAATGAAATTAAATTTATGGCTCCAGATCTGGATTTCTGCTAACACCTAATGTTTCCATACCAGAACTCCTCAGAATTCTTTGAAATTCAAGTCTGTGAATGCTAATAGCCCTTGCAATAAACTTCATAGCAAAAAAAGTAATATAAGAACATATATACACCTGGACACAAGTTATATAATATTCCACATAGTGTTCACCAGCTTGTCTCAATGTCAGCATTAAAGAACTTGAAGCTGAATCTTTTTACCAGAGATACAGTTCCAGCTTTATGTTTAGAAAAAGATACAGAAGTTGTATTTGAGCAACAATTTTTTTAAACCCCTAAAATTAGTTCATGAGACTTGCAACATAAGTGTAATTTCCAAACTTGACACCAGTCAAGTCTATTTTTAATATTATTTCATGTTTATATTATAAGTAATTTATTTATACATCCACGTACTCAAACTACATGAATTTCATAAAGAACATTTATATAAAAATACTTGTGAGATTCTTGCAACACTCTAAATGAGCAGTGTCAGGAATAACAAATATTTTAAGTTCATATTTTATCATTAGTCTTTTGCCAAAAAGTTTTTTACCAATTTATCTGCAAGTTATCCCTGAAATAGAACATTAGTATACATTCTACTTGTGGTTTTTATACTACATTTATGTTTTATACCATTATTAGCAAGTACAACTAAATTTGAATGCACTCTTCTGTTAAACTTGAAAATGCTTCATTAAAATAATTTCCTGCTGTGGGAGTAAAGACTGTCAGCTCTTTCTGCTCCGTTATGACAGAGGAAGGACAATACCATTTATATCCTGCTAACCAATCATGTAAATGAAACTCATGCCAGAAAAGTCTGAATGCCACTTTACATTCGAAAACTTTCAATTATTTATTCCTAAGTGGCATATGTACTTAATTATGTTTTCAAAGTAAATGTGCCATTTGTCAGTTTATTATAAGAAGTCAAGGTCTGTCAAAGAGATTGGAATTGCATTAAAGCGCACTTTTTACTTTTCTGATTTTGCACACTTCAGAACAACGGTAAGAATCCCTTTTATTTTGCTCCTCTTCAGGATAACAGCCCTAACTTTTTCTCATCTTTCATTACCTAGATTTTTGGCATATCTATAGCCAGTTATATGCATTCTAACCTTCCAAAGTGACCAAAACTCAGCTTTAGCTTTTTAAGACAGTACTGATTAAAAATAGACATTCTAAGTACTACTAACTCCATGTATAATAAAGTTCAATCCTTTTTTTTAAGTATACTAAAGTACCTTATAAACTGTGTCACGTAAGTTAGACATCAGAAAGTACCTTGATAAAACCACTGCATTTTGTTTTGGTTTATTTTATACAATATATTTTTTGGAAAGTTCAGTGTGCACTACTGTTGAAGGAGTTCTGTATTGCAGTTCTCTGGATTAATTAAATGAACTCACTTCACTTACTTTCTAAATTACCAGTGAACAATATGGATAGTATGGAAATAACTCTCTATAAATGCTTCCTGCATTTTCTTTTCAATTTGCATACATAGAAATATAGAAATAAATGTAAAGAAATGTATTTTTTTCTTTGAGAGAGACAATATCTCACACTATGTTGCTATTCAGTGATCACTGCAATGCAAAGGACCAGTGCTTCCTGAAACAGAGGACTTCACAAAAATTAAATAATTCATCCTTCCCTTCAGAAATCCTGGCAGCAACCAGAGAGGCTCTCCACAAAGGGGTCAATTGTTTTAACTTGCTTCTCCTCTTAATTAATTTTATATAAGCAGAGTACATATAGAAAGCGTTTTCTATGTGTGTCATTTACAACTATGAAAGTCAACTTGCTTTGGTCATTTTCTGATGTGCTATTAATAATTGCATCTGCAAACTCACCTGTAGCTTTCTAAAGCGGGAAAATATGCAAGTCACTGTAAAAAGCAGGAAAAGAAATAAGCAAACACGTTCTTAGGTTCACATTCCTTGGTATGCAAGAGCCTTTTAAACAAGCTGTCTTACAAGGCTTTTGTGCATTCTACCAGGAGCTTAACATGGAACATTAAGTGCAAAAGGCAGTCTTCATGCCTACCATTCACAAGGCTGGAGTGACCGAAAAGCTTGGAGAGAGGCATCCATTCCAGCAAAATCCCAAAATTTTACGTCATAGTCATATCCACCAGTTATCAAACGAGCACCTGAAGGATCCAACCCCAAAGCAGAAACCTGTACAGAAAAAAAAAAATATATAAACATATTCATTCAAGCTTTTTATTTTTTTCTACAATTCTTGAGGGTGTCACCAAAACATAAAATGCTACTAAAGTAAAAAAAAAACAAACCCAAGCCTCAAACAACCCACTGGACTGGTTTCTTACTAAAATATCTTAGCTATATTTTTGAAATTTCACTACCTTGAATAAAATCTGAGTACTTTTGAAGGATTAGGAAGAATGTAACATAAAAATTACATAGTCTGAATAAACCACTGAAGACACCTGAGAAAAAATATTTTACAGTGTTTACTTCCTAATCATCTCATTGCAAAACTTGGCTAAGTTCTGTTCTTACGAAGAAAATTGTACTTTAGACTTCTATCAAAAGTACAAACAATACTTCTAGCAAGATAACAAAATAGTTTAATATCCATCAGTTTAAGATTCTAAGTTTATTCAAGACAGCTCATGTGCATATACACACTGCTTAGTTAAACTTCTCTTCTGAAAAAAAAGAGAAGAATAAAATAGGGTATAAACTTGATTTTCCTAAAAATCACAGATTTTAAAAAGATACCATTGTAACAAAATAGGTCAAAATAACTTCTCAAAACCCATTTCTTTTATATACAAAACCAGCTGCTCAGAGCCATTCAGAATTTTGAGGAAAGAATGCTAATGCTTATTACTCTCATCTGTTATTCTCAAATCATAGGTCAAGAAAAATGGGAATTTTACTGAAAATCTATTTTATTTCTCTATTCAAAGAATGGTAATGTTCTATAGTACAATAAATAGTATTTCATGTACTAAAATAAATACTAGTGTTCAAATCACCAGATGGAGAAATGAGATAACAGAAGTAATTTCACTGGAAATTATATAAAATAATTATATAAAATCATTTACCTTCAAAATTATTTCTTTTCCTTTCTCATTTGGGAAAATATTGTATCTACTACTATGATTTCAAACATTAGTAAAAGATTAGTTGGATAATGTGCTAAATTAATTTAGATACCAAGAGATTCTCAAAAATTAAGTCATCTACACGGGAGAGTGTTGAAAAGTTGTATCAAAAAATACAAAACAAGAGTATTTTTAGAATTACTCAAAATTACACCTAACCAGAAATCTTAAAACGCCTGAAGAAGTTTTCATGAAAAGATAAAACTCATATGGAATTCATGCTTAAGTTTTAATGGAACCCATGGGTAAAACCTAGACTATAACCAGTAAATTACTTTTAACCATTGGACAAAAACATGGGTCATCCCACATTTGTAAGACAGATAATCAGGTTGAAGAACACTTTCAGTAAGAAGAAAGACAGTCTCCAACACAATGAAGTAGTAGTAGTCGTAGCAGTAATGATAATGATGACGATAATAACGTTCTATAAAATGCTAGGAAAAGCATTTGAAGAGATAAACCAGAAAATCCTGAAGGAAAAAGAATAATATTGTACTTCACCAAGAACATTCAGACTTATACAAAACCTTGTGGGAAAAAAACCCAATTCAACAAAAAAAATGTATATAGAATAAAAGAAGAAAAGCCTTCATTTCTGACAGGAGGGTAATGCCTGAGAATAGTGTCATGACTACAGGTTAGCAACACCGAATGTCTTCAGGAAAAGAAAGAACTCGGGGGAATTACTTTCAGGTGTCTAAAACGGTATTAAAAAATCTAGATATGGATGTACAAAATTGACAATAATTTTACACAGAAGATGCTTACCTATACATACCTTCTTTACATGTATACATGAAAAGTACTGACTGGAACTATGATTTAATGCAGAGCCATAGAAATACCACCAAAAAAAACTTGTCTCAAAGATCTATCAGTCTACTACTGTATTTTTTTTCGAAGCTTTAGTATACATCTATATACACTGTGTTATGGAGACTTTTAAAACTTATGTAAACTGTTGAATAGTTCCCACAGAAAACATTTTAAAACATGGAAACAAGTTCATGGAAAAAGTAAACCACAGAAAACAATTGTCCCAATAAAAACAGCATGTATGAATGAAATTTATTCTTTAAGATGGACAATTTGCTTTCCTAGAATTTAGCTTTCCTTACATGAAATAGTACGGGCTTCTTTTGAGTTTCCTTTTTCCAGTTTCATGTAAACGAAGTTCACTTAACTATTCCTTATTTTATCGAAGGCTCATTTCTAGTCATCTTCTCCTTTAGGTTCCTGCTGGTCACTTTTAAAGCATCACCTCCTAAGGCAGGAGCAGGTGATTCCCAAATGTTGGAAATCAAACAGGTGAGGCAGAAGGCCGGCTTGGCTGAACTAGGATGTTCTCTTGCAAATAAGGCAAAAAAGAAAGGTGTATGCCCAGTGGAAGCAAAGTCAGGTGACATGCGAAGAATACAGAGATGCTGCTTGGTACTGCAGAGAGAAAAACTGTACCAAAGCTCAGCTGGAGTTGAAGCTGCCCAGAACCAGGGGGAAAACAAACTTTTTTTTCAAATATATTAACAGTTAAAGGCAGTGTAGAAATAATATAAGCCCATTACAGGATGGGGATGGGCACGTCACAAAGAGGACAGAGACAAGGCAGAGATGTTTAAAGCTTTCTTTGCCTCTGTCTTCTGACGGACCAAGGGGGTCTCAGACCACGACTGTGAGAACGATCAACTCCCAGCCAATACTAAAATTGTGCAGGATCTGCTGCTCCAGGTGGATCCCTACAAATCCACAGAGCCTGATGAGATTCATCTGAGAACCTTTGAAGAGCTGGCTGATGTTACTCCAAGTCTCTCTTGATGATTTTCAAGCAGTCTTGGGAATCTGGAGAGGTTCCAGTTGATCTTTTTGAACATAAGTAAAGCTTTTGATACTGTCTCTCACAGAGTCCTTCTGGATAAAATGTGTTGTACATAAAATGGGTGGTTTGGCTTTTGCATTTTCTGAAGGCTTTAATTAATTAGTTTGGAATATGAAGGCAGTCCTCGAATTAATGGAGTTGTTAATTAATCCTTGAAGCTGGAAGATTTCTCCTTAATATTTGAAGGTTAAATGTCAGTTTTTCCCAAAGTTCAAGTGTTAAATGTTAGTTCTCTTCCTAATGTTTAAGGGTTGGGTCCTATTTCCCACTTTTACTATGTTGAGAACTTGTTATATCTTTTAAAAATCCCTCTGAGTCTATCTGAATTATAGAGAGGAAAGCCTCTCACCCCTGGACCAGCAGCGCTATTTTTGGAAACCGCCTGGTACCCTGTCACTGAGCTCCATGACAACCCTGCATTTTATTGAGAAGATTTCCCGCCTAAAGCTCAGATGACATCACCCAGAGACTGCAGCCCTGGAAACCAAGGAGCCATTGGTCACATGACCTTACATCACTCTGTGGAACGAGACCAATCAAATGGACTCTGGGGGAACTCCACCAATCACCTCCTACCCTGGAGGCGGGACTGTCGGCAGAGATGGGAGGAGCCAGGGGGGTATAAAACCTCGCGCACAGAGCGAAAGTTGCTCATTTTTTGCTTTTGTGGAGTTGTGTAAAACAGCTCTTCGTTCAGGACTAGCCCAGGCAGAGCCTGGTGCTGGGGATTTTAGGCCTGCCTTTTAAAGTCTTTTACTTGGGATTAGCCTAAGTAAGACCCAGCACTGAGGGTCTTTGTTTTGGGTCTTTGGCCGTATTGGCCTGAAGTGTCTCCGATTGCTGTGGACTCGGATGAGGTATTTTTCTGGGAGTTGGGCCATTTTTGTTAAATAAATTTTTTCTTTTCTTTCAACTCAGAAGTGAGATGTGGCAGAAATGATGGTCCTATTCACCAGGCAACTGACTTCTCCTTAATCTAAATGTCCTGCTGTAATTCAGAGGCATACACTTGCAGAAATCTTTTCAAATGTGTAATCTCTTCTGTGTTTCCAAAAAGAATATGTCCCTTTTACTACTTAAATGGAAGTTTTGGGCCCTAACCATTTCATTCATGATTTCTGACATGCAGAAAAAACTGGGTGCCTCCAGATTAATCAGAACACTCAAGTGTTCTATTCAATAACTTCTATATGAGGAAGCAGTTGTGATATGAGATATTAGGAAGCACAGATCGCATATTCTTTCTCATACCCACCTATATATCAAAAGTACCACGAGAAATAAAAAATATATACGGAGTTTCAATGGGAACAGTAATTCCTATTTCACTGTAAAAGCAAGACAACTGGGAAATTAATCAAGTTTCTGGAAAGACTCTCTAGCTTGGGAAATATTTTCTGAAATTTCTCAGCTGCACAGGAATAGAGTCATCATCAAATCCACATTCACTAGATTGAAGAGGTACAGATGGGATATGTAAGTTTAGCTGAAATGCAGTACACTGTATGAACATAATGAGAAGACTGTATTTAAAAACATTGGGGCAGAACACCAAAATCAAGATATGAAGTTACTCCTGTCCTTATGTATCTAAGGTCAGGGGTAAGTGGTTTCACTGCTCTAAAACAAACAAAAAAACTCCAAAAAGATAGCTCTTCTACAGAAGAGAACATTTTTTCAATTATATGTTTCATTTACTGCATCCAGTCTAATCCAACTGTGCTATATACATCCCACATTACAATTCACCTCTGTTCTAGGTGATGACAGCTGCACTCCTGCAGTCAAAATATCTCAGAAGTCTTCCAGAACTGTTACTTCCACTTTACAAGGCCTTTTAGTTAGAAATAACATGAGCTTATTCTTTAAGAAGCCATGAAAAGATTTACTGGTTTAATATAAAGAAAAATAAATCAAAAAATTTTACCTAACAAACTTAGTTAGGACATGTATTCAGGAAACATACTGCAGAAGCAGTTACTGTCACATGTAAAACAGGAAACTGACTTGCACTAGTACACTACTCTGCAAAACCTAGTATTCATAAAAATCAATATGCAAAGAAGTAGCATGCACTGTGTGTAGAAAAATCCACTCTATTTTGTTTAGTGTAATGCAATGTATCTCTTACAAGTCTTCGACCAACCAGCACATAAAAGCAACTGAATTTGTGTTGGAAGATGTGATTATACAAAGATAGCAACATAGAAAAAAAAATGATACTTCCAAGTTGGATTGTGGTTCTTTAAAAGAAAGAAAAGGAACAGTAGTGGAGATAAAATCTAGAAAAGACGCAGTCAAAGACAAGAAAGAACAAGATCTCAAGAAATTGAGAGTGGTATACAAAAGGCACTAAAAAGATTGAAGTAGGATGAAGTACTCAGCAGCAAAGAAGTTGGCAATAACATTCTCCTTTAAACTCATGACCAAAGATAAGTCTAGATTAGACCCATGTCTACATATTAGGAAGGTCTAGCCTAGAAGAGGAACTCTAACAATGACAGAGAGCAGACTTGATGGAAATGAGACAACAATTGAGTCATAGAGAGCCATATTTAGGTTATTACGAGAAATTGAAGAGGTGATCCTGAAACACACTTTCAGTTGCACTAAGAAAAGAGACCGACTAAAATAACAAATCAAGGAAAAAAATTGATTCTTGAACTTTAGCTGGTAAGTGTTTGTTAACTTATTTCACAGACTGACACAGTTCTAGAAAAGCATGAAGGGTTGAAAACATGTTATCACTTACTGTCTTCGTTCCATGTTGGAGTGTAATTTCATGAGAATCTGGAATTTTCTTGACAGGGTTCTGGAAAAGAAGAAAATTCACCTCTGTGAAAACAGTGCTATCACCAAAAAAACCCACTAATGCAATATATATGTAAAAACAAGAAAGGTTTCCATCACATCAGTCGTAACATGAGGAGGAGAAATGGGAAAATCATAAACCAGAGATTGATTTCACATTTTTATTTTCATGGATATACTCCCAAAAATATGATGTATAATTGTTTTAAAAATATGACACCATCTTAAGAAAAAAACAGGAAATTATTTTCTTTTTTTTTTTTTCTCTTTGGAAGATATTAATTCACACAAAAAGAAATGTAATGGAAGTACTCAAGTACTTTTGAGCAACTTTCTAAAAGGTCATGTGAATCATTACTCTCAAAACGCTTATTTATCTGGCATCACTCCAGTTTCCTAAAACAGGCACAATCTATCCTCTTGATGCCTGACATCTTTGTTATAATTTTCTGTTGCCAAAGTATGATTTTAAAATAATTTTAGGCACACTTTATACTACATTTTAAATCTCTTTCCTTATCCATCTCTGCCAACCCCTCCATTATTTTTCATGCTTCACAGAAAAGTCTCTATCGCATCAGGCTGATTTCCTTCGTACTTGTTTTATCTTCTTTATCATTTCCATCTTTTATTTGCCTGATGAAACTGAAACTCTCATTATCTTTGGTTTAGCCACACCTACCCTTCTTCTAACTTTACTTAAACTAAAAGGAAGTACATTTCGATTAGGTATTAGGAAGAAATTCTTTACTTTGAGGGTGGTGAGGCACGGGAACAGGTTGCCCGGAGAAGCTGTCGATGCTTCATCCCTGGAAATGTTCAAGGCCAAGTTGGATGATGCTCTGAGCAATTTGGTCGAGTGGAAGGTGTCTCTGTCCATGGCAGAGGGGTTGAAATGAGATGGTCTTTAAGCGGGGAGGGCATGTTGTGCACATGCATTCATTAGTTGCGTTCCAGAGCAACCACTTTGCTCACTGAAGCCCTACTGGGAAGTGGAAAGACATCCCTTGCTGATGGGAAGTAGAGAATAAATCTTCTGCTTTCCTTTGTTTCCACATGTGGCCTGCACTTTTACTTCATTATGCTGCCTTTATTTTGATCCATGTGATTTTTTTCCATCTTCCTGTCTTCTCCTGCTCCATCCTGCTGAGGATGGCAGCGAAAAGCACCCCAGTGGGCACCTGGCATCCAGCCAAGGTCAGCCCACCACAAGGTAATGGTAGAAGTTTTCCAGTAGCTACACATGACATCCTAAAAGGTATAGCCCACACAGCATTAAGTGACATTTCCACAGACTCAGTGGTTTAGAAGCTGAGAAGCAGCTGTAACTCAAAATTCCCAAGCAAAGCTGTGATTATGAAAATGAGTTTATTGTTCAACTGACACTATAAAGCACACAGACAAAGGTATAATTATAATACAAATTAAGTTTTCAATGCTCCATCATCCCCTACACTATAAACTGGTATTTGCTATTCTTGGGATGCAAAAAACTGCTCAATAGCCACTTGCTATCCAAGCACATTCCATAAAAACTGAAGAGTGAAAGCAGTTTCCAAGATTCACCCACAACAGCCATCACCCACAACAAAAGATGTACTATTTTTGTGAATCCAAGGCTTTCACAGAAACCATCTGTTGCATTCTTATCTTAATGACTGCAAGGTTGCTTTTCTGCATTGGAATATTAGAGAATTCTTCATTTCACTTACCTTACCACAAAGGTAGGTATTGTAAGTCTATATTGTGTCAGCACTGAATTTAAGTTTCAAAGGGTATCTTAACTACTTTAAGAGTTCTTTAAATAATTCAAAGAAAAAAGATTAATTTATTGATAAACAAAATTAACTAGAACAAACTTAATTTATTTTAATTGGTAGCTCCTTCAGGTGACAATGATTAAATCCCCATTTTCATGAGAAGAGAGAGGCACTAACATGAAAACATTTTTGCTCTACACCACACTCACATTGAACAGTATTCTGGCTACTTAGTTTAGGGAAGAAGAACAGATAGGAATATATTCTGCCACCTGATAAATCAAACATCCTGAGCCTGAAAGTTAGACATTTGGCGACTGCTACTGGTGCTAAGCTCTGCAGTGTCCAAGGGATGCCTGACAGTTAAAGTAACTGTTTAGACTATTCAAAACAAGAAATTAAGATAACAACATCCAGGAACATATCTTGGCATAACATCATCAAATTAGCTAAACATTTACAAAAAACCAAGGTGGCTTATTCTATTTTAGTTAACCATGAACTTCCTAAATAACTCAGAATGCTGTATCTCTAATGTGCTACAACACATGCCTATACACATCCAAGGTAATCAGATGCAACTACCACTTTTCCAGTCATTACGCTCCAAAGAATAAAGAAAGCCATAAAATCGTTTTTTTCACAATCTGAAAGGGAAATACAGTTAATATATTTATGCTGATTTGAACATCTGGATATCATGTAAACTGGAATATTACTGTAAGTCTGAAAAAAATGAAAAGGTAGAGTTTGCTTGAAGTGTACCTGCACGTCCAGGACTTCAGCTTTTGCTTGGATTTCAGATGTTAAGTTTATACAAACTGATTCCATAATTTCACTAACATTGTTCTGCAAAATTTGTGTTGTAATTAAAACTAGAGGGGATAAAATCTTTAGAGGATTTCTGGTTTGGGTTTTTTTGTTGTTGTTGCTATTGTTATTTTCTTTTTAAGCACATGAGGAAAAGACAGTATTTTAAATTTCCCCTTCAGAAGAAACAGAGGAAAACAGTTATGGTGTTGACATATCTCCTAATATTTTTACAAAGATTCTCGATTCCCTGGCTGACATAAGATCAATATATATTAAATCTGTGAAATAGAGTATTCTGTGAATTCACAGTTCTTCTCCAAATGAATAGTCTTACCTTAAAAGCAATTTCTGCAAAGGGACATTGCAAATCAGCATCACATCTGCAGTATGGAGTTACATATTTTTTCAGGGAATTCCAGCCCTAGCTGGGTGCTAAACTCCTGTGCCTAACAACAACCTTCTATTTACTGCACCACTGGCAGTAAATATTGTGGATTTTTTTTTCCTTGTTCCTTTTGGGAGCTCCCTTATTCTCAAACAATACTCAGAAAATAGGCCACCAGAGGCTGAAACTAGATTAGTCTCTCCATATTGTCTTGAAAAAAATCAAAGACAAAACCAAAACATCAAATAAACCAAAATTACTTTTTCATGGTCCAACCAGAGAAGGGGAAAATTATGCCTTTATGCCTAAAAGAACCTCTACTGTTCCATTTGCAGAGGTCTATATATCACTGTCAGAGACTGAAAATAGTTCATGCTTCAAACATTGTTATAAAGTTTTGCTCATTATAAAGAAGCTACAACCGAAGAAGCTTACCTGAAGAGTGGGACTTTGAACTGAAAGTCAAATTTGATTAGATAAAGGGAAACGCATTGTTCAGTCATCTCAGGCTGAGGGGAAGGTATGCATCCACAAAAGGCCAAAGCCACCAGCTGCAACTATAACCGGCTGAGTTTGGGGTGGGGGGAGAGCACAGCTCACAGAAGCCAGGTTTACACAGACTCCCCCCAATCGAGGGGGGAGGAGGAGGTTTTGGGTGCGTGGTGTAACCTCTGGTGAGAGGCAATAAACACCCATCCTCTGATTACACAAACCAGCCCAGCTGTGGAGCCCCCAACCCTACAGGCCACATCCACGGGACTGCACACGATGCAACAGACCCAGAGTCTCCTGTGAGAGACTGCTCCCCTCACCTCCAGGGGGACATGCCTACCTAGCCTGAGCATCTATACCCATCAGATTCTATGTTTCCTGGGGGGACCTTCACCACCAAGAACACCAGCTGGAGAGGATCAACGAACCATCTTGGGATCCATGGAGTGGTGATATTTTCCTTATTCTGTCCCTGTCACTCTTTCTGTCCCCCCCCCCTATTTTCTACTTTTCTTTCTTTCTCTCTCTCTCTCCCTCTCCCGTATTTACCATCAAATAAAACCCTTGCTATTGTCACTGGCATATCGTTTTCACCTTAATTTGGGCAGAGGCATTTCTAAGAACTTTGAAACTGGATCGTAACAATCACTAAATGGAAATTATACTGTATGAAAGAGACTTGCAAGCTATAGGTAACCTTCCACACACCAGACTCTTAAATAGGAACTTTTCTGGGTACCCAAAATACTACAATTTACAGAGAAAAACCACTTCTCTTTTCTCTATGTTTGCAATTGCCCTTATTAAGGATCATGCTTTCTTTGAGGATTTAAAGACCATATGCTGCCCTGAAAGAAAATAATACTTTCCTTTTCTGGATAGCTCCTTTGTTCTCATTTCTCTCCTGAAACACTGGCTTCCTGGAAACTTGAAAAGACTATTCAATTGTGAGAGCAGAGCTCTTGCACAGCATGGAGAAAAAAAATGCAAAACTACAGCTGGTTGAACTAAAAGGTGAGCACTTTGCCTGCCTTGAGCAAGAGAAAAGGTTAAAGCTGGTTTGGCTGCTGCCTATTTTAAATATCTTTAAGAGAGCCACTAAATTGATCAGGGAGCTGGAGCACTTCTCTTGTGAGGACAGGCTGAGAGCGTTGCTCAGCCTGTGGAAGAGAAGGCTCTGGGGAAACATTATAGCACGTTCCAGTATCTAAAGGGGGCTGGCCCAAAAAAAAGCTGCAGGGACCACAAGGACATGAAGCATTAGGACGAAAGGGAATGGGTTTAAACTGAAAAGGCGGGTAGGCTTAGGTTAGATATTAGGAAGAAATTCTTTACTGTGAGGGTGATGAGGCACTGGCACAGGTCGCCCAGAGAAGCTGTGGATGTCCGATTCCTGAAGTTTTTAGGACCAGGCTGGATGGGGCTCTGAGCAACCTGAGTTGGTCACAGAGGCATTGGAATGAGATGGTCTTTAAAGTCCCTTTCAATCCAAATCATTCAATAATTCTGTGATTCTACTACACTAAAGAACCCCTTCTGCTCCAAGTGTAAACACACCCTGCTCTTTTGGGTCTCTGGTATACTCCTCAGAGAAGATGCTGTCTGTTCATGAGCAGGAGTGATGAGAAGGAGGCAAGAGCTACACTTTACATGGATTTCTCCATTTCTGGTAAAACTACAGGTTTTGCAGAACAAGTATCACAGAGGTGGTCTGACACCAATGATTACTGCCTTATTTGAAGACAGATGGAAATGACTGGAATCCTAAATGGGCAGCAGGAATGGCTGGTGGAAGTGGAAGGGGAACAACAAACCCTAGCAACAACTGGTAATGAAAGTACCTCCATCTACTTAAGAAACTGCAGCAATTCCAACTCCCAAAAAAAAAAGGAGTCCCTACTGAAAGCCGTGTTTAAATCATTCAAATTCCAAGCCTTCTGGCAATTAAGAAAAAAGAACTTTCTATTTTTGTGCCTTTTCTTTAAATACATAATGTTCATGTTTTTTTTCAAGGTTTGTTAAAGCTTATTGTCTTTCCATCCAAAATGACTGTTTTGCATGAAAAAGCAAATGCCACACTGCTGAGGGGCAAGGTGGGGAGAGCAGGAAAATTTGAGACCCCCTTTTTATTTTGTATACCAGCATACAGACTGACAGTGCTGAAATCTGCCTTGTGACCAGATACTAACAAATTTCTCTCTTATTTTCTCCAGCAAAGAGTTCAAAATCACAAATCTAATTAAGAAAGAGTAATCAAGATGACAGGAAAGAGTTAAAAAGAAAAATTTTGTATCTCCTAATAGAAATGTTCATTCTATAAATTATGTTACATACTAAAAGAGAATGCTCTTAAAACATTTTAAGGACAAAAATATGGGCAGACAACTCATCAACAACCATGACAGAAAGAATGGGATATCTGACACAGTAATTCCCAAAGCAGACAGGTACAATAGCACAAGCTTTTCACAGAATCATGGAATTGTCAGGGTTGGAAGGGACCTCTGGAGATCATCCAGTCCAACCCTCCTGCCAAGACAGGGTCACCTGGAGCAGATGACACAGGAATTCGCCCAGGAGGGTTTTGAACATCTCCAGAGAGGGAGACTCCACAATCTCCCTGGGCAGCCTGTAAAGTGTAGACATAAAATACCACAGAAAACCACTGAATTCTGGAGATAAATCACTGTTTATCTCAACCACCAAAGAAATCTGGTCCAACGGCTGCAGTATGTAGGCACAACCACATGTTAATATGAATAGCAGAAGGCTTCAATTCACATTTGTTGTTGCTTGCTATTGTCTGTATCAAAATGTGTTTGGTTTACAAGTCAAGTATTCTCTCTCATACATCATTTAAAATACAACCTAAATTCTTCTTTTCCGTGTAAAGAATTTATAGAAGTCCATAAAACTTCTTAGGGGGACACTTGCACCACCTTCTTGTACTGGAATTAACCTCAGGCCCACAAATAAGCAGTTGTTTCCTTTCTATCTCACATTCAACTTCAACATGCAAGTGAAGGAAATTGAGACTATTTTAGTGAACAGAGAGAACAGAATCCAGTTCTATTCTTCAATATTAAGTCTGAAACACTATTTGAAGAAAGATAAAGGGGTGTTGAGGGGAGTATTTCACAAATCTGGAAGAAAACATCCCTCATTCCTCTTTTCAAACTAGATAAATGTTTTAAGCTGTTAGGCACCCAGATGAATTTTCCATGACAGCAGTGAAAGGTGAAGGCAGTAGTAAGTGTTCTCATTTGTTTTTTCTGTTCTTTTTTAACCTCGTTTTTCAAACAAACACACACCGATGTCATGTTTTGTTCCACAATCATGCACTGATTAAAACCATATTACTTGTAAAATGGGCAGGTTTTCCAAGCCACAATTTTTCACTCCTTTCCTCTGTAAATTAAACTGAAAATAAACGTGTAAGATATACACTAAGGTTGCAAAAGTGAACACTCAAGAGAAAGACAGAGTATGAAAAACCACAATATGAGAGATGGGCAAGATGCTGTTCTACAGCAACTGAAAAATATAAATATTTTCGGGTTTACAGGAGTGCATTACCCACAAACTTCCATGCAGAAGGAAGCATACAGATTTGAAAGTACATTTCAACAACTTTTAATTTCCTCTCTTTTAGGTGTTAGAATTGACAGATGTATTCTCATTCAAACTTGCATGTTATTAAACTCAGCTTGGCCCAGACTCGCATAATCTGAGTTTCTAAATGTGATGCATCTAAACATGGAAAACACTTACTTCAGACTTCCTATACAGACTTCAAAACTAAGCAAATAACTCAAGAAGAAGAATCAGTGTACCAAAAAAACAAAATCATTTGGAAACCTCTCCTCTTCATGAATTATTCCAGAAAGTGCAAAGCATCTGAATTCCTAGCATAAGTGCCTTGATTACATTGGATGAATCAGGGCATGTGTATCTGTATTATCTAAATTTCTGTTCTGAAGATAAAGGAAAATATTCTGGAAAACAGGAGGATGCATGCAAACACTGGTATGAATTATCTGGGCTGGCATTCCCACAAAACACCCAAAATATCTGTTACTCAAGGAAAAACATAGATAACTGTAACTGCATGATGAATGCAGAAAACCTTCAAAATTAACAGAAATATTGGAAGGGCCCTACAAAATTATATTGTTCCCAGTTAGCCTTTAATTTAGGTAAGTCAAAACAGTGCAGAACTTACATCTTGAATTTTAAGTATAGGAAGATCACGGAGATGTTATTCTTTCATTTCGTGAACTAAGAGGTATTGCTTCAGTGTGCACTCAAGAATTAAAAGGTGCTTTAAGTACATGAACTTCCTTTCAAATACCTACAGGAAGTAAATTTAATTATTCAATATGGAAATAATACTATGGCTAGTTCCTCCCAACATCATCTAATTCACAGATTCGTGTGTAATTTTTTCTTATGATCTAAACCTAAGCGTTTTGTCAGGTTCAACCAGCACGGGAAAAGACCTTTGATTAAAACTTTATTCCAACACAGCTGCCTAAAAATAACGAATTTCTAATGTTATTATAGGTAAGATACAACATATTTTATTAGATGATGGGTCAAATGGTAACTTAGAGACTGTGGCATGACAGAACAGGTAACATCAATTAACTCTCCTTTTCCCTTTCACGCCACTTACCAGCATATCCTTTTCTGAAAAGACTCCAATGGCTTAGCAGTTTAGAAAAGGTATTACAAATAGAATCTCAGCATGTTTGCAAGCACCTTTTTTAGATATAAACACCATACTTCTGAAGTACAGCAAAAAGCCTGCTTGACCCATCTTCTGGGGGCTACTTTATCTAAAAGATGTTAGGAGGTTGCTATTTTTCATCTAGATTCCAAAATCTCATTTAGATAAATTTCTAAATTTGTAACAAGCCTTTGATTTATGAAGTCATAGTTTATATTAATGGTTATGATCTGGGAATTGTTCTCACAATATATACCGAAGAAATTCTCTTGAGCCTTTTCTAAAACAAGTTATTATCATTGATAAAACTGACTTAAATCTAAAATTTCCTGGAGTCATTCAAGTTTCCTCTGCAGTTTCTGGGAGACAGGTTTACTTAAGCTGAGTGTTCCAGTTACATTCCACTCACATAACCACCCACCTGTTTGATCTTTATCTTCTCAGTTTCAAATGCGTATAAATATAAATACTTCATATTTCTGAAACAGTATGTACAACTGCCACATACCACCAAAAAGCACCCGTGTTCAGTCAAGCCACAGTTTTACTACAGTAAAAAAATACAAAACATTACTGCTACCTGCCATGTCAGGAATGAAAAAAATCTCTAGCATTTTCAGTCAGGCATATCCTCTATTAAGGTTATTCTTTAGAGCTGAATAGAGTACTCTGTTTTAACATAATGGAATACTTCCATTTACTCTGCAACAGTAAAACAGCTCACACAACCATAGATCAGCTGACAATGAGGAAAAATAAAACAAACTCTGAAAGCTCTGTTCAGGTTGGTACGTTTCCAAACCATAGCTTAATTATAAAATCAGAAAGGACAAATAATTGTGAACTTTTAAGTCTTTGGAGTAGAAGTGCCAAATGTTTAGTTCAGATGGAAACAGGCATTCACCTACTTTACAATCAACTTGTGTAGAATTTTCTACCACAGAGTCCATGTGGGATTTCTACCACAAGGAATATGCCATAAAAGACACCCATAAAAGAATCCAAAACCAAAACATAGGATGCACAACCAGAATGAACCTAACATTCGTTATGCATAACATTTTTCAGCCTGCTAGCCAGTTCACTTAATTACTTACATTAAACTTGCTCCAAAACATCTTTTATCTAAACGATACAGACACTTTATCATTATCACCATTTGGCAAACTTAAGGGAAAAAAGAGCATGAAGTTCTTTCACCTGACTCACCAAGAGAAACCATTACCACTTAGATGTTTTTCACTCTTTAAAATAGCTTTACTTAGATTTAATAGACCTCTGTCTTATAAGTACTTATGAAGTATCTTACAATTCAGAAACATGTACAAAGTTAAACATGTTTTTTCAAAAACATATTCCTCCCCTCTATATATTTAAAGGGTCAATGATAATATTAAGCCTTCATAATTCATGCAGCAAAAGCCAATTTTAGCTACACGCACTTCTATGAAAGTGCTTTAAAATTATATATGCGGTAGAATAAGTATTAAAGCTTCTTTTGCAAACTGCATAAGCAGTGAAATTAAGTCCATCAGCAGCAATACACTTAAGATTTTAATTCTGGACTCATCAAAACTTAAAAAAACCAACATAACTAATAGATCAATATTTGTCACTGCTATCTAGAACATATATAGTATTACTACAACTGAAATAAAATGCATTTTTCCTCTTATCAAAAAAGAGCCTTATGTTCATTTTAAGACTTCTAGTGAGCATGTTAACATAAAATTTCATAAGCATCAGGATGACACAACCTCTATACCAGTATAACAGCAACCTCATAAGCAAGCTCTTTTAAATTGTTTGTGGTTTAATGACCAAAGTTAAAACAATACACCATTGGTGTAGACCAATCCTTGACCTTCAACTGTGCAATTTATTTCACTCATACATACCTCATTTCCTCATCTGAAGAAATGTGAATAAATAATAACTTTTTCAAGGAATCTGCTATTAGTTTTTCAGCAATGTTGGTGAAGTTTTTCACATTCCATAGGGATCCTGTTGTTCTTAGCAAACACACTACAGTCAGCAAACTGGACAATTACAGCTCAAGAGAGAGAGAGATGTTCACAGACTCCACTTTTCAACAGTTCTCCAACTGTTATTGTAAAACATGTTCATTCAAATGCTTACTCCAGGATCTTGAGAGACAGAAATTTATGCAAAACATCCCACCTAGTGACAATGACTGCAGTTGTCTACAAACTTACCAAATAATTAGGGTAGGGAATTAAAAGTGTATGTGTGTGTTTGTGTGTGTCAGCTAGTCATGAAAAGAAGATCTGCAACCACAAGACGAAGGTAGGGGGATGAGGGTTAAAAATTACAGCATGTCTCTGTTACTGCAGGAAGGAAGAACAATTTCCTATGTAGCTTCCACAGCTGGTTCCAATTCTATTACTGTTTCGATTACTAATTCTCCCATGCCCCCCATAAATTACCTTCAAAACATTAACATTTAAGCTCTCTTATAGCAGCACAATTTTAAGTAATGTGACATGAGAATAAATTGCTAAGTGACTTTAACTATACATCTGGAAAGAGGAAAAGATACATTTATATTGTATGGACTTGACATCCATGCTTGGAAGAAACACACCTTCCTTCATGCTTTACCCAGGCAAATTCTTTTATCTAAAGCTTGTGGCAGAAGAAAGCAGTGCATTAAGGCCAGATTATGTACCTCATATTGCTAAAATGGTTGCAATACCCAACGACACTGTGATAATTTTCAAAATGTTCAAGCCAAGTACTAAGCACTAGGTTAAAAATGGTACTAGTGTGAATATCCTGGTTTTATTTGTAATTATAAAGCAAACAATTGTAAAATGTTGTGCCCAACAATTACGAAACATGCTTGTCTTCTATGCATTTATATGGTATATTTTATTAGAGCACCTATATATGTTGAGATCCCTCCAGCATATTGTATCAAAAATACAATTTCCATACATGTAATGTAGTCTGAAAATTCCAAAGGATTACAATTAAACCTGACAGGACACACAACCAGACAGAGAGCCATTTATTTCTACAATGCAATCAAACTATGATTGTTCAGTATGGCTCAGTTCTGGGTTACACAGGAAAAGAACAAAGACCTCAACACATCTTTCAGTGCAATGTCGCCCATGTTAAATCCAACACTTATTAGAGTCATTCCTCAAGGAGACTGAGATATAACAGTATACAGAAGCAATGCTTTCACTTTTTAACACAGACTAAGATAAAGATCCGTTGTCTTGACAACAGACAACACTTTAGCTGTGTGCATGGAAAAAGAACACAAAAATTCAACATCATACCTTACTGAAATGCCTCATTTCACAGATTTTTATTGACATTATTTAAGATCTCATGTATCTTTCTTCCTTCATAACATACAGAAAATGTAGATTAGATACAACCTATGATATCTGTCCTTAATCAGTAGGTTTCTTGATCTTCAGAAGGAGTTGCTGCTGATACTCCATACTATACAAATATTACTGGAGTTACAGGAAAAATCTTCCTTTACAATCTAAAATTTAAGTTTGGATTATATGATTCAAGTGAAATTGCTATTAATTGTATACATAATAAACTTGTTAACCTAGTTGAAATGGATTAACAACAACATGCATCTTCAACTTGGTCTTAACAGACAGTTACCAATACATTTTTAGTTCATACAAAGATGGCAACTTCAGATATTCAGATGAAGCTCTACAATTACTTTCTTTGCAAGAGTCAGGAAAGAAAAGCACAGTCCGTAGATATAAAGAACTCCAGATTTCAGACCACATATCTACTACATATCTGCCGTAAAATTTTCAATGCGACAACTGCTTTTGTGCTTGTATGTTTTAAATAGGATAAAATGTCCTATCTTGTGCTACACTGATACTCCAGTAAATACAGTAGGTTTGTTAATTGAGCTGCTCGGATTCTGCCAAGACAGAAACCATTATTAATGCCTATTATTTATAAAGAATATTTGAGTAGTTTAGTTGATAGGGACCTGTAAAGAGCATCTAGTCCAATGCAACGAACAGGGATATCTTTAACTAGATCAGGTTGCACGGACCTCTGTTCAGCCTGGTCTTGAATTTCGTTCCCAGGGATGGGGCATGTACCATCTCTCTCTGGGTGACCTGTTCCAGCGTTTTACTGGCCTCAGCGTAAAAAACCTTGTATCTAAGATATATCAACCTTCTTTTAGCTCAATGCCATGACCCCTTGCTCAATAACTACAGACCCTGCTAAAATGTTTGTCCCCATCTTTCTCATGGGGCTCCTTTCTTTAGGTACTGGAAGTCTGCAGTAAGGTCTCCTCAGTGCCTTCCCTTCTCCAGGTCCCAATTCTCTCAGCCTTTTCCTCATAGTAAAGGTGCTGCAGCCCTCTGAGCATCTTTGTGGCCCTTCCCTGGACTCAAGCTGAAAGGTCTATGTCCTTCTTTTGCTGGGGACTGGCAGAATCCCCTCCCTCCCCTGCTGCCCATGGTGCTCTGGATGCAGCCCAGGACATATTTGGGGCTGCAAGCACACATTGCCAGGTCATTTCCAGCTTTTCATTCCCAAGTCCTTCTTGGCAGGGCTGCTCTCCATGCCTTTGTCCTTCAGTGATGTAAAAACAAACAAAAAAAACCCCACAACAGGGGAAAAAACCCACAAGCTTTGTGTATAATGCTTAAGTTACAAGTGCAGTCTTGCTGTTGTTGAAAAAACAGATACATGGTATTTCATACCTCCTCGCTGACTGATTGGGGAGGTTCCTAGGGAATGCATGATTCCATAACTACTGTTTCCATTATAAAAGCAAGCTCAAAAATCCTCTAGAGTTATTCTCCTGGAACAAGCAAGTCCAATATGCTCTTCTATCAGAAGAGAAACAAAAGTACAAAATACGCCAAAAATGTGCGTGAGAGAAGCAGGGAGCTTATAAACACTTACTGGCTTTTCACAGGAAAGGATGAAGTGGTGGGAAGGAACATATGACCCATAAAATAATCTGAATCAAATGCAGTCCAAGATTTTTCGCTCATATTTGTTCAAATTCCCTGTTATGGACATATTCCAGACAACTCATAAGGAAGCCAAAACAAGGATTCCCAATTTTGCATAGTTTGCTGCGCTTGGGCAGAATTTAACTCCTGTTTCTGGAATTCACTCTGTAAGCCCAAATTCTTCACATTAACCTCATGTTTGACATCCCCCTTGAACATGTGATCCACAAAATGACATGGTTTAGTTCTGAAACTAATGCTATCTCACATAACACCTACTGCTGTCCCAGACTCGACTGTTTCCCAAGCCTCTTAACAATTTCCATTTCACCTCTTGGGAGCCACACAAAATGGACAGTAGATATGCTTATGAATCAAACCATTTTGCTATGAGTTTTTCAATGCCATTATTATGTTTACAGAAAAATTGCAATTATGGGTCACTTGAAGGCACTTTTCTTCACATTCTTGCTGTCAGAATTTTCCTGGCCTTCCATATCATACATTTCAGATACTCTGGATCCTCAGCTCATTTGCTACCACAAGTAATATCCAGTCTGAGACAGCAAAACTGGATCTCTTTGTAGAAAATGATGGCAACCCCTTGTCTTTAGGTTCCTCTCATGAGATCTGATAAACCACAACAGATAGGGAGAAACTTCCTTTACTTTATCTAAGGAGTAAAGTTAGGGAGTTTAGTATTCACTTAATAAATCAATTCTTCCAGAAATTACTATGTAGGGCAATCTATCAAAATGGGAAAACCTTTAAAATGCAGAAACCCTGACAATGGGTAAGCTGTTCCTACCTGTGAACCACTTATCCTTAAAATTTCAGTGTAATACAGAATTAAGGAAATAGAGAAATCAAAAGAATCACACAATCATCAATTTGAGACAAACAGGTACTAAAATTATTAAAACCCACTATAAATTACTCATGCATTCTGAAATCCTCACAGTCACTATGGTACTGAACAATTCCAGAAGCACGGACCATAGGTGAGGGAACAAGCTAGAAAGAGTGAGCAAATGCATATAAATAGACTTTTGCAGCTGGTTGTGGATATCAAGGACTTACAAGTATCTAATAATACTGACAGGGACCAGGCAGATAGAAATTGCACTATTAAAATTTTGTACAATAAAGGGAGTGGGAGAGTTCTGTCTAAGACACTGGAATTTTTCATACGGTTACATATTTGCTCCAAGATGATATCTACTGTTCAAGTATCCACAAACTTGCACTTGAAGAACTCAAATAACCAGTAAGCTGTAATGTGAACTGCATGCAATTTAACCTATCCACCCCAAAGGATGAAAGACCTGAGATGACCTTCTTAGAACTTGTAATTACAACAAGGTATGGTATGTTAAGCCTAATGCTTACACAGTAAGCCCTTCTCACTGCAAAAGTGCCAAGCTGGGAGATTATTGTCAGTGTGCCTCCTGCATGCCTTTTAGCAAGAAGAATGGCACACAGCAAGGTCAGGCAGTGCATCATCAGGGGCTGCCACACAGTGTTTTCGAAAATCTAAAGCTGCATTGTTTTCTTTGAAGAAAGATGGGTTGTTACAGGTTAAAGATAAATTAAATATTATTTATTCAACTTATTTCAAATAGAAACATTCTGCACATGTTTGGATTCACATCAGCTCATGGCCCGAAAGACAAACTTCCTAACACAGAAAGCCTAAATCTACCAATGATCTTTCTTTAAGATGATCTGTGCCTCAAACACTCCTGATTTAATTTTCTTTATCTACAAAAACTTCAATACCTACAAGGACCTTTGAACCAAAACCAAAGGAAGTTCTAGGAAGTTAGAGTTACTGGGAAATTCTGCTCAATTTAGTTCTGAAAATGAGCCAATTACCTTAGTAGCTATGTAATCATAAGAGAAAACACAGCATAAAAAGACTTTTTCATTTACATATAAACTTGTTCTAAAATGCTCAAAAACAAATATCACTAATATTCCAAAAAGGTGAACACACAAGAAGTGCCAAGGTTGACTCCACGAGAAAAAGAAAAATCTTCTTATTATACTTGGAAAGCAAGTAGGTTTAAAAAATACATAACCATTGGAAGGAAACGCGAATCTGCAATCCCACATTTTCCATTTCTTTTTCTCTCCATGCCTTGGACATTTTCAATACTCTAAAGTATTACTCAGAGTAACATTTACTATTCTTCAGACACCCATCCACAAGATGCAGCTAGACACAAAGTTTTCCCAGACAACTTGGGTAATTTCTGTGATATTCTCCCACCCACTCAAACTTGGTTGCAGAGTCCATCACGAGGATACTCCCTAAAAGTATTAGACAGAGTTGCAGCTTCCATTAGCTCCTACACTGTGAGACAATTCTGAAGAGGTAAACTAACGCAAGTTGCATTAAAAGACAGAGTTAAACTACAGCTGACAGCTATTACATTTTTTACAGGATAGGACTAGTTTTCATAACTATCACGTGAATTGGGCATTTATGAATTATTTAAAATAGCCTTATAAATAGCATAGTTATAGCTGATTTAGACTTAGTGACATTTATTTTACCCAAGGGAATTAATATTTCTGCTGAAAATGCATTGAATTATTTTACTACTGCTCATTCCTTGAAGCACTGAATGCAGTTTCTTATTTGGACAACAAGACTTTGAGAAATCACAGGAAACTACCATTAGGCCTTCTCATAAATTCACTGTCTATTCAATGTATCGTAATTGTCTTCCCTAAGAAAAATATTTTATGGACAGCAACTAGACTAAGCCTCACACCATTAATTTACAGACAATTGAAAGGATCTGCCTTTAAAACTGCAGTTGCCCAATGCAGAAACTTTACAACTTGCAGGCTTGCACTGTCACAAATATAAACATTTGTTATTGAAAACACATTTTTCAGAAGTTCCTTTACAGAAAGGAGAAAAATATGACAGAGTCACAAGAGATAGTGATACAAGCAGGAAAGGGACAGAGAGGATCAACAGAATGCCTGATCCCTAAAAGGAACCTTAGGAAGAGCAATCAGTTATGACAAGAGTACTGGTTTGGCAAAAAGAAAAAAAGCAAAAAAAAAAGCCCCAAACCAACTGGCTGTCCTCACCAAAGAAAATGCTAGATAAGGCAACATTTCATCATAGAACAGAGAAACAACTCTGAAGGTCTCTGTGAAAAGAAATTTTAAAATGCCAAGTTAAAATAAATGAAGTTATTAAAACAAGTAGTTGTTATACCATTGACAGAAAAAAAAATCCATGTCAGAATTTTTAACCTATTTTGTATTAAAATATACTGTGAAGTTGACTCTGGCGTTGTTATTTCTAGAATTTAAATTTGGATAATACACTTTTAATGAGTCAAAAATTATCACACTCTTATGTGTGACCCAACATTTAACCTTGTGGGCCTGCACACCCATGCACGTCATCTAAATGGGACAGCATTTTTTAAACATGAGCAAAAGTAAATGTATGAAAAATACACACGATATAAAAAAGCAACTAGTACATGGGGGTTTACATCTTCTCCAGAATTTTATATTTTCTACAGGAAAAAACCAATTTATTTTTAGATGGTCTTAAGGCATCTAAAATGGCATAGAATGCTCATAAAGACAAAGACTTAACACTGTAGACCAAGAAGGGATTGTTTTTAAAATGATTCAGCACTCTGTGTCACAGTGATCTTACAAAATAGGCATGTGAAGTTTGTAGACACTGAGAATGATTAAGCTACTTGAATTTTCTTCTGAATTTCCATTTCTGACATTTTTGGTACTCAGTAGAAAAGGTAGCAAATGTACTTAAGAAGGAATGTCACTGAGAAATATCTTTATTCTTACATTGAAGAGAAGAGCAGTTACTTTGTGGCATCAGCTTTGCAAGAGACAAACACTGACTATATGTACTGCAAAAAGTTACAAATCTGGTGGCACTGAAATCCAGCTGATGCCCAGAGATACCACACATAGCCTGATATGCACATTTGCCTTCTTTGAAGAGATCAGCATGTTCCAAAATACCCCAAATAACAGGCTGGTTAGAAAAAGATAAACCTTTATAAAATCCAGATGATGCATGAAACTTTTAAGATTACTGAGCTGATAAAGAAACACACTGCTGCATAAATCCTAAGTAATTTCTCCATCCTCCAACTAATCTTCCAACATTGACAATTCCATTTTTAACATGAGAGAAAAAAGAAAAAGGCTATATGTATAACCTAAGTGATTTCTTTATTTTTCCGTTTCCCTCTTCACATAAAAGTATTAAGTCCTATGGTTTGCCTGTACTACCTAATAGGAAAAGAACAGCTAACTCACACAAGCTAGTAGAGGCAGACATTAATATAAAATTTGTCCTGATTCACAGGACGTTGCAACTCTTATAAAGGTTATCAGCTCTTCCTGACACCTGAATTAATCGACAAATACACACCCTACAGTAAGTGATAGTGAAATATCACTATAGTCCATGTGAATCACGCTCTCTTTGTACACTTTGGTTATTAATACTCTTACTGTTACTGTTTGCTTTCATATCCCATTGCTGTTTCCAGTAAATTGTTCTTATCTCAACCCGTGATCTCTGCCTTTTATGTCTCCTACCAGAGGGAGGGAGGGGAGCAGCTCATGGTTTTTTTTTTTATTGGGAGTACTAAATTGGGGAGTACCATTCCCAAACCATGACATGGTTCATGCTCATTATTAAATGAAAGATGACCTATGGGGCCTCTGTACTGCAAAAGGCCACCATGACTGACTGAGTTCAACCCTTATTTCTGACCTTGTGTTTCATCACATGAGAATGCTCACTGAAGTGAATTCCACACATCCACACAATCCAAATAAAAATCTTGACATAGTACTACTTCCTCTGAAAACTGTTTCCAAGCTAGCTGCTAAAGAGGGCTGCAGAAACCATGCAAGACTGCTAAAAATTCCAGGAAGGCTGGTCTGCATCTGTGGTGTTTTCAATGCCCTCTATACGATCAAGGGGAAAAAAAAAAAAGAAAAGAAAAAAGAAGTGTATTGGTGTTAGCTGGCAGTACTAGGGCTAAGAAGACTGGCCTGCTCATTAATTTCTTATCTGCACCTTGAGAGCACACTTTGCTGCAACATACCATACACTTTCATTTATTAAACACCAATTAAACTTGGAAATAAAAATAAAAGTCACAAATCACCCTCCTTCTGGTAGAAGCAAACTATGTTTTGTCTGTGTCTTCTGTCTCATCAATAGTGAAAAAGTAAAGGTACTCCACTGGTACTTCCAGTGAGTATGCATACTCAGTCCCACTTACAAAACTGGAGGTCCGTGTCTGCAGTCCCACTGAAGTCAACACAATATTTACATGAAAATTGATCTAATCCTCCAACCTTAAATAATGAACCGGAGTTTCATGAGATAGCTATTTATTAGCTATTTGCATTAAACCCTATTTTAGAACACTGAACAGGAAGCCCCCTAATGCTACTACCCAAAAGTCTTATCTGAACTATTTATTTTGTATTGGGAAGTAAGGGTTACATATCACCTTTTTGCTATTCTTGCACATGATGCTTATATGAATGTAACTTCTGTTTAACAAACTAATTTTCTCATATAAACAGATGCAGGATCTTAGAAGAAAACAAAGTCTTTATCTTATCTGTCATTAAGGAGATACTTTGAGACATTTCAAGATTTTTCTACAGAACCAACAGATTTAAAACTGATAATGTACAAAATTAAAATACTTTTAAGTAGAATAAAGGAATAATTAGTTTACAAAAGCACATTTCAAAAGCCTCAGAACTGGATCACAAAAAGCCATGGTTAGTAAAAAGTCATATAATTGGTTTTTTATGATTATTCAGGTCCTCTGGAGAAAGTAACTATACTGGTTTATGAAAGGAAATCAGAAAAAAAGTCTTTCTTCTTTCCCTATTAGGTTATTTGTATATTTATTAATCTTTAGTTACAGTGATATGTCAAATAAACATTTATAAATAATACACAAGGTAAAGCAGTAAAACACTATCCAAGATCCTAAGAATTTGAAAATAATTTTATTAGGCTTTAAAATACAAAGAAAGGGATAAGCAGGAGTAAAGGAAGGAAGTTCAGTGTGATTGTTGTGTGATCTGGATACTGTTAGCATCAAGTATGTATAGTCCCTGTATACTGCTAAGTGCCCACCTGCAAATAAGAGATGCCATTGCAGCAGTTGTAAAACAATACATGTGGTAGTCTCACATACATAAAAATCCAAAGCCATCTTTTAAACAAACAGCAGACATTCCTAGAGTCAACAAAATTGCCCTCCAAGGATTCCATTGTCCTGGAGTCTGGTCTGCAGTTCCAATAGTTTAACATAAATCACCTGTTCATCAAAAATCCTGTGAAGACTTGTTTTGGAGAGGAAGTGTAACTGCATGTCACTTACACTCTTCCTTCAAATGCAATACTTTTAAATTATTTATTCATCTTCACCATAAATATTTCAAATACTTGTTATCATCCACTTCATTTTCCTCTTGATTCAAGCAAGAGTTCTCTGTACCTGTATTTCTTATTCTGTTTAGAGCACAAACAACTTTTCAAAAAGATAACACACACATGCCAGATACAGAGAAAACCTGCTATCTTCCATTTGTGTTTTCCGTAGTGATGTCAAAGTCAAATACAGTGTGACCATTGCTGTTAGTTCCCTGGCGAAATTTAAAAATATTTTATATATTCTAACACTGACGGAAACAATATGCTATCTGTGCTTCTTTTAAAAAGTATATTGGAAATTTGTTGTAACTGCCAAAAAATGCATCAAGCATCATGTAAAGAGGTAGTCACCACCTCCTTTTGACTGTAAGCTTTTTAGGTTCACAGAGAATAAGTTAATTTCAGTATCTTCACCTCCAAAGATCCCAACTTCTAGTGGAAGTAAAGAAAATAATATCCAGGCTAGAATGTTCATATACCATTGCATGTACAGAATTTCCTAATATTTCCAACTACTCATTCTTGTTAAATAATACTGTATCAAAAGTACAGTATTGTGACTGAGATAAATGTGCAAAATACATGCTTAGAAAGACTTAAGATTTTTTTTTCTTAAGGGGTATGTCACAGAATTGTACAGTCTCAAGGTTTTGCATGCCTTAAACATACTTGGCAGAAGAAAAATTAGAATTCTACTATCCCTCCAAGGGCAGTAGAGGACATTAGCTTCCACAAAATCTTCTGGCTATAAAGAAATGAAGGGTCTCAGGAGGGATGAGCATGAGGATCCCATGTTTCAACTGCGGAAGGTTTACAGCCACAGCATATCTGGCCCTGAGATGAAGAACATCTTGCACCACTCTTAACAGCTCCCTCTTCAAACACAGAAGTGGTACCAGCAGCTCGTAAAGAAGGCTTTCTACAGGCTCCACCAGCTAAAGTTGACCTGTTAAAGGGTCTCTAAAGCAGCTGATAAACAGTAAAAACAGGACATAAGAAGATCTCTGAACTTCCTTAAAAAGGGCACTAAAAACAATAATTATGTTCTATATCCCATTTTATTTAATGTGATAAAACACCTCTAACTTTGAAGCACCTCACAGTCAGCAAATATATGCCTATTAATGTTCTCACAAAATATTTCTGGAAACAAACTCACAGGACCCTAAGTACCTATCTGTAGAGAAAACATTCTAAAACTTCTCATATTCTGTCATATTACAAATTAATTAAAATTCATATTTTCCACCAAAAGGCATGGCATGACATACAGCAGAGAAGGCTTGGCCTTACTAAGTTCTGCAGAATCAACTAATAGAGATCTTGCAAGTACCCTCTAGAAACAACTGGTAACCATGAACTCTGGGGCACTGGGTTGAAGAGGAGTTGAGCAAATACCCCACACCTTTTTATCAAAGACCAACATTTCCTAAGGGAATTACCTTGTTAGCTTCCTCTTCGTATGATGAGCTCTGTTTTTTGAGTATTCCTTTCTTTACAGCTTCTGTTTGATTCTCTCACATTGGAAGACAAGGACTGATTGTTTTCTCTTAATTTTTGGCAAGTTTGCAAATCCGTTTTAACTCACTTTGGAGATAATCTTTCTCATTCTTTCCACCACCAGCAACCACATCAATGATCCTTAAAGAAATGCCACAACTTGTTCCAACTTCAATATACATAAAACACATTTACCTCATTTTCATTGTTAAGACCTAAGAACATACTATGCATATATATGGAAAAAAGCATTTTCTTCATCATTACATAGGAAGGCAACACACAAGCAAATTGAGAGCAATGGTTAACTGCTACCTATTTTTTATCAATAACTAGAAATACTTAAAAGATAATGCCTCTTGCCCTCAAAACCACACTTTTCTGTCTCTGTTGCATACACAAAAATTGCTTTGTTCAGCTTATACTTTTTCCTCTTTAGACAAGATGAAACATGACTGGGTAAATAAGATTCAGCAGTTACAGGACAGACAATTCTCAGTCTAAATCTTACAAATCCTTAGGATGACTAAAAATTCCCATAACATTTATTTATTTTTACAACACCATAATTTTTAGTCTGGTACCATAGCCAAATTGTAATTGGAGCAATTACAGTCTATTTAAATTCTCCATCTAAATCAGCAGGAAATGGCTTCCTTCCATTCTGAACAAGTAAGTATTACTGGTACGTCCTGTTACAACTTCTGTAAAAAATTTACAATTATCTCTAAATAATTCTAAAACCTGAAATACAGCTATGCTATCATTTTGAAAACATGCCAAATCAGAGTGTAGCCTTGAGCCTTGAAGGGGCCCAAGGCTGTACTTGTTTCAGGGACATAATTACAACATGATTAGTATCCTTTTGGTGCTGCAGGGAGAAACAGTTCTCTGATCCAAAAGAGAATGAACTGTAACTCAGCTCCAAACAAAAATCCTTACAAATCCATCTGGCAAATTTTTCAACAATCATCTTTACCTGTTGCCTCAAGCCAGGAAAAGTGGCACAAGATGCTAACACTGCATTAAGTTCTATTAAAGATCTCAGCACATTTTCTAATTACATTTCAAATTTTCTACCATGGAAAAGAGAGCATTAACAAATACACGCATTCTTACTAAAGTCTTCTAATACGTGTCATCCATTCCCTTGAAAAATGTTTATGTCCTAGATTTAAAGCTGTCTACCTACCAATCCTGACACAACTGCTCTTGCTAGTCTTTGTCCCTCTCCAGCCAGATTTTGAGTGCACGGATATCAGAAAGACTCCCAGCGCATTTTGCCAGGGAAAAAAAGCTGGCCAAGACTCTACCATATTTCCTGATCCAAAATTTACCACATGCAATATTGCCTTCATTATGCGCTTGCCCTCTTGTAAAATAAGCTGTTTTCTCTTTTAAAGATTTTCCTGAAATTTTCTAGAAAGGTTTAGATCACAGGATAAATCAAGCCTGGAAAACTTCGCACTACAGAAGATGCTCTGCTTCCTCCCTCTCCCTCTCAGCTTACAACCATGTGAAAAATGGACACTGACAATCCCACCAGGTTTTTACACCATTAGAAGAAAAAGCACTACAGAAAAGCAAGTGCTGATCACAACTCAAATAGCCAGCTTCTTATCTTCCTCACTCCTCAAATTAATGCAAGCCTTTTATATAAAACAGGACACTAAACCAAGAGGAAAGTATCAGAGGTAGTTAATACCAAATGTACCTGTTGTCCTCAAATGTACTTGATAAAGCACTATTCCTTACACTACTACAGAACAAGCACTGTAAAGCATTTGTATAAATACTCAAAAGCATATTGTGGTTTGTTAAGAATCATCACTTTTGACACAACTGGGAGTGAATGATACTAAATTAGCAAGTCATTAAATCTAAATTTATTTCTTAAATGTAACTAATCATCAGTATCAAAACAGATTAATCAAACACAGAAAAATTCTTTAAAACATCATAAAGACTTGCATATATCAAATGAACTTACACAACATTTGGGGAAAAAAGTACCTCAAGTCAGAATTCACACACTTAACACAATATCTAAGGCTCTGTTAACAAAAAAAAAAAAAAAAAAGTTTGGTTTGTATAACATGTAATTTATGCAAATTACTAAAATGCATAATGTTCAAAAAATACCAGTGCCAATTCAAAACATTCTGCAATTAACTGCTGTTAGTCATTTTCCCATAAAAACACCAATGTATGAAAAATTCTCATTAAAGGTAATAACCACCAGCTACTTCTTCCACCTTAACATTTATTCAGTAAAATAACCCATGTGAGCTGGGCGGTCCTGGGCCAACCCTGGACTCAAAAGTTGTCTGCCTCACAGCAAACCCAATTTGACAAATGGCTCTACTGACAGTCTGTCACAAGAAAGCAAAAAACAACTGAACAAGCAACAGTGAAAAAACAATGTTCTTATTATAAAAACCACATCTAAATTCAGGCTTGAGAGACAGTGGGAAAATGTCAGGATGAAGCCAGTATTTTGGTGTATTTTATCTGTCATACAAAATTCACAAGACTTCAGATTACAAATTATATACTGCAACACCTAGAACTACTAAAGAAAAATTTGATTCCTTCAGGATCAAAATCACAGATATTTGTGTTTTCAAGAAACTAATTCAGCAGCAAAATATGATAATAAAAGAGAGACAGTCTCACACTACATCTGGGGAAAGAAAATCGTTCAGCTTTCAGTTTCTCCTGTCTCAGTTCTGCACCCATGCATACCAACCACAGGCTATGTACAAGCAAAAGAAAGGAATCACAGAGTTCTCATAACTGCAACACCTGCCTTCCTTGGGGCTCGCAAGATCATACTATGATCACCAATCGATCAACAGGAAACCAGAAAAGCACAGCTGCTTCCTGATTCCCTTCACAGGAAAGAAAATAACTGAGTTCATGAGCAGCAGTAAGGGAAGGCTCTGGACCCCAAAGGCCTCCGGCATTCACACTGACACAAAATCTCCCCAGTTATAAATTAACTGTTTAGACTGAAAACCCACAAGTCTCATATTTCTGCTGCTCTGCTTATTCTCAACCAAATCTATTCTAGACTGTTTTGTAACTATTGTCTTAAGTTCAGACAAACTTAAATCACACCAGACTGCAAGTTACCTTTCTGTCTGAAACTTTTCATTAGTGTCTTTTAATTTTGGTCTCCAGTAACTTCACTTCATCGAGCCAGTTGTTGCATTATTCAAATACATATAAATAAAAAATAAATATCAGTGTCTTGTTAGAAATTAAAACAGCCAATCAGCTAAGTGACTACTGAGAAAGACAGGCTAAAGTAAAATCAGCTGTTTCTGCACATTGTTTTGCCTTTGGTGTTCTGGAGAAGTTGGCAGAAAATAAATAGTGATTTTAATATAACATGTCCCCTAGCAACTGCAACCCACAGAGTCTATGATGCCCTCAGGAATACAGATTCCCTCCACAGTGCCCTAGCAGCTAAAAGTTAAGAGCATTCCTGACACAGATCAATAGTGAGTAAACTTAAGGTTTACATCATTCTCAAGGAAAATTCTGGATTTATCTCTCCTTGGTTGCCTGAGACAGAACAAGTCATCTGCGGGGTACAGAGACGATCACAGAAGATATGAGACTAAAATGTACAGTTTGTTAATGAAAGAAATCCATAGGCAACAGTGAATCAAGTGAATCAGACGACGTGATATAAATACCTAAGACACCAGAATTCCCCATCACTTATCCCCTGTGGGTAAACAAAAGAAAAAAGAAAACTTCATGATCACGTAAGTTTAGGCTCACTCTAAAAATGAGTTATGTCATGGCTTAAGAAGTTCCTCTCAAGCATTTAAAATGAGTACTTTAAACTTCAAAACATCAGTACAAAATACGCAAGGTAAGAGTTGTTACAGAAAAAGAACAAACAAACTGAATCCCCAGTAAAAACTAAAGAAAAATCAAAAGGAAAGCCTTAGGATACCTGGAAGTTCAGGGGTTTTTTAGAGTTTGGTTTACATTTGTGTAACAGGACATACAGGTCTTTTTCTGTTACCAGATGGTTCGAACCAGCAGTAAGCAAGGCTGTTTTCACAGGACTTCTATCATTGTTGTTACACATGGAAACCATCACACAAAATCCAATACCACAAAATATTCAATCCAGGCAGTTTTGAAGAACAAACATCAAACCATTAATCTTTTCACAGAATCATCAAATCATCAGGGTTGGAAGAGACCTTTAAGATCATTCGGTCCAACCCAGCACTACTATTGTAACCCGTAAACCACTAAACCATATCACCCAGTGCCAGATCCAGATGCCTTTTAACTAAATAAAGAAAGGTTGGTTAACTGAGTATCTGTGATACCAAAGTCAGACTGTTAGGGGTTCTCTTGATTTCAACATAGACAGAAAAATCTGTATTCTCAACAACAAACAGGTCTGGCACTTATTTAGAAAAAATCAAATCAAAATAAACACAAATAAACAAAAATGACCAACAAAAAGCCCTCAGTTACCACGGTTAGTTTTCTAAAAACAGCTCTGGCACAGTTTTTCTCCCTAGATTCAAGCCCACCTCTGCTTCCTCTTTCTTATAAAAAAAATCTACATTTGCTTTGGGAAATAAAGCATTGAAAATATCTGTATTAAATATTCATTTATCTAGTTCTTTCATAACATGAAATCAAAAAAGTAAACATGTACTAATTGATGTTGCAGCTCCCTTGAGATTCACATGCAAATTTTTGTTTTAAATCTCGGCATTTTTAAATAACAATAATTATTTGCATTTGATGAATAATCACTAGAAAAACAGAAAACCTGCATTTTGAACAAGACATATGTCACCCGGAAATTCCATCAAAAAGGAATAGCGCACATACAATCCGAGCCCACTGATTAAAGGATTAAAACATTAAAGAGAAACAAACTACTTACATTATCTTCCTCCTCTGTATCATCATTGTCATTGTCATCATCACTATCTTTGAACCCAGGGGGAAGTGGTGGCCCAATGAATTCTTCATCTTCATCATCATCATCATCAGTGTCCTCAGCTGGACCTTTAGCAGAACTCTGGGATTGCATGGAAGGACCACTTAGCTCTTCATTTGAGTTGTCCTCACTTTCACTATACACTGCCTCTCTGCAAGGAAAATTTAAAGCATTAGTGTTTGAAGAATTTTCAGATAAAAGGTGTTGAGCACTCCTGTAAGTAAGTAGACACCAAAATTAGCAGCAAAACACTGCTGCTTTAATTAACTTTCATTAACAGAGTGTAGGCCCACCATCATCTTTTAAAACACTCACAGGTCTAGCCTATAAAAGTTACATTAAATTACCATTCTGCTGTTGCCCAAATCGGTTGTGCGAACACATTATTTTTGGCATAGGGAAATTTCTGAAAAGTTGAGTTATTGTGTCTATGTTCGTGCAATTTATTCAAAATAGCCACGCTCCCTCTGCTGGCAGCTCCCGAGCGGCACCGCTCAAACCGGCAGAAGGTCTACACAGAGAGAGAAGCTCAACTTTCCAGAAATCGTTTGGGAGCTTATATTTTCAGAATTTTTAAGTGAGCAGGCCGCAAAAAATTGTCTTCTTTTCTTCTTTTCTTTGTTAAACTATAGAGGTATTGTTTTGTTTGGGTTTTTTTGAAGTTTAGGTTATCACTTTAGAACTATAACAAAAACACAAAAGTGTAAGAACATAAGACTAAGAAAATCACTTCTGACCTATGTAACTGTGACAGACAATTCTGCCCTGCTTTGTCTCCAGAACCAGCTGTACACCAAGCAGGTACTACGTTGCACAAAAAAAAAAAAAAGTGTTGAATAAGCAATTGAAACTCTGTTTGAGGAAGAAAAGAGAATAAACTAAAAGCAACATGACTTAGGTCCTCAGATGTTACAGTGAAGAGCAGGGTTTGCATGCATGGAAGCTTGAATAGCTTAAAGACCTAGGTCAGAATATGATTACATAACAAATCTAACCCAAATAACAAGAGCTTCTCTTACTTTACAACAAAGAGGCAATCAATACCCTTTTACCAAAGGGAAGGTTTTCCAGCATGTGAGGCACAGATAAGGATCTTCAAAGTTCTTCAAGTAAGGTATCCTCAAAACTAACGCCACAATACTATGTGCAAAAGAGTTGTGTTTTGAAAGTTGATATGCATTCCTACACTAGCAAACCACATGTCTTTTCCCCAAAAGGCAAGCTATTTAATTAGTTTTGGAATAAAACCAAATATACACTGTGCCAGTGAGAAGGATGTATACAACATAATGATTCAAGGAGGCCATTCCAATCCTTGAATCCCAAATTTTCAGACCTTTCTACAGACACTCAAGAACAGTATCTACCCTTCTTCCTAATTACCTTTATTGTTCTCTCTTTTGCTAGGAAGGAAATTGACCAAATCAAACATTTCAGTATTTTGAGGGGCAGCATAGCCATTCTGCATGTGACATGGCCAGAACTGCAGTGTGATTTTTCAACACACCCCAAGCAGGGCAGGGACAGCCAAATACTCCAGCAACAGCTACAGGTATCCTCTGTCCTGACTGGGATAAAGTCAAAATAAGAACACACCAACGCAGCCAGACCAAAAGCCCATCTACCTTTCTGGCAGCAGCTGGGAGTGGTGCTGACAGAAGGGACAAAACAAGTGGTGTTTCCCTCAACTTCCAGTCTTACAATCTTACTCTACCAGGGGCTGTAAAGAAAGAAGAACCATTTTGAACCAGCCCCTTTCCCAGCATTCAGAAAAGTGTAAGGAATTTTTTTTTGCTCTCCCTCATTACCTCCTCAGTAAGTGAAACAAGCTGTTAAAAGAGGAGAAAAAAAAGAAAGCTGTAACAAAGCACGGATGGCATACTGAGAGGAGAAATAATGAAAAACATTCTGAGAGTTGTGCAAGTATGTCAGCATATCCCCCCCAAGTGTTCACTCTCTGCACATCACTCACTCAATCTTCTCAGGTTTTTCCTTTTCATATACTAGCAGATGCTTTCATTTCACAAAGCATAATTGCTATACGTATGCATAAATTAAGTACCATAAGCATTGTAAACATTTCTCTACAGAAGAATAGCTCAGAAGCAAAAATAATCATTGGCTGTATTTCACATCATTTTGGACTGAATTTTTACCAACTGAAAAAATAGTATAAGGGCTACTCTCATAACTTAAAAAGCTCTGATAATTTAAAAAAATTAGAATTCAGTGAAGTGTTGCCATTTTCAGACAATAAAAGATGCCATGCATATTAGATCAGTTTATAGTAACGAAAATCGTCGTTATAAGAAGAACTAGAAAATCCTATATTTCAGACTCAAATAGTCAGTTGCAGGACTGTTCCTCTGAATTATGACTGAGTCACAATGGCATGTCTCTTTCTTCAGCTTCCTGTTTTTACCTCTAAGTACTAAGCTATGTATCCTTTTTTACAAGGAAATATAAAACTTCCAGGAGAGTTTTTCATGTCAAGCCCTTCCTTCTCAATGCTTAGTAAAAACAAAAAGAAAAACAAAGAAAATTTACTATGAGCAGAACTCTGGAGAGTTATCAGAGTCTACCTAATAACTCAACATACTGAAACATATTTGTTATCTTCCTTTATAATAAGTCCCTGGAGGTCTCTCCTGTCGAGTCAATTAGCAGAATAAGATAATTATGGAAAGCCTCTGTATCGCCTGACTGCTCTCCACCACATCACTTGTTTATATTGCTTATGTATATTGGTGTCACCCAATTACAATATACAATCATGTTACATTTAAATTGTTGTCATCCTTCATTATGTCACCAAATGGATATATAAGATCATCAGAAGCAAACGGAAGCACAGAATATTTTTCCCTTGAGCACAAGACATAACACAGGATCCAGAGAGTAGTATATAGTGCAATTATGTCAGTGAGAGTGCACAGGTTTTCCAAAGAGCAACAGGCAAGAACTAAATTTTCTAACAAAAATTTGTTCAGTCTGAAACTCTACAACAACTCTGCAACTCTACAAACTCTCTATTATATTGTCTATAATAACCTACCAACATATAGGCTCTATCAGCCCATAACATGCATATATAGAAGTCTACTAGAGTCTTGTATGCATTGTTAAATTTCCATAGATACAGAAACCTAAAAACGTACAGCACACTCCTGTCTGCCAGCCCTGCCACACAATGGAGTTGTGTGGTCCCCATTGCCCTCAGCTACTTTTGATTTCTCAGCATTTCAAAATTCGAACTGTAAAATCCATAGCATATATTGTTTGTCAGTAATAGACAAAAGTTTAAGAGTAAATTTCAGATTGAAGTCGAAACAAAAGACTTTCTCTACCTCAACATTACTCCACAAAATCTGCATACAGAGGCTGTCCATGTATTTTGTCTTCATTTTCATCAGGCATGAACAAGTATATTCTATCTACAGGTGGGCACAGTAGCTGCTAATAAAGTCATCATATGTTGTCATTATATTTGCCCTAATACTTTCAAAAAATACACAGATAACATTGTTATTTTTTTTAAAGTACGCAAAACAGGATTAAGGAGGAAAACAGCAAAATTGACAAGTATACATAATGTCAATATTTGCAAATTTTAAATTTTTTAAAAAATTTAAAACCTGTATTTTGACTGGAATACTTAAGATAACAAGACATATTCACACAAGCTAAATGATACTCATGTTATCAAAACAAGCAAACACCCTCTACAGATAAGAAAGGTGCTACACGGAATCTCCCACCATATCCAAATACCTTTCAGTTAATGTGGGCCCAGCTCTTGTTGCACTGGATGCTGAAGCTGCAGTGCATGGAATCCTAAACTCCTTTTCAGTCTGGTCTTCTTTTTCTCTTTCACGGGCCTCTGAATAAGGAGAGCACAGAAATAACAAATAATCAAAAAATATTAAAATTACTGGCTTGCTGAGGACAGTAAGCCAGTTTTTTTTCATTTTCAGACCTAGATGAAATACTTGAAAAGGTAACAGTAAATAAAGGATTTAACCTGAAAATACTTTTTCACATATATTAAATTTCCATTGCTACTGCAATGGTCACTCAACAAAACGTCACAAGGAAAATGTAAACACTTCCCAGTTGTTCATTTGTACACACTATCAGATGTAAGTTGACCATATAAAGAAGCTGATATTTCAACTATTTTCAATACTATAGTAAAACAGCATGATCAATTCAGAGAAATTTTTATGTTTTCATAACACAAAGAACTAAATTAGTGCAATTAAAATATACAGATATGTATATAAGAGACTTTAAAATATCATTTCTTGAAAAGAAATGCAAAGTGCTGTTTGCATTAGTAGTTCATTTCTATTTCACTTAGCAAAAAAGAATCCCTGAGCAACATTGCAATAAAATCAAAGTAAACAAAAACTTCCATCTCATATTAAGTAATCACAGTGGGGGGAGGGGGAGGGTTACCGGTATGGCTACTATGTTGTTAAAAGTTCTCAACACTGCAATTAAGGTGAGAAAAGTTACTTTCTTTCTACACAAGAAACATTGTGTTCTCTGTTTCCTCACTGTTTGTTAGCAAAACAAAAAAAAGAAAAACATTTTTTCAGCAAAGCTAGGAAACATTTTCCTCTAAAGAGAAACACAAACAGCTGCAAGATACAGAACCAGGAAACATACTTTGATCTCAATTCCACAAATCGGGAAATGGGGAAGACATATCCAAAAGTTATCACAGTCATTCCAAAAAGCTAAAAATCAGGAGTGTATCTCAACAAATGTGAAAATAAAGTGCTCACGTTAAGCCACCCCTTCAACAAAAATGCATTTTTGATTGCTATACTCTCAATACTAAAATTTGTTTCTAAGTTAAATAGCTGAATTACATACAAAGCTTTATAATTTCTGGCAAAATTATCAACTTTACAAACAACAAAATGCTGTGTGTTTCCATTACAGGTACAAGCCTAGAAACATGGTAGGGGGCTGGGAGGTAGTTTGCTGCAGGGCAAGGGAGAGGACACACTCAAGATGCAGGTCAAGTGAAAAACACTGTATTTTTGCAATCACTTCCCTACTAAAAAAAATATGATGTTAATAAACAATTCCTTGTAAAGAATGAAAGCTCAACCTGAATGAGTATCAAACATAAAAAGGTTTCCAACATGCACATACACCAAAAAAAAAAAAAAAAAGTCCAAAATGAATTTTGGAATCCCTTGCATATTTGAATTTCATAATGTCTTTAAGACCAAAAAGTCAATGAGGCTCCAAAGAGGTCTGATCCAGTTCTGTATAGAATCAGGCTCCAAAGAGGTCTGATCCAGTTCTGTATAGAATCACAGCAATAAAAAACATGGCACCACAGTAAAACAAAAGGCACACATTGTCCACAAACTGGCCAAGGGGAAGGAGAAAGCATGGATAACTGGGCTGGCAAAGGGATTTTTGGAACATGCATGACTGTTCTCAAAGACCTTGTTTGGACTGGTCTTCGCTTTATTACAGGCAGCAAATAATACAATTTTCTCCATCTGCCACTCTCAAAACAGCACCCTCAAGAAGTGCCCACTCCCAGCACAGTAGAAGGCAGAGACACATTTGTGGACTGCTACACAACCTGCTCCTTGGTCTAAGACACCCATTTCTTCTTCACTACTTTGCTGTCTCTAGATTAAAGCTGTCTGTACCAATTTCTCCTCCAAAATAAATACACAGCAAAGTAAAAGAAGGAAGGCAAGAGTTGGCGTGTTTTTCCTGTATCTGCAAGCTGTGCCTCACAACAGGAACTCTGCACATGCACACTGCTCTAACACCCTCAGACAACATCAGCAAATTAATGACTTAACTGTTCATCAAGGCCCAAGCTACTTAGGGCTGTCTTTCCTGAACAAAACTGAGCTTCTGTTTTGTTCTCTACACAGCCAGTCCAAGACACTTCAAACATCACCTTGAGGGAGGAAATCAAAACATGTTTTAAAATGCAATAGCCGACTACGCTCGCACTTCTTACCCAAGACCTTCCTGCTCCTTTCCACTGCAGTTCTTCTCGTTTGCTCAAACATAGCTTCGAGGTCGAAAGTTCGAGCCTTCTTCCCTGGAAATGAAGCAAACGGAGACTGGAACACAGGCCCATCTGGGGCTGACAGGCCCCCCGGCTTCGGCCCTCGCTCCGCCAGCCAGCTCCCGGCCCCCCCGGCCGCATCGCCACGCACCGAAGCCGGAGAAGCCCATGGTGGCCGCCAGCTCCGGGTCGGGTGTCCCCAGCATCTCTGCGTCTGCAACGAGAGGGGAGAGCAAACCACGGGGGTGAGCGGGGGCCGCGGGTGAGCTGGGCCCGCCTCAGCCCCGGCGTCCCCGCCGCTCACCGCCCTCGGCCGCCGGCTCCATGCTGCGCCTGCCCCGGATCCACAACAGGCGCCGGCAGGAAGCGGCTGGGCGGGCAGAACCGGGCTTCCTTCCCAGCGACGGAAGCCGGCAGCATTATGCAGTCGGAATCCGTGCTCCTCGTAGCACCACATGAAACTAAAACACGTTTCTGCGCGTGTTGTGCAGACGCTCCTGGAGCTCTGTCAGGCTTGATGGCGTGACAAATTCCCTCGGAAGCCTCTAGGCACCGACCACCCTCTCAGGGTGAACCTTTAGCTGATGTCCAACCTGAATTTCCCTTGGCAGAGCTTCATTTCGTCTCCTCCTGTCCTGCCACTGGTCACCAGGGAGAGGAGATCAGCACGTCCCCACTGCTGCCCCCCATGAGGAATGTTTCCACAGTCTGAGGCTTTCCCTCCGCCTTCCCCAAGCTGAACAAGCCAAGTGACTTCAGCATCTTAAATCTTGCCTCGAGACACTTCATCATCGCGCCTACTCCTGACACTCTCGAACAGTGTGATGTCTTTCTTAAATTGAGGTGCCCAAAACTGCACATAGGACTCCAGATGGGGTGTGCAACCCCACAGTACAGTGTAAAATGGGATAGTCACCAGTCCCTTGACTGGCCAGCAGTGCTGTCCCTGATGCACTCCACGACGTAATTCGCCATTTTGGCTGTCACTTTTGGCACACTCTTGACTCATATTCAACTTGTCATCAACCCAAAAACTCAGATTGCTTTTCATAGAGCTGCAATCCAGCCTCTCATCCCCCAATTTCTCTGTGCAACCATGATTTCCCTGTCCTGTGTGGAGAATCTGGCACTTGTTAGATTTTATATGACTGGTGATTGATCTGCTCTCTGTCCAAATCTCTTGCAAGGCTCCTCTGCCATCAAGAGAGTCAACAGCTCCTCCTGGTTTAGTATCATCAAACTTAATTCCTGCAACCAGGTCATTTATGAGAACATTAAAGAGCACTGTCCCTAAAACTGAGCCCTGGGGAACCCCACTGGTGACTAGGCACTAGCTTTTTAATCTTGAGAAGATGAAGACTTTCCTCATTTGCTGTTGTGCTGGTTTTAGCTAGCGTACAGTTAATCTTCACAGTGGGTAGTACAAGGCTATGTTTTGGATTTGTGCTGAACACAGTGATGATTATATAGAGATGTTGTTGCTGGGCAGTGCTTGTACAGAGCCAAGGCCTTTTCTGCTTCTCAAACTGCCACATTGGCAGGGAAATTGGGGGTGCATGGGAGGTTGGGAGGAGACACAGACAGAACTGGTGACTCAAACTGGCCAAAGAGATATTCCAGACCATATGACATCATGCTCAGTATATAAATTGGGGGGAAGAAGAAAGGGGGGGAACATTTGGACTGATGGTTTGTCTTTCAAGTAACCATTATGTGTGATGGTATACTGCTCTGCCGGAGATTACTGAACACCTGCCTGCCCATGGGATGCAGTGACTTAACTCCTTGTTTTGCTTTGCTTTTGTGTGTAGCTTTTGCTTTCCCTATTATATTGCCTTTATCTCAACTCACAAGTTTTCCAGCTTTTACCCTTCCAATTCTCTCCCTGATCCTGGGGAGTGGGGGTAGTGAATGAGTGGCTGCTTGGGGCTTGGTTGCTGGCTGGGGTTATAGCACAACAGTGAGGTAAACCCTGCAGGGTTTGAGGTTTAACTCTATGAATCTTCATTTGGAAAGCAGAGGGTGGAGGGTGGATTTCCTTTCTTGTGCATGTGCCTCTACCATTAATGAAGCTTTCCAGAATGGACGCTGGATCAGTCAAGGAGCAAAGAGTCAGTGCAGTCTAGGCAGCAAACATCATTTATAAACCAGACCTCTCTGGAAATCAAATTTTCTCCCAGTCCCAAAATTTCCTGTGACATTTTGGGAATGCCTATGCTGTTCAGGGAGCAGACACATCACTTAACAGAGACCCAGCCCCATTAAGTTAAAAACCTGATACAGTGACACTGATGTTTCACCCCAAATTCTAGAAAATGAGCAGCCACATCAGGCCAGTGCCATGCAAAGGCAATTTAGTCTGCTTTTACACTTTAGCTCTGAACAGAGGCACTGTGCTTGCCTTGGGAGTCCCCATGTTTTCCTGAACATGGGCTCGTTATCTGGTGTGCAGCTTGCACACCAAGGTAAGGCATTTCTATTCCTCTATTTCTATTTCTTTATTCTTGTTTGTACAGATTGGGGAGATGGATGTTAAGTCACAAAAGGCTGGCCTCCAGATAATCAAAGCTTTACACTATTTATACATTCTAACAAGCAAAGGCAACAGCATTCATCTATTACAAATTACATAACTTTTTTATTAACTAGTACTCAAACTTCTATTTGCTGGTTGTATATCTTGCTTCTCATGGTTATTAGTCTGCAGGTGCAGTTCCTCCAGTTGAGTATGGCATCTCTTTAGAGTAGGTGGTTAATGGGTCATGATCACCCACTCCTGGAATTACCCTTCCCCCAGTTACTGCTCAGTCCTGCTGACTTCACTTCTGGTGGTTTTCACTCAGCCAGTCCATTCACCTTGGGATTGTCTTCTCCTTGAAACAAAAGATTAGCCAAGTGTACAATGTTCACAATGCAACTGCATAATCATAATTGTCCAGCCACAGTTACTGATTAACAAACAAAAAAAAATTCCAAAGTTTGACTCAAACCTCTATTCAGATCTTGAGGGGTTCAGATCTGGAGGGGCCTGATGTAAGCTTGGTTTTGGCTTATATCACTATACACAAAATCACAGGATTGTTTGGCTTGGGAGGGACCTCTTGAGATCAACTAGTCCAAGCCCCTGCCAAGGCAGGGTCACCTGGAGCAGGTGACACAGGAACGCATCCAGGTGGGGAGTTTGAATGTCTCTAGAGAGGGAGACTCCACAACCTCCCTGGCATTATGTTCCAGTACTCTGCCACCCTCAATGCAAAGAAGTTCTTCCTCATGTGGAGCTGGAACTTCTTGTGTTTTAGTTTATGGTCACTGCTCCTCATCCTATCACTGGGCACCTGTGAAAAGAATCTGGCACCATCCTTTTGACACCTGCCTTTGAGATATTTATATGTATTAATAAAATCCCCTCTCAGTCTGCACTTCTCCAGACTGAACAGGCCCTGTTCTCGCCGGCTTTCCCTGTAAGAGAGACGTTCCAGATCCCTAATTATTATATTATCATTATTTCATTCTATTATTTATTTATATAATTAATTCATTACTATTAGAATAATTACAAATACTATATTCTACTAGTATATATAATTATTACATACATTATATATTTTACATATCTAAAATATGTATTATACCATATATTTTATATATTTTCTTGTATGAAAATAATACATATATCTATGTCTGTATTATTTTCATATATTTCTTCTTATTATTTTTATTACCACTACTACTACTGCTTGCTGAACCCTCTCCAGTAGCTGCTTGTCTTTCTTGGATTTCTTTCCAAATCTGCACATGTCTGCACCACTTGGACCCATACTGTTTTAACCCTATGCTATCACTGTCATTCCACAGTATCACATCAGGCTGGCAGCAAATAACGACTGAGTTATTTAGTTTGGAAAAGATCTCTGAGATCGACGAGTCCAACCTTTGACTGATCCAGTATATATACGATATATGTGTGATCCTAGACCCTGTTTTTGAGTGGGCTGTCACCGGGGCCCAACCAAAGCTACTGTGCCTGCAGAGCGGCAGGCGGGCAGGGAGCTGCCCAGGGCCACACAGGACAGGAACCGCTTCCCACTGCTCCTCTTGGGGCCACCTTGTGCCTTTGAGGGGCTGTACAGCAGACCACGCCTGTCCCTCAGGTGGCCCTGAGGACGCCTCGGTGATGCACCGCAGGCCCAGCCAGCCTGTTAGAGCGTATCACAGGATGTGTCAGGTTGGAAGGACCACAGTGGGTCATCTGCTCCAGCCTCCCGGCTTAAGCAGGGCCATCCCAGGGCACATGGCATAGGGTTGTGTCCAAACAAATGGCATAGCTCCAGAGAGGGAGACTCCACAGCNGCGGGGCCTGCCGGGATTGGGCGGGCGGTGGAGCGGCGCGAGAGAGCGGCCCCGCCATCGCCGCCGTCGCGATGCCCGCGGCCATGAGCCCCGCCGCGCCGACCGCGCAGGAGGCGCTGGAGAGCGCCGGCCGCATCATCGACCGGCAGATCCAGGACGACCGCTGCTACCCGGATCTGTCGGAGCTGCTGGCGGTGCCGGCGCCCGGTGGGTGATCCTGTGGCTCGGGGTNGTTCACGTGGAACTTCTTGTGCATTACTTTCCGCCCATTGCCTCTTCCTCACTTGCTCAACACCACCGAGGAGAGCCTGGTCCATCCTCTTGGCACTCGCTACTCCCCTCCCCCCCCTTAGATATTTAAGCATACTGATGAGGCCCCCTCTTAGTCGGCTCTTCCACGTATCCCCTCCGGCGCCGATCACCTCCCCTCCCCGGAGCCGCTNCGCGGAGTGGGCCGTGGGCCGTGCGGTGTCTGCTTCAGTGCGTTGATGAGAGTTGTGGATGTGAGTAGTGCAGGAGGACTGGGCTTCAAGTGCCTCATGTCCCTCTAAAAGGTGAAAAAAACGGCCCTAATTTTCTGTTCTTCCTATTGGAAGTCCCGTGCAGAATGCTCTTACGGTAACCAAGTGCCCACCACCACGCCTGAGTTACAAGCAGCCTGGAAAGCTCCCTCAAGCTTCTTTGGCTTTTTTTTTTTTGCCTTTTTTTTTTACCTTTTTCTTTAGAAGTGTACGTGTTTGTGTCCTAATTTTGACCTGGCCTGTCAGCATGCACCTGTGTGAGAGTANCACACTTATGATATAAGGTGTGCTTTCTCCCATGAGACATTTGTTTTGTTCTCCTTAACACGTGGAGGCAGCATTTCTTTCTCCATTAGTGCCGACTGCCTGGCAAAGTGGGCTCTGAAGAGACATTCTAGTCATATATATACAGAGGTGTCTGGGTGCAAACAAAGAGTATCTGTGTTCTGTTATGCAGTGATGTGCATGGCCACAGTGTAACTGCTCTGGCAGCGTCGTGGATACACAGCACATAAAACAGTGGGTGTATGTGGGGGTTTTAAGTTGATACTGGAAGTACAGTCAGCCTTTCTAGGTGAAGGAATATGCTCCTGGCTTGTTCATGTGAATGTCTGGCCATACAGTGAAAAAAGCACTGGAGGGTGTAACAGAAAAAACCGGGTGAAGAGGAGGCTGGGGTCCAGGTGAGTTACAGTAAGAGTTTGTTTGCAAATCTGCTCTTATCTGATTTGAGACTTAGATGTATTGTTTGTGGCTTTGCTCCTACAGAAACCTTTGTCCACACATATCTTTTGAGTAGTGATACTTATATGTTTAAAGTTTCTGCAGCATCAAGCATCAAGGCTTTTTTTGTTGTTCTTACTTGCAGGTAGCCCTACTGTATCTGGTATGTCAGATATGGATTATCCTTTACAAGGACCGGGTATGCTGTCAATACCCAATCTTCCAGAAATCAGCCCAGTCCGCCGAGTCCCACTTCCACCAGAGCTAGTGGAGCAGTTTGGACGTATCCTTATGAAAGCATATGTCTTAGATTGTGTAAGCAGTAATATTAGAAACAAACTTCTTGCCTCCGTATTTTTGTTCCCCAATCTTCCTGTCAGACCTCCAGCAAAAAACTTTAATGTTGTTCAGGTTCTCTTAATAACACTCTTAAGTGGTAACAAGGTACTTGTGTAGAGTTGTTGGTGGAATTGGTTTCTATATGAAGAATTTTCAAGTATACAGTTTGTGTAGCGTATTAATGATTTTTTTTAAATGCTCCGAAGAGGATTTTGTCTTTGCTACCCAAAATGCAGTTAATCCTTACATCAGTAGTGCTTCAGATATGCAGTGCAATTGTATGATGGGAGTATTTCCAGAGATCAGCAGAGCTTGGCTGACCATTGACAGTGACATCTTTATGTGGAACTATGAAGATGGGTACGTAGAGAATGCAGTCCTGATGTTGTTTTCTTGGTATTGTACCAGAATTAAGCAACTGCAGCAGTGGAAGATTGTTTACTGGCAGCATAGAGGTGTGCTGTTCAGTTTAACTGATCTTAATTTCTTTTGGGTTTTACTAAAACTTTTGAATACTAAGTATTTAAGGATCTGTAAGAGTTAGTAATATTGCTGCCAAATCATCTACAGGTGAGAGAAAGGAAAATTTATTTGCTTCGAGTTAGACTTCTAATATCCTGAAGTTACTGCTGTACTTATGCAAAGGCTTTGCTTGTGCCAAAAAAGTAGAAACAAATTACTCTAATTGCCTAACTTTTATAGGTTTAGTAAGTACTGAGATGCATGTAGAGTGACCAATCATTCCCACAATGGTGAGTAATAGGACATTAGTATTTTGAAGTATTGTAATTGAAGCTCTCCATCCTTGCTTATTTTATGGATGCGTAAAACTGAAAATAAGTTCATTAGATTCTGAAATGGCTTTGATAAGTTTATAGTTTGCGTGTTTGCTTCTCTTTGTGCCCTCATAGTAAGCATTTGTGTAGTAAGAATTGCTTTGTACATATTGTTGCATTTCCTAAAAAGCATAAAGTTCAGAGTAGTTACTATCTATGCATTTACATTGTGGCAGAGTGTATTAAATACATTCCCCAAAGAAAACGGTGCTGCATGGTGTTAGTGATAGATAGTGGGGAGAAAGTTGGGAATTTTTGCTTCAGATAATTTTCATGGGAGGAAAAAACCCAATGGGATTTCCTTCTTTTGACGTTAATCAGTATTGCAGATGCTGCGTTGTGTAATTCAGAGTAGACTGTATGAATTAACAAAATCCAAAAATATAAAATACTGAAGTTGGATTTCAGGTTTGAAACTCAACTATAGGAGCTGCAAGCAACTCGAATGACCTGCTTTCACTGAAAGTGAAAGATGTAGATGGCTTCAGAGTGTTACAAAAGTATTAATAATTTTTAAATATACATTGATTTTATTTACTATGTTATTATGTGATGCTATATGAAAAATTTCATGCTGTTTTTTGTTTATTTATTGACAGAGGGGATCTGGCTTATTTTGATGGCCTCAGTGAAACTATTCTTGCAGTGGGTCTTGTAAAGCCAAAGGCGGGTAAGGAATATTATGACAGAGATTAGAATTGGGCAGTACTGAACGTTCTGTATATTTTTTTTAGTCTTTATATTTACATATATATATATATATATGCATTTATATTTTATATAAATATTACTATTAAAATATAGAGTAATATAAAAACCAAAATATGTTTTGGGTTTTATATATGGGTAGATATTAACATGCATACGTGTTTAATACACTGATGTGTCACTTGGTGCTATGGTTTAGTTGACATGGTAGCATTCGGTCTCAAGGTTGGATTCTGTGGTCCTGGAGGTCTTTTCCAGCCTTAGTGATTCTATGATATGTGAAAATCTGTGGTTTGTGTATGTTTATATATGTACACACAGGATATATGAGTTTGTTTTGATTTTAGAAACATTATGAAATTAATTACAAGCCAAAAATAATGTATAGTTTAACAATTATTTACACTGATAAGCTTGCATTTTTTTGCCACATCATGCTTTAACATTAGTACTGTTTATAAATTTACATATTCAAGTGATAATTTCCATGAGATTCTGGTTTATAGCCCTTACAGTTATTTCTGTATCTACTCCTTAGGTAACATTAAAGTCAAAGTTGAATTGACAAGTGAGTTGAGTTTAAAAGAAGCATGTTGGTTAAAAAAATGTCATTTTAAATATCCTGTATTTAATGCAATGGAAGTTGAGCTGCTGGCTGATACTCCTTTCTAATTCTAGAATTTCACAGATCAGTAGGCTTTACATATGTCTGCTCTGTCCAATCAGTTGATGTGGCTTTCCAATGGATTTATTTGCTTACATCATTCTGATCCGAGAAACAGGGTGCAAACTAAAATTTCTTCTTTTATTTAGGTATTTTCCAGCCTCATGTACGACACTTACTTGTTCTGGCTACTCCTGTGGATATTGTGATTTTAGGGCTTCATTGTTCTAACATACAGTCAGGTAATTCTCCCCTTATTCCCAGTTGTGTATTAACAAATACACATCAGTTGTATTAGTAGACACTCAAAAAATTAAAAAAATCCCCATGTGCCGAGTGTCTTTCTAGTTTTTAAATCTTTAAACCATGTTACAAGCAGGGAAGATAATTTTTATGGTGTGCGCGCTTGCTGGATCGTGGACTCCATGAGAAGCATTGAATTTTATTACTCGCTGATTTAATGTAAAAAGAGCTTTCGAAACAGGTGCTCCTGTCAATTAAACAGCATATTGGAGAGGGAGAGAAGACAGGAGCATGAATCTTGAAACTGGTGAATAGAGTTCCTTAACTTCATTGGCATTTGTATTCCAACCACAAAAATTGAGAACCTGATAACATGTTTTTATGCCACATATACTAACAGAAAAAATTGTTTGGTGAAAGTAAAAGAATTATACTACTTTGGGTTTTTTAATAATATGTCGAGGTAAAAGAGAAAACAAGTAGAAACCTGTTTTGGACTTGCTGTGATTTGGAGGAGAGAACAATCTATAGAAATTAAAAACAGTGCATTTCCTTCCTTGGAAACCTCCATAGAGTGGATTTGTTACTCTGTAGTTCACACTGGACAAAGGCTGTTCCAGAAAGTATTCAGTAACTATGAAATTTGCTGTAATTTTTTTCTGGTTTCTGAAATGTTTCTTATCACAGACCTGTAGTATTTATTAAAACAGCTTAAAAACTAAAGAGGACTTATGTTTGTTTGTTTATTGAAGGTACTGGATCACTCAATGACAGCATGTCTGGAGGAATGCAGCTGCTACCAGATCCTCTGTATTCGCTCCCTACTGACAACACCTACATCCTGGCAATCACATCCAGTGATAATGGGCGGATCTTTTTGGCAGGAAAAGACGGCTGCTTATATGAAGTAGCATACCAGGTGACTGTGGGTTTTACACACAGGCTTTTTTCATTGTTTCATTGTTGTGGGATCTCAGCAATGATAGTTCTAAATCATGTCAAGTTTGCGGTCTTTTTTCTTCTATAATTGTGTTGCCTGGCTTGGTTGCACAACAGCTTAGGGTAGATGCATTTTCTTTGAAGAAGTAGTAATTATGTAAGGAATAGCAGTACAGTTTTGGTCAGCTTAAAAAATTCAAATTGTGACATCTGCACACTTTTTTTAATGCATATTTTTCCTTTTAATTATCACTGTTTTCTTTCCAGTGAATAATACATACTTGTTCGGTTAAATCAATAGTTTGTGGTTAGATCTTTACTTGTTTTCATACTCGTCCTTTTAATGACTTTTTTGATATAACTTCTAGTTTGGATTTTGTTTTGCTTTTCCTTTCAATGCTGTATTTCTTTTAAATTGTAGGCTGAAGCAGGCTGGTTTAGCCAGCGCTGTAGAAAAATTAATCATTCAAAGAGTGCGCTGTCTTTTCTTATTCCTTCATTGCTACAGTTCACGTTCTCAGAGGATGGTAAGTACTGACGTTAAAGACTTAGCCAATAACTTAATGTAAACTTTTAAAATAATACCAAGAAGTCAGTCTGAATATTTTGCTTACTCAGAGCATTTAGTTATTGTCAGTGATACTTACAGTGGTTGTAAGTATCAGAATGGCAGAAATTGTGTGTCTAGTTCAGGATATAGATAACAAAGCCTGAAAAAATTGACATTTCTGACTAAAGTTAGTTATCTGTAGCAAAAAAATTATTATGTGCTTAGTGGGATCACCATGAACATGGAAAATCTCTTAAGTGCATAATCTTACCCTCTTCCACTGCTTAGTGAAAAATTACTTTGAAATTATACAGTTTTTTGCTCTGGGGTTTTGTTGTTTGTTTACTAGCAGTTGTGTTAGTTGATTGCTGTTTTAAATCACTTACAGCGGCAGTCTTGTTTGAACAAAACTGCAATTTTTGTTAATTTACAATTCATTATTTTATAGGTATTCTGTCCTAAACTTGCCTTCTCAAGTCCAGTGTTGATTTGCTGGTTCTCCCTTTTTTTCCCCCTTCTCCAGATCCTGTAGTTCAAATTGCCATTGACAACTCTCGAAATATCTTGTACACCCGCTCAGAAAAAGGAGTCCTGCAAGTATGTGACTTCTTACGACTCTTTGGTCTGTTACTAATGTGTGTAATAATGTACAGATACGTTTGTAAGTTTACCTCAATGCCTGAGAATTCTCTGTAGATATGTCAGGCCCTTATTCCTGTTTATCTTCTTGTAGCAATGTGTGTGCTGAAGACTTGAAATACTTTTTTTCTGAGGAAAAAGTAGCTTCAATTCTATGGAAACATGAGTATGAAATAAAAATACAGCTTGAGTTGCTTCTTGATAAGTGGGGCTGCATTTATTAATTTGTTCATAAATCACTAAGCTGTGTTATTGAATTGCAGGTTTATGATTTGGGGCAAGATGGTCAAGGAATGACCAGGGTTACTTCTCTTTCACAAAATGCCATAGTTTCTGCTGCAGGGAGCATTGCCAGGTATGTTCATGACAGTTGCATGTTAGAGGCTTCCTTGAAGGCCAGTAGTTTCACAGTACGGTTTTGAAGAATGTTTATCTATCTCTTTGAATTAAAAGTGTATTGGGGTTTTTTTGTTTTATTTTTCAGAACAATTGATCGTTCTGTATTTAAGCCTATTATTCAAATAGCAGTGATTGAAAATTCTGAATCCATAGACTGTCAACTACTAGCAATCACACATGCAGGTAAAAAAAGCAGTGCTAACACCCCTCTATTTAAACTGATGAATGGTATCTGTACAGTTTGTGACTTTTTTCATCTTTTGTTCAGGTGTCCGACTGTATTTTAGTACTTCACAATTTAAACATCCAACCGCTCGTCCTTCCATGTTAACCTTGGTTCATGTCCGTTTGCCACCTGGATTTTCAGCTTCTTCGAATGTAGAGAAGCCTGCAAAGGTTCACAGAGCTCTTTATAGCAAAGGTAAGCAGTGTAACATGGCTCAGATGATATTATTTTTTGTGTGTAACAGTCACTATTACATTGATCTGCATAAACATCAGTTTTACCTTTTAGATGGCAAATGGTGTTAAAAGTGACCTTTTGAAGAACCATATGACACACAGACCCAGGAGATATTATTTGCTGTTCAAATCTTTTGATAATGACTGAAAGATTAAGTTTTGCTGATTTAGGAATGAATTAATGAGTTTGCATTTAACGAGTGATGATTGGTTCTAATAAGGACTTACTATTGCTGTTCTTGCTAGGGGTCTTGCTAATGGCAGCTTCAGAAAATGAAGATAATGACATCTTGTGGTGTGTCAATCATGATTCTTTCCCTTTTCAAAAGCCAATGGTGGAAACACAGGTATAAAGCAAACTTCTATATGATTTTGATGAAATCTAGCTATTATGTTTTCTTTCCTAATATCAGATGCCTGAATAATACTGTTTGCAAGAAATAAGTAGGTCTCAGAAAACTTCATTAAGAGTTTGGAAACTCTCACAAAGCTGAATGAGTCTCTCTTAGTAGGGATCCCTAGTTCAAACATACTTTTCTAGCTTGATGCAAGCTATATATCAAAAACAATTGCTTTAACTTCTAAGACTTGACTTCTAATTAATATATTTGAGAATACTGTTGTCTGTAGCAATGCTGCATATTGTGCACAAGCACAGAAAAATGTGGTCTTTAGTCCTTAATGGAGTTTGTCGATGAGGAAAAAATTTGATAAAGATTGTTTAAAATGTAGATACTAGAAACTTTGAGATTCCTTATTTAAACTTATATGGTATGTCTTCATTAAAATCCACACATGATTAATCTCTTTATTATTTCATGAGAAGGGGTTCTGACTTTCATTTTCCTGATTGTTATATAAGTGTGTTTGTAATAGGGGTTTGGAGGGGGTTAGTTGCCTTATGTGTCTGTTCAGATAAAACATGTACTTCATCTCTGAAAGAAGTTTCAAGTCTTCTGCTGAAGTAGGAGAATGACATGTCAAAAATAGTGTTACTGAAGGAGTAGCAGAGTTGGAGTGAATGGAGGGACTGTGTAAGTTAAAACCTTCAAAGTCAGGTTTTGATTTATCTGCTGTTTTAATTAATAACTTACAAAGGAACTTTATAGTAGCTTCAGATCTCTTCCCTGCAAAAACTTATACATAAGTATCCCAAGTGCCAACCTCTTTCTTCTCAAGGCATCTGACAGTAACAGCTAGGTTTCCCAAACAATACTGGAGCCTGTTCTTGAGCAGCAGTTCTTCCTTGTTAGCATACATAGTTTTATGGAATGTCTTCACAAGTGTGTGTCTCTTCCTGGGTTATATTTGAAGTACTGCTGCCAGCTGTAAAAGTTTTGTAAACTTTAGTGATTCAGTTGCAGCTTTTCTTGATTCGTTTAGAAATCATTTAAATTCAGGATGCCTATGGTACTTATCTCTGATATGGTTAGTAGATGGTTGCTGTTTATATTGTAGCAGCCTTACTTTGCAAGTTGTTCTACATTTAAGTGTAAAACACTATCCCTGTCCCCCAAAGAAGCAATATGTTATTCTCTTTCTCCTAAAAGCAGCAGTGTATATATAGCTGTAAATTTGGTGGTAACTTTCTGTTGGACAGAATAAGAAGTACATTGGAAGTATAAGAACTTGCTTATTTTCTTTGAGTTTTCTTATGTGAAGAGCAGATTCTATTCTGTGTAATATTAAATGGTAAATAGTAAAATATTACCACGGATGTGCAAAGCCCATGTCTGTGACCAAGCTCTGAATAATACCTATCTGTTCTTCAGATGACGACCCGTGTTGATGGACATTCCTGGGCTCTTTCTGCTATCGATGAATTTAAAGTTCAGAAGATTGTAACACCACTAAATAAAGATGTTATTCCCATAACTGATTCACCTGTTGTTGTGCAGCAACACATGCTGCCGCCTAAGAGGTTTGTTCTGCTTTCAGCCCAGGTGAGTATTACTTTTCTCGGTACAGGTAATCAGAAGAACAAGTATAAAATTGGACAACTCATCTAAACCTGTACATGATACATTTTAGATATGTTTTAAGGTTTATATTGTGAACATGAATCGGAATAAGGAAGAAGATTGCTGAAACTATCTGTACCTATTCTAAATTAGTCAAAGTTTTTAGACCAACTTCTCTTATACAGTATATCAATAGTTTTTGTTGCTCTCCAGAAACACTTGCAGATACAAATCATCTGGAAAGTTTTTTCAGCTTCAGTTATGCTCTTGATTATGTGAAATTGTTTGCCCAGAAAATACAGTTCAAGTAAATATTGTTGGTAATTGAAATTTGAATTAATAATTTCTTATTTGTCATAGAAAAAGCCCCAAAAGGGGTTTTTTGAGTGGGTTTTAAAAAACAAACCCACAAAAAGAAAGCAATTAATTTTCCTACTTTTCTGATTACACTTAGCAATATTTTAGGCACTCAAGATCTTGACCAATAGGCTATTTAAAGCAAATAATGTTTAAATATTAATGTCTTGCAAACTCTAGACCTGCAAGCTGCATTTGTTTAATAGGAGCTGCTTTGTTGACTACATTAATTGGATCCTTTCCAGTAGTTAGTTTGCATGCAGGGAGGGTGATTATTGTGAAATCTTCCCATGCCTTGAATTCTTTGAGCATTTTTCTTCCAGGCAGTTTTCAGGATTTGCAAGATACACAAATATATGCCTTTCTTTTCTGCATATACTTGTATATGCTTGTATTCTATGGTTTGTGTTAGGCTAAGAACAGCAAAATTAACTCAGTTTATGGAGCGTTTATAGCCATTGCAGTACTCTGTTTTTCATAGACTCACTAGTGAATGGGAACTGGGCAAAACGCACCAGGTACGTTTTGATCCAACGGTGCAATGGTGGAAAACTCAAAATGCTAAAGATAAACATCATGGGGATGAATGTGTTGGGATGAAACACAGTAAAGACAACTTTATTCTCACGTGCTTTGCCTTACTTTTAGGGAAGCTTTATGTTTCATAAACTCAGACCTGTCGATCAGCTGCGTCATCTGCTTGTGAGCAATACAGGTGGAGATGGAGAAGAGATTGAGAGATTTTTTAAGTTGCATCAGGTAGGAGCTTTTGATGCGTTATGAAAAATGGAAGATTTGTAGTCTTTTCGTTGTTGCTGCAATCTTCTGGTCAACGTTTCATTTGCCAATTAAAGCGATAAGTTTTTGTCTACATATAGCTAAATTGTATAGAGAAATAATTTCTCATTTTATGGTATCTAAAAACAAACATGTAATTCACTTTCCCTGAAATTCCTGTACATCTTGTATGCAGAAGTCTAATGCAGTTCTTTGGTTAGAAAGAAGTTCACCTGAGAGCAGGAGAGGAAGAGTTTCTCAAAAAGCTGGATTCCAACTACTACAAGGGTTTTTTATATTTTGAAGGCCAGGAGAAATGTGCATAATTGGTCTGGGTATTGTTTTTTATTAGCTGCTGGTTTTCTTTAAGATAAACAACAAACAAGCAGGAATTTGGTTATTGTGGACTACAATTTTAATATTACTTGTATTGTGCAGTATCTGTAGTGAGTGTTCATTGTAATAATCTATTGTGCATAGATAGGACATAATTGATACATTATTAAAATATGCAAGCACTGATTTGTACAGGTGTTTTTTCTTGAAACACAATGGTAATTTATGTTCTTGTAGAAATTGCATGAATCTCACTCAAGTGTCAGGCATAGAGATTGTTCCATACAAGGCATAGCACTGAGTTTGCAAAACCTGTATAGCTAAAATTTACCTGATACAGAGGAATAACTTGCTAGGATTCACTTCTTGTCTGTAATGGGGAAGAGCCAATTTTCCTGGCTTCTAAATGAAATTATGCAGGAAGTATTTACTATTGTAGTTACTGAGTAATATAACTTCTGTGCTTTTCTCACCTACTTGAGATAAGACAACACACTAACAGTGTAATATGCTCTAGGAGGATCAGGCCTGTGCCACTTGCCTTATTTTGGCCTGTTCTAATGCTGCCTATGATAGAGAAGTATCGGCCTGGGCTACTCGAGCATTCTTCAGGTAAGTTTCAATTCTGTGTGTCATTCTGAATATTATGCTCAGGATCACTACAGCACTAAACACTTCTACAGGCTTTCTAACCTGCTGCCAGTTCAGGGCCTGGCGACGTTTGGTTACAGGTGTTGAAGTTTTTAGTGGTAGTGGTGGTTTTGGGTTTTGTGCGGTGGTTTTTTTGGTTGGTTGGTTGCTTTGGCTGTGGTTGTTTAGTTTTGTTTGTTTTTTCCAGTACAATTTGAGTGACGAAGTATGAGCTTCCACTCTGGAGGATTAAATTGCAATCTGTGTATCTTAAGTACTGCATATCCTTGGTGTGGTGCCAATATGTATATTTTCATTGGCTGCCTTAAAGAAGTTGGTATATACATGGAGTTACAAAATGGTTTGGGTTGGAAGGGACCTCAAAGATCATCTAGTTTCAACCATCCTGCTGTGGGGAGGGATGCCACCCACTAGATCATGTGGCTTAAGGTCCCATCCATCCTGGCCTTGAATACTTCAGTGAATGGGATATCCTCAACTTCTTTGGCCAACCTCTTCCGGTGCCTCACCTACCTCACCATAAAGAATTTTTTCCTAATACCTAACCTAAATCTCTTTGATCTTTTAGTTTAAAACTGTTCCTCCTTGTCCTAACACTATCTGCTCTTGTAAAAAGAGAGAATCTTCCTTGGTTTTTATAAGGCACCCTTTAGGTCTTTGAATGTGCTGTAAGTTCTCCCCAAAGTCTTCTCATCTCCCAGCTGAACAATCCCAGCTCTCAATCTGTCTTCATAGCAGAGCTGTTCCAACACTGTGATGGTCTTCCTGGCCTCCTCTGGACCTGTTACAGCAGGTCCAAACTCTTTCTTGTAGTGAGGACCCCAGAGCTGGATGCAGTGAGGGTGTGCAGGTGGGGTATCACAAGGACAGAGTGTAAGGGGAGAATCACCTTCCTCAGCCTGCTGACCATTCCCCTTTTGGTGCAGCCCAGGATAGTGTTGGCTTTTTTGGCAGACTGTTGGTTTATTTCCAGCTCTTTATCCATGAGAACCCCAAAGTGTTTGTCCACAGGACTGCCCTCAACGAGTTCTTTCCCCAATCTGTGCTATGTCTGGGATTGCCCCAACTCAGGTACAGCACCTTGCACTTGGCCTTGTTGAACCTCACAAGGTTCTTGTGACCCTGTATTCTGGGTCTCTTTGCTGTCTTCACAGGAAGAGAAAACAGGTTTTGGTAAGATATGGCTGTTGAGAGTGATGATAAAATGTGCAGCTTGGAGTGTTATGTTCCCAAAAACCTACTTGTTCCTTGCCAAAACTTGTGCACGTGTTAAAGTCAGTCAGCTGTTTTCAGTAGGTTGTGAACAGTTGCTCTTTATTGAACTCAATTTCATCACAAAATCTGAGACAAAATGTGGATGAGAACTCTGGAGTTAGCAAGAGAAAACGTAGCAAAGTGCTCATGTAACACTATAGGATAGACATGAATAGAAGTTACTTGTGGAAGGTAGAAGGACAACCATGGGTCATCTCAACTGTGCCTTTCTTTCCACTTCCCTGTAGTAGCAAACCTTGAAAAGATACTAAAGCATAAGCCTGACTTTGAAATTGGTAAATTTCGCTTTAAAATTACTCTGGGATTTTTATTCCCCATTTTAGAAGAGTGCCAAAACTTCTGTTAATTCTCAAAGGCATGAAAATTGAATGGGCTGTGTATGACATGTTGAAAATTTTGGTTTTGCAAACTTTAGGTATGGTGGAGAAGCACAAATGAGATTTCCATCAGCTCTGCCTCCTCCCAGCAACGTTGGACCTATTTTGGGTTCTCCTGTTTCTGCAGGTATGTAGCAAGCATTTCATAGTTTTGGACAGGTTTTTTTTCCTTGAATATGTTGTGTTTTGTCTTCTCACAAGTACTTGTGTTCTTTTTGTCTGAAATAGACTGATTTTTTTCACTTACTGGCTAGTTAATGACAAGAGCTTTTTCCATTTCTCTTGAATGATTTTTGGATTTAGTGAGGAGGTCGCGTTATCTCAAATTATGTGTCCATATTGCATGTACTCTGTTAAGACACTGTGAAGAAGGTATATATTTGTTACTTCCAGAGTCATTTCAGCAGCCAGAGACCAACTTACCAGTAATATATTTTAGACTTCACAAAGCTTCGTTGGTTGCTGTGTAGCTATAACAGTATCTTCCTACAGTGTCATTGTCATACCTCTACAGATACTGCTTATGAGAAGGAAGAAGAAATTCAGTCAAGAAATGAGCTAGTCATTTGGAATGATTTCTCCCTTTAAAAGCTCTGTCTTTAGCATTCGGTTTCTGCTTCAGTCTTCAGTGCCACCTACAAAGGACAAAAGTGCTTATTGCTTCTCCTCAGAATTTGATGGTTCTTGGAGCGGAGGCCTTTTTGTATTCTCAGATTCACTTACATTTCTACAGTTGCTGTCCCTTAGTATGCGTTACTCAATTCCACATTTGAAGGGTTTTTAAAAAAGAAATTCATAAAGATGAATTTGAAACTCTGATTGAAATACTGAATTAAATTAATTACTATTTTTTGTCAAGAATTCATTTATGTGTAAGATCTCTACCTTTATCTGACATGTGGCATTCAATTTTACACAACAGACTTGAGAAATAAACTTGTTTGCCTGGAATTCAAAGAAATTCCATTTCATTACCATATTTTGACACATATCCAAATTCCTAAGTATTGGAGAAAAATGTGCTCTGAACTAGGATGAAGTTTAGGAAAAACAGTTGACCCTATTTTTCAGAATTCTTAACTACTGCTATAACAGTAAGAACAGTGGCTAGTTTTAATGAATCAGTGGCATCGCTTTCCAACCCTTATGGTGTGGAACAGTAACAGTGTGGGCAAGAGCTGAGGAAAAGCATAAGAACGTAAAATTAAATCTGAGTTGGAGAGAACAGCAGCTGTGGGAAAAACAGGTGCTAGGAGCAGATTAAGAATCAAATTAAGTTGTGGGGGAAATAACAGGAAGCTCTATAGTCAACAAGGGGACTCATTTTAGGAGTAAATGTACTTTTCCCAAGTCTAAATGTTTGCATATTTTTGTCATCTGTCATAAATGCCTCTTTCAAACCTAGTATCAAAGCAGATGTTTCCATTTTGCTTCAGTAACAGGTCCAGGTGGAAGATGGCACCATTCTTCTCCTACTACTTTCTCGGTTTGCTCAAAGGGTAGAGAACTGTCATGTGAAATTAAGATTCTGATATTGTGGATGTCCCATGTGGTGGGTCAGACACTGCTAACAGAAATTCATTAAACCACCTCATAATTTTGCATGTGAAACTACATTACAGTAATGTTAGCATTAAAAGGCCAGGCGCCTTTAACTTATTTCCATCTTTTTCCCACTGTTCTAAGTCTAGTCATGCATTTGCATGCTGCATTTCTGCGAGTTTGTGCTTTGCTTACCACACAGGACAGTGTGCTCTGAGAATGCATTGGCACTGTGTTATCCTATGTGCTGTTGTGTGTTGCCAGGTTGAGAGAACTGTAGCAAATTAGGCAAGAACTGATTCTTTGATAAAAGCCAAATTTTCAGCGTGCCAATTTTCTTGCCTTTTCTGTGATATATCATCTTGCTTCATAGTGGTATGTGGACATTTTTGTAGATGACCACACATGTTCCTGATGTTATGAGGTCTTAAGTTAGATATTCAGACTTAATTTTAGGAGGAGATTGAGTATTCATGGCTGAACTTGAGGCTGTGGACAGTCTCAGACTTAGTGTTTTGAGTTAGCAGTGTTGCTGTAGTGTTTGTCCGTCTGCCCCATGTAAAAATGAAAAGTAATATTACCAGAGTTCAGCATTCAGAAGGTGAGGAACAACAGAAAGTATGCAGACAATATATCCAATGCAGACAACAGATGGTGTGCAATGAATAACACATGAATGCTGGGAAAATATTGCTGCTTCAACTGCGCTTGAAGGAAGTGTATCCATTTGGTTCACTTGTGGAGTGTTGGTTGATAAGAAATGAGTGCTATTTGATACTTAACTGTAAATAAGCTATAAATAAAACATTTAAAGTATTTGATTTAACAGCTTTGCTGCTTTTGCACAAATACTTTATGTCTTAGATTTGGCAGGGGGTGGGGAGGTTTGGATTGTGTTAAACAACCTTACCTTTATTTCTTTTCCCTTCATAGGTTCCCCTTTGACTGTTGATAGTCCGTATTCTAATCCTAGCATTTTGACATCTGGGCAAGGTAGCACCTTCTTTTCTTTTTTTTTTTTTTTTTTTCAACTAGGCTTTTTTATTGGCATTCAAATGAGTAATATTTAGCTATTTTTACCCTAGGTTTACAACCTACTGCTATGTCAACTCCCATGTTTCCTTCTGGAAATTCCATGTCTCACCCTGGTACATCCATTAGTGGAATGATGGGTCCCGAGATAGTATTTTCTGGAAGACACAATGGCATCTGCATATACTTTGCTCGGATTATAGGGTGAGGTCTTTGTAAGAAGCGGTTCTGTCACTCAATTTATTTTGTAGTTTTTCTTTGCACTAATGCTTGGGGATGGTGCATTCTGTATTAGTAGCATTTAAATTGGAAAATAGTAAATTTTTATGTTGTATTTATGAAATACATGTCTGTATAATACATTGTCTTTGCAGCTCTTTTAATAATAATACATTCACTGAATGCTTAGGGCAGGAAAGTTGCTTAGATACTGAGCCTGCAATCAAGTGCATAAACACAACTCTGAAAACTGCAGTTTTATTTTTCAAACTTATGAGCTATGTGTTGTAAACTCCTACGTAAGGATGAAACAAAAATGCAGAAGGACTTACAAGATCAAAGTCTTGGCTTTAAATAACTTCTATTAAGAATCTTTAATTAGAATGCTCAAGTCAGAGCAGTGAAGTGGGGCTAAAGATTCTGTTACCTTGGATGCTGAGCCCTAAACAACCCAAGCAAGAATAGAACTCTGCATATGTTGGTGATCTTGTTTGTTTACACTCTATTTCTAGGGAATCATATTCATCTACAGTATTTGAAAGTGTCAAATTTTTATTTAATAGAAGTTTTAAAATCTGGAATTTTGTTAATTATTTATATCTGTGTCATTCATAATTATATAATGGCTACTTTTTAGAATATTTAGTTTTCATCCAAAATTGATCCTTATTTTAGACTTCTAACTTCAATATTATACTAATTCTTTTTTAAGAAATTATACATAGAAGACTTGCAAAAATACTTGCTAAAATGACTTGGCTTTTAACACAAACTGTTTTGTTTTGCAGAAATATTTGGGATGGCAGTATAGTCGTGGAGCGAGTTTTCAAAAGTGGCAATCGAGAAGTTGTTGCAGTATGTAAAAGATTATTCTCTGTTCTTAAAAGTTTATTTTAGTATTTGTCTTAAGTCCTTTTAAACTTCTGAGGTCCTTTTAAACTTCCATTCCCAGTTATAAACTGTTAGGTACAAAACCCATTGTTTGTCATGTCATTGTTTTCTTAAGTGCTGAGCTCTTAACTGAGAATTAGTTGTCTTTTTAAGGTATTATTTTTAATGTTACTTTCTAAGAAACCAAACTAATTTAATCTCTTCTCTTAATTGGCAGTTGCTAGTTTTCTCCATGTTTACTGATGGCACTTCCTTAATACCCGTTAGAGTTTCTGTATACTCCCTCCAGACAAACCCTAAAAATAAAATACTTTAGTGGTTTGAGATAGTCGCTGCAGTTATAGAAAGACATAAAAAAATTTCCATCGTTTTCCTGACTAACATCTTGCTGTTTAACTTTTTGTCCATGATCAAAATAAAATCTTTTCTGGCTGTGGCTGTTGATAGAATCCTGATCTGAGTAATTTCTGCACTGCAAATTAACTGCTACATGATCTTTTCTCCTCCTACCTCCTAAGGTAACTGGGAGACTCTGGAAGACTTTGGCAGTTACACTCTGTGTTTTAGCAGTGCTCAATCCTTGTTCTAGTGTGGAGTTGGAAGTAGTAAAGCGTAGCTGATTTAGTTATCAGAGGGGCATCTTGAGTACTGTGTATCTTCAGAGGACTCCTGTCTCTTCACATGTGTGCTGCCTCAATGAATGTGGTATAATCATGTTGTCTTCTAGTGATCTGTTACTAATACACGATTTATTTGTTGTACCCTCTTATTTGTCTTTTCAGTGACATTAGCTTAAAATTGAATTTTTTTTGGAAAAAGAAGTGGGAAAACCCAGCTTTCTGTAAAGAAGTTTGCTTTCTTTTGCAGATAGAAAGCAGTGTTCCATCCCGTATGCTGGAATGTGTGCTACAAGAACTAAAAGGTTTACAAGAATTTCTGGATAGAAATTCACAGTTTGCTACAGTAGGAGCACTTGGAAACCCAAGGTATTATTAATTGTGGTAAATTTACGTGTGGTATTTAATGTCCAGCTTCTGAAAAACTACTGTATGTGTTTGTAGAGTTGAAGTGTTTGTATGATCTCCAGCTTCAACATTCAGATGCTAAAAATGAGTTTGTTAGATTCATCATTAAAAGATTGAGTTTTTTGTAATCATATTAGCATTTTTTGCTTTTTTTTTTTAAATTGCAGTTTCAGCACACCAGCCAATCTGCAACAGAGGCTCCTGGGTTTTATGCGGCCTGATGGTGGAAGTTCTCAGCAAGTCCAGCAAGAACTCCAAAGGAAATACCATGGTACGTAATTATTTTTGAATAGGAAGTATCAGGAAATGGTGCATTCGGATGTTGCCTTTCTCACTCTTCTTGTGAAATCCTCTGAATAAAAAGGCCTTTTTTCCACACAAATTTTACGTTAAACATTATGCCATTTTTTTGCACACTTACCTGTCTCCATTTTTTTCCTTCCTAATGTTCTCCATTATGGATAAGATTGTTTAATCCCCTCACAGTATTTAGTAGCTGCACACCCATTTATATTTACAGGATAGCATTTATTGAGCAGTTGTTTTATGAGACAAGTGAGCATGATGTCCTGTTAAAAAAATTACTGTAGTGCAGGTTTTCAAAGGTACAGTCATTGAAATGTCTACAAAACTTTGTTTAGAAATATGAGGTCTGTCACACAGCCCATTTGAATTTTTGTGCTCTTATAGAGCAGCTTTTGCACAGCACTTGCGGGCAAGCTGGGAAGTGTTGCTGCTGCATATGTGGAATTGAGGATGTTTGTGGTCCATGTGGGTATAATCCTGGGTTTTTAATAGTGCAAATATAAAAGTTTTACGTAAGTCGCTATGTAGGATTTGGTTGACCTTTAATAATTTTATTCTCTATTTTTATTTGTTACTAAGTTCATAAATTCTTTTGGATTGCTAAATGACACAATGTATTTATTGTTACATCATTTCTGAAGTGTAAGCACTCAAAAGTACACACGTAAATTGTTGCAATTATGTTCCACCTACGTTATAAGTATGAACACATTATTCTTTCGGTTAATATAATACATCTTACCAGATTTAACTGTTGTAGTTTTTTGAGTAGTTGTTGCTTTAAAGATGGTGTAGACAGTATTGACCATAGCTGTCATTGTAATTGTTCTCTCTACAAGTAAATACAGGTAATCAAACAAAAAGGGAATATGTATGGGTTTATTTTTATTTCTTTTACGTTCATCAGAAATACATTTATGATAGCTATTTTTGAAAAAAAAAAGTAAAAATTTAAGAGTGATGTGTAAATCTAGTACATTCACAGGAAACCATACTTCTTTTTCAGAGAGTATGACTCCTTTGTTGCATAGCTTGAAATAAATGAAACAGATGATATTTGTTTTGGGGCAGTGTTAACATGGCAGTTATCTCCCAAGAGAGCTAGACAGCATTAATCCAGAATGGAAGAGGAAAAAAAAATAGAAATTGAAGGAGGTTGTTACTGAAGAACATCAAAAGCTTAAATGCTTATTTGAAACATGTAGAACAATTACTTGCTGGCAATCTCTGCTTTTTCAGCTGAGGCACAGCTAACTGAGAAGAACTCACTTCAAGGCATCCAGCAGCTTGTTCGCAAAACCTGCCAGGCACTGGCTTTATGGAAGTTGCTATGTGAGCACCAATTCAGTGTTGCTGTAGGTGAGCTTCAGAAGGTAAGATCTGGATCATACAATTTTAATTTGTTTGTACTTGTCACCTGAATTTCTTTTGCTACGTAAGTATTGCCAAAGGACAATTATTTAAAATAATTGAGAAACATATGAATTTTAAACCACGTATAAATTTTTATTCATGTCACAAATGCTTAAGAGACTGACATGTAGTATTGACATAATCAGTCAATTTTATTAAATTGGAAGTGTCACTAACAATAAATTGTTTTAGTTTTATTGATAGTTAATACTGAGTCTGGTTTTATAAATTACTGGTTTTTTATCTTAAGCACATTCTGCAAAATGTGCTGAAATTAATAGACCAATATTTTCCAGCCAAGTGGCATTCATTCTTTGCCTTAGTGTTGGTGAAAGATGGAGAACAATATGGTAGTACAGTCCTTCCTCTTCTGTGTAAGCGGGGTTCCGGAATTTACCACAGAATACCTGAGGTTGGAAGGAACCACTGGAGATCATCTGTCCCCTGTGCAGTGGGGGGAATAATCTAATTGACTCTCAAAGCAGGGTCAGATAGAGCAGATTGCACAGGACTATGTCCAGTAAGGATTTTAATATCTCCAAAGATGAAAACTCCATGGTGTCTCAGCATCCTGTTCCAGTGTTGAACCACGTCTAGAATAAGAAAGATTTCTCTTCTATTCAGGTGTAATTTCCTTGGCTTCAGTTTTTGACCATTGTGCAGCATCCTGTTACTGGTTACCACTGAGAAAAATCTGACTCTGCATTCGTTGCACCTTTCCAAAAATATGAGTAAGATCCCACATACTGCCCTCTAAGCCTCCAGGCTAAATAATCCCAGTTCTCTCAGCCTCCTGGTTTGTGAAGAAGGCATCTCGTAGAACTATGGGTGCTACTGCTGTGCACCCTTTGCTAATGTCAAATTTGCACTCAACCCTTGAAAAAAGCTATTAATTTGAATACTAGGCATTCTGCCATAGAACTTGATAGGATTATTTGAGAAGTTATATTCTTTGTTCATAAAAAGCACAATTTTAAAACCTTAGAGGCACAGAAGCTGTCGCTCTACAGGTTCTTACATTGGGAAGCCTTAGGCAACTATTATTTTGTGTTGGACAAGGAGCTAACTAACTGTTTAACAAGTAAAATATTTTCCTTTGTCTTCAGTAGATTTGGAGTTTTTGTAGTTGTATTATCATGCTGTTAGTATCATCTATAGACACCACATAGACACTACTGGCAACTATGTGCTCAAATATTCATAATAAATTTTAAAAAATCAAAAACCTTCAATGTAATTTAATTTTTAAAAGCATAAAGAGTGCAGACCTTGAACTTTTCAAACTCCTGCTTTTATTGAATCTGTCATTGTTTTCATCTATGACAGTAGTCAGATTGTTCCCATTATTAAAAGCTTGGACAGACTCATAGGATGTGCATTTTGACAGTGCCCTGTGAAGTAAAAGGAACTGCTAGTTCCATTCTTACTATCAGAGATCTGAAACAGAGGTGTTAACAGATCTGTTGAGAGGAGTTTTCACTGTCTTTAGGCACCCAGGGATCTAGTGCCTTCAGCAGTAGCCCTTGCTTTATTAATTTTATTTTGCTATAAAATGTGTATTTTAAATAATGTATTTCTGTGCTGTACATTGTAGTCATTGGAGTTTTATATGTTTTAATTATTAGAAACAGTTCACTTTGCTGCTGGAACATTCTGACATTTCTAAACAGAGTCAAGTAAAAGATATGGTAAATGAATGAAATTCTGTCTCATCTTCAGGAACTTCAAGAACAGCTAAAGATTACCGCTTTTAAAGACTTGGTGATTAGAGACAGAGAGTTGACTGGAGCACTCATTGCGTCTCTTATAAACTGTTACATCAGAGATAATGCTGCTGTGGATGGAATCATTGCCCATTTGCAAGATATCTGTCCTCTTCTTTATAGCACTGATGATGCTGTGTGTTCAAAGGTAAGTGCACTTCCAGGTTGTACCGCAGCAAAACACAGCTTCAGAACATGCTCAAATGAGGTACGCTGGGCAGCTTGTAAGTCATTATTGTGCTCAAGTAGTTTCAGAAGCAGAAGAAATAATGAAGTAAAGTTGTGGGCATATTTTTGTCTTTCAGTTGATTAATGCTGAACATTACACAAAAATTATTTGAAGCATTTGCAGTTATTTGTAAAGTTCATAGTGTCTTAACTCTAATCTGATGTCTGTCTGTCTTCTTTATGTTGATAAAACGTTTTCTTATTCCAGTCTTTCCACAGCATAGTATCTTGATTTTTGTCTCTTGCACAGTTTATTGGAATTTGTGACAAATAATTGTGTTTAAGAACTTAGGTCTTTGAAGCTTTTCAAATAAATTTGAAACAAGTAACTGGTGAGGAGGGAATGAGAAACCAGTTGGTTAAGTCTTCTCTCTAATGCTATTGTAGCCTTTCTGCTGGAAACTTAGTGACCAGAGACTGCTTTGAGAGGATGGTGTTTCTACTGTTTCAGCTTTGAAGTTTGGATTAGTAATTCACTCACAGTATCCATGATCTGTGCGTGATGTGCTTGTGGAATAATTTCCATTTTCCCATCATTTGTCTTTAGGCAAATGAACTTCTTCAGAGATCTCGACAAGCTCAAAGCAAAATGGAAAAAGAGAAGATGCTGAGGGAGTCACTGAAAGAGTACCAGAAGATCAGCAATCAAGTAGACCTTGCTAATGTTTGTGCACAGTACAGGCAGGGTAAGAGCTAGTCACTGATCATGTTAAATTATTTCTGTGGTATCCTTTCATGCCATGTTTTCTGTTTGTTTTGTTTACTAACTTTCAACTTGGTTTTTATATTTTTTTACCATAAACAGTTGGTTAATAACTCTAACAATTAACATGTGCCAACTTGTTCTTTGTTTTTAAAGCCTTTCTAGATTTCACAAACCAACCAAGAAATCCATTTCTATGTTAAAATATTCCCATGCACTTATTTCTTATATTGCAGAGTCCATTTGTTTCATATATCTGGTTAAAATATTTTTAGGAAAATTATTGGGTTCTATATAAGCAGAGGGTTTCAGGTAACTTTTATATAAAATATGCTGTTTGAAAGATGGTTCTGAATCCTATTTAGTGCAGTAGAAGCAAAGACAGAAGTATTTCGTGCAGAAGCAGGACATTCTGATGTAACTTAATATCTAACCTCAAACTTGCATGTAAGTCCCACAGGGTAGGAATAGGTGTAAACTTTATATGACACAGACCAGAGGGAATAGTGTTTATTTTTTCTTGCTTGCTAAAATGAGAAGTGTTTGTCACTTACCATTTTGTTGTGGATTTAATACAATAATGAACAGTGATGTTTGTTTTGATATTTCCTAGTGCGTTTCTATGAGGGAGTAGTAGAGCTCTCTCTCACAGCTGCTGAAAAGAAAGATCCCCAAGGTCTTGGCCTTCATTTCTATAAAAATGGAGAACCAGAAGAAGATGTTGTTGGACTCCAAGCTTTTCAAGAAAGGCAAGTTTCCAGGATAATTTATGATCATTATATGGGGTGCTTTATTTCAAGTGACTGGAAAAGTAGCTCTTTTAGGGAAGGTATGCAGGGTAATAATAAACAAGCGTTTTATAAGGTACACAATTTAAATATTTTTGCCCAGCATGCTCCCCTTGACTATGATTACTATGGCAGCAACTTAATCTGAAACAGAGAGTGATAGATGCAGAAAACGTTGTGATCAGAACACTACAGAAATACTTCCTAGAAAGATGAATGAGAACAAGCTACGTTGTGACAACTAGCTGACAATAATCTGTGACCTTTTTAAATTTTAGTAACTGTCTACAATCAAACGATAACAACACTTGAAAAAACTATTTCATAGACAGTTGCAATGAAAATTATGGGGCTTTTATTTTTTTTTACTCTGTTTACAGATTGAACAGCTACAAGTGTATCACTGACACCCTTCAAGAGTTAGTCAATCAAAGTAAAGCTGCTCCTCAGTCTCCAAGTGTACCCAAAAAGCCAGGTCCTCCAGTGCTGTCCTCTGACCCCAACATGCTAAGCAATGAAGAAGCTGGACATCATGTAAGAAGCTAAAAAAAAAGTCATGATTGCACTCCAGAGAACAGTGTGATTGAAGGGGTCTAGAATTTATTATTTTCATAAAATTATGGAATAGTTTAGCAAAGTGAAGATTTGTCATGAATTGGGCTCCGTATCTAGAGCATCCATAGAAATGATGACGTGTGAATAACATGAACCTAAGTATTGTTGCATGGTAATTCAGGTCTTAAAGTAATGTAACCACTTCTGGAATAGCAGATCTGGCCTTTTCTTCCCTTAGTTTGAACAAATGCTAAAGCTGGCTCAGCGTTCCACAGATGAACTCTTCAGTATTGCACTTTACAACTGGTTGATACAAGCTGACTTGGCGGACAAGCTGTTACAGGTGAGCTCAACTATACACAGTGAACTGGAAGCGGTAATTGTAATAATGCTTCAAAAAACAGGGAAGAGCAAGAGTGTAACTGTTATCTTTCTGATGTCTGCAGGTTACTGCCCCGTTTTTGGAACCCTACCTGGTGCGGATGACCAAGATTGACCAAAACAAAGTCCGCTATATGGATTTACTCTGGAGATACTTTGAAAAGAACAGAAATTTTAGTAATGCTGCCAGAGTCTTGGCTAAACTGGCTGACCTCCATAGGTATGGATTATGTGTGATCTATTGCATCTATATTGAGGTAATTAGGGAAAAACTAAAACCAAAGCCTTACGCGTAAATATTTTAAGTAAAGGTCAATGTTCAAGGAGGTTTTCTAAAAAAAAAAAAATTCATAGAATGTGCTAGCTTTAAATCTAGGCAATTACTGGGAAAAAATTATAATGTCTACTTATGTATTATATATTACATTGCAATGTATTTCCTGTAATTACCATCCATTAAGTGGTCAGTTCTGACTGAGAAGTACACTAGAACTGAGTTTGCAGCAAAGATGGGCTTACGCAGTTGGATCGTGTCCTGCATGAAAATCTGGAAAAGGCACGTACTACTTCCCAGAGTCTAGCTAGAATATAACTAACGCTCAAGTAATTATATTAAGTATTCATTTTATTTTGAATATTTGTTTTGTAGCACAGAAATTTCTCTTCAGCAGCGTCTTGAATACATTGCACGTGCCATTCTGAGTGCCAAAAGTTCCACTGCCATATCCTCTATAGCTGCAGATGGTGAATTCCTACATGAACTAGAAGAGAAAATGGAAGTAAGAAAAAATATTAATCTAAGCTATACTGTAAATGCATTCTTTCACTTTGTCTCATTGGCACATTGGTTTTCTTACCAGTTCTGTATAAATGTATTTCTGTGCTTTCTTCTGACATGGCAAAGTTAGCCAGTTGAAAATAAACCTAATGGTGTAAGGCAGCAACGTTTCTACATTTAAATAGGCTAAAGTTAATTCTGGGTGTGTTCTTAAACTTTGATTAAATTAATTCAATCTTGAAATACTGTATTTTACTTTTAAACAAGGTTGCCAGGATCCAGCTTCAGATACAAGAAACATTACAGCGGCAGTATTCGCATCATTCTTCAGTACAAGATGCGATCTCCCAGCTTGATGCTGAGTTGATGGATATAACCAAGGTGATTGAAATTTCCTTGTGTTAAAGTCCAGTTTATCAAATTTTGGGAGGAAAAATTGTTTTGCAAAGAATGATTCTATCCTTACTAGGAAGAGTAATAGGCAGTATGTCATCCCTGGTCTCAGAATGTCTGTTACCCTGGACTGTCATTTTCTGTAGTTTAATAGTCTTTCAGTCTTCAGTACTTTTAATTTCTTTCACAGGTCTTCATTATTAAGTCTCTTAGCTTTCTTCATTTGTTGAAAAAATTGTTGGAAAATTAAGTTTTAATTTTAAATTCATATAAAATGTGGGGTTGTATCTAAGAAGTAAAACTAAATGTAGCAGAAAAAAAATTTAGTGATTGACAACAGTTACTTAAGTTGCATCTCTACTAGTCTGTCTATCACACAAAATAAGGAACAACTGATTTTTAAAATTTAATTTGATCCTACATGAAAGGTAAAGCTTGGTAATTTTTCTTTCAGCTGTATGGAGAATTTGCTGACCCTTTTAAGCTCTCGGAGTGTAAGCTTGCAATTATACATTGTGCAGGTCATTCTGATCCTATATTGGTGCAAACTCTCTGGCAAGAAATCATTGAAAAAGGTAGGTCTTAATGGACTAGCAGTTGTGATGATCTCTCTCATCCTTTACCATAAGTTAGTAATTCATTCTCTGTTCCTGTTGTTTCAGATTGTTTTTTTTTTTCCTCTTGGTTTTTGGGCTCGAGTTTGCCACTGTGCAAACAACCTTGATAGAGATCTAAGGGAAAAGCTGTGTGGTAGTGGGTTTATTGAGGAGTTCTGGAATGTGGTTTTGTTTGGTTGTGGCTTTTTAAATAGATTTGCATGGAACTTCACAGAAGCATAAAAACTTACAGATGTACATGCAAACACACCAGAAATGGTTGTATTTTCACTTCCACGTGCTGATTTTTTGTTCACAACAGTTTAAGATTGTCACGTATTATTTTTAAATATAGGTACCTCAGTGTCGTCCTGTATAAATGTGGAACTTTTCCTGAAGTTCTGTCTGTTTTCTTTTCACTTCCAGAGTTGAGCGACAGTGTATCTCTGAGCCCTGCTGACAGAATGCAAGCACTTTGTCTGAAGCTGGCATTGCTTGGAAAGATCTATGCTGGCACACCTCGCTACTTTCCTTTAGGCAAGTTGTTAGCCTGCATAGTAAATCAGCATATGTGTTTGATGGATGGGTTTCAGCTTTTCTTTTTTAGCCTCTTAAGAAAATTTTAAACTAAGAAGCATTTTTCATTTTTTAATCTCAAAAGAAATGGGAAATAAATGAAGTGTAGATGGCAGCAGCAGTTACTTCTGGATGGCTGTGCAGATCCCATTTTAGAAAGTAGTAAAGTGAATTCAAAGTACAAAATGTGTATTTATACATTTAAGATTTTAAGCAACCACATTTATTTGCTGTCTCTTGGAATTCTATATAAACCATCTGCCATCTGGAGGGTAGATTCTGAAAAAAATTCAGGAGATTTCTGGATCATTTTAGAGTTTTTGCTTTTTTTGATGCTCGTATGTTTTGACAACATGGTATATAAAAACCTGGAATATTTATTGTTTAGCAGTAAATCTTCTTTTATAATACTAAAATATTGTGCAACAGCATTAAATATTGAACATTTAGTGCTGAACAATACATTGTTAATTGTTACAGGCACTTAAACAAGCTCCAGTTGTGGCCATTCTAGCAAATGTAGTGATAGTATGTGTTTTGTGTAGAAACAAAAGTTAATGGATTTTTCTTAACAGCATCGTTGCATGGCAAAACCTTAACAAAGTACTAAGTATGACTAATCCCTGCCATGCACTGCTGATAGTAAATAACTTTTAAATGCCTGTGTTTCTTAGACTCCCAGTGACAAGTTGGAATCTAAATATTCCCTCATTTTTGTCCTCCAGATTTTCTAGTGCAGTTTCTAGAGCAACAGGTCTGCACTTTGAACTGGGATGTAGGTTTTGTAACATACACCATGCAAGAAATTGGAGTGCCATTGCCAAGGCTGCTTGAAGTATATGACCAGCTGTTTAAAGCACGGGTAAGGAAAACAGCACAAAATAAAAATTATGGTTTCAACTATTTTCAAGGTTGCTCTTTAGCGGGAAACATGAAATAATATAAGGAAGGATATAACAAAATATACATTCACAGCTTTACTTTCTTTATTCAAATACTCTTAAAAAGCTGCATTTTCCCACTGTGAATAAAATCTGTTGATTTCATTCATTTCAGTCCTAGAGCATGATGAGGAAATTTGTTAATTCTTTTAGTTCACCTAGAGCTAGTTTAGGATGAAATAGGATTAGAATTCGTACATTGCAGAATAAACAGCATATATTAAATATTACTAGTTTTATTTGTTTCCTAATAATGATTAAAATTTGTTGTATTACTACATCTTGTCTGATCCATTGATGCAATAAACAAAGAGATTTGACTTGTGTTGTAATGGAAAACTGAGTTAAATTTATGTATGTTTTCGTAAGTAATTTAAAATAATATTTAAATGTAGAATTAAATATAGATTAAGATAAAATTGCCATTTATCTTACATTTTTTATACAATAAATAAATAACTAATTGCTACAGCTGGCAATTCGTGTACACACTACACACTTTTTTTGTCTTGTCTCTTTAATATTTGTGTTCTTAATATTGTGGGTTGTGTTGTTTTGGGTTTTTTTTAGGATCCATATTGGAATAGAATGAAAAAGCCTTTACACCTCTTAGAGTGTATTCATGTATTACTATCAGGATACGTACAGGATCCAAGCAGAGTACCTATGAGGTAAAAGAAAAGCTATATCATAATGAATAGTGAAACATAAAATATTCTAAAATACTTCACTCCAGCAATTCCCAAAGCTTTCCTTCTTTTCTTGTGGGTGAATTTAATATTTTATTCCTAGCAGTGGTTACTAACACTTGTCATTCAAAACCATTTGATAGAAACTTTTAGAATTCTCCCTTATAAACTGCTTCCACAAAGGTAATTTTCTTCACATCAGTGAAGATAGATGAGGGACTGAGAGGATTATTTTGTAAATTTTGGCAACATACTTTAAGGACTAGTTCAGACAAATCTGAGGCAATGTGTAAAAGTGGGGGAAAATGACAGTTGGGCCTTTTGTGATTGAAACAGTGAACTGTTTCATGTATAATTTGTAGAAGCTCTGAGTTACTCTGGAAAAGAGAAGACTAAACATTGGGATTCTGCGGTTGTTTATAAGAGGCTGATGGTGAATCAGTCTCGAAGACTAAAATTCAGCTTAGTTCACATCAGGAAGAAATTTAGTTGTTATAATAGAAAAAGTTTCCAACGAAAAAAGATAGCTAAGTACTTGAAAAAGTTGCCTGCATATAATCTCTAGTTTTGATAATTTTTTGTTTGAATAGACTATATGAACTTCAGTCAGAGCTATCTTGTCTCAAAAACAATAAGCAGAACTAGGCAAAGTCTTGATAACTCTTCCAAACATAGATGTTTCTGATTTTTCTGAAAAATATACATATAAATATCCCCCGTTGCATACTGTTTACTTCTATCTTTTATCACTTTGTTGGTCTTCTATGGTTGGCTGATTTAAATACTCTATTAGAACTTAAGTGAATGTTGTCTGATTTTAATACGTACCTAGACGTTACATAAATTGAGATTTGATTATAATTTATTGCTATCTAAATTAGTAACTTATACAGTGACTGTAATAATATCTACAGTAGTATCTAAATATTTCACATTGCTATAAACTGTATCATGCTTTATAGTTTACATTTAATATCAAATAAATGGTAATGGGTCATTTATTTTCCCATTATGCCTTAGTCACAGGCATTAGATTTCAAAAATAAATTTCTCTAATAAATAGTTAAATACTTAAAAGTAGCTGACAGATGTCATACTGATACGCTATTCCATTACAACTCAAAGAATGCTCACATTCTAGTTCAGATGAATTCTAAGATACTGGATTAAAAAGGAGCTTCTTGTTATTTTGTGTTTTCTTTGCAGGCGACGATTCACAAATGTTTGCTTGGATGCTGTTAGTTGCTACCTGGTTGAACTTCAGTCTATGAGTCCCATGCTAATGGTGCAGACTACTATTGGGAATTTTAAATCTCTACAGGCCAAGTTAGAACGGCTTCATTGATTGACTAATACAAGAACAGAATCATTAGAGCCGGTAATATAAACTGAAATAAAGGTTCAGATGTCAGCACTGAATTATGAACAAACAAATCCTCAGAAAAAAACAACCTGATAAAGTTTTCTACTGCCACGGTTATTGAATGTGTGGCCTATATTCATGCTATTCAAAAAGTATCTACAAATTGTAGAATGTAAATGTGACAAATGGAGTTTCTTTTACTACTACTAGGTTTTTTAACAATAGAAAGCTTTTTTTTATACTGTTGAAATAAAATACATTGTGTGATCTTTGCCTTGGGGATAAAGAATATTTTAAAAATATTTTTTTTTCTTTGCTTTAAATAATGGGGAAAACCAAATTATTTTCCCTATTCTGTCTTAATATGTTGTATCTGTTAAAATCAAATAAAGAAGTCAAGAAGTGACTTCTGTCTACTTTTATTACATGCACACAAACAGCAAATTGTATACACACCTAGAATCCCCTCCCTCCCCTGCTGCCCACACTGCTCTGGATGCAGCCCAGGACACATTTAGCTCTCTGGCCTGTGAGTGCTGTGGCTGGGTCATGTCCAGCCTCTCACCCACCAGCACCTCCAAGTCCTGCTGGACAGGGCTGCTCTGATCTGTTCAACCCCAGGTTGATTCCAGGGCTTGCCCCAACCCAGGAGCAGCACCAGCACTTGGTCTTGTTAAACCTCATGAGATTCCCATGGGCCCACTCCTCATCTGCAGATTTGCTGATGGTGCATTCAATTCCTTTGTCATTAGTGAAGATATTAAACAACAGTGGTCCCAATACCTGGGACCCCTGAGGGGGACCACTTGTCACTGATGTCCATCAGTTGACCACTATCCTCTGGATGTGACCATCAAACCAATTCCTTACCTCCTAAACAGGTCCTGCATCAAACCAATGTCTCTCAAATTTAGAGAGAAGGATGTGTGGGGGACCATGTGAAAAGTCTTTCAGAAAGGTCTTTACTGAAGCCCAGACAGATTACATCTGTAGCCCTTTGTTTGTCCACTGTTGGAGTCACTCCATCGTGAGGGTTACTGGGTTGGTCAGGCAGGACTTACCCTTGGTGAAGCTGTGCAGGTTGTCCCACCTCTCTGTTCTCCAAGTGCCTCAGCAGTTTCTAAGAGAATCTGTTCCATGATCTTCCCAGGCACAGAGGGGCGACTGACACGTTAGTAGTTCCCAGGGTCATTCTTTCTTCCATTTCTACAGATAGATACATTTTCTTCAGTCACCTGCAAGTTCACTTGACTGCCATAACTTTTAAAATAATCATGGAGAGTGGCTTGGGAACTACATCAGACAGTTCCCTCAGGACTCTAGGATGCATCTCACTAGGTCCTATAGACTTCCATAAATTCAGGTTCCTCAGGTGGTCATGAACCTGATCTTCTCTTGCAGTGGGAAGCACTTTGCACCCCCGGTCCCCATCCTGCTGTCCATCAACTCAAGAGGTGTGGGCAGAGAGGTTTCCATTGAAGACTGAAGCAAAAAAGTTGTTGAGTACCTCAGCTTTCTCCTCATCTGTTAACAGTTTTCCATCATTGTGTATTGAGATGTTATACCTTCTTTGACCATCATTTTCTAGTTTACATAACTGTAGAAGCCCTTCCTGTTATTCCTTATGTCCCTTGCCAGGTTCAGTTCCAGCTTCTCCTTAGCCTTCCTCACCTCATCCCTACATAACTAACCTTTCTCTATACTCTTCCCAGGTTCCCTGTCCTAGTTTCCATTATCTGTGCATTTACTTCTTTCCCTTTAGTCTGACCAGCAGTTGCCTATTCTGCCGTGCTGGTCCCTTGCCTCCCTTGCCCAATTGCTTGCTCCTGGGGGTTGCTAGGTCTTGTACTCTATGGGAGACAAAAAAAGCCGTTAGAAGAGCATGGCTTTAATCCATCAGCCTCTAGGTTATGGGCCCAGCATGCTTTCACTGCTCCACTCTGCTCCTCCCAGTGCCTTTAGAGGACATGGGACTACTACCAAAGGGTCTTTGTCCAGACAAGTGGAATGAAAAGTGTTGGGAGAATGAGAGCATCATTCCTGCTTCCTTGCGTATGCTGAGTGCTCTACAGCACGTTTACTAAGAAATATGATTGCTCTAAAATTTTGCTTAAGGTACATTTCTTGCCCTCTGAACTGCCAGAAACATTCTGGTGATTTTAAGCCAGAAAATGCACTCAGTGAAGTAATAAAAAAATTTAAAAAGCTCTTTTTTACCTTGTTAGATCAAAAAATTGGTGAAATAATAGAATTAGCTTTTCTTCTTTGTCAGTGTTAAAAGCTCCTTACAAAGTATTTAAATAGAAGTAGTCCTGTGTGTCCTGGGAAAAATATTTGCATCTTTCCATATAAAATATACCATCTGTAGATAATAGAAGTTATCTTCTGCTAGTACCTATGTTTCATACCAAGGATGTCATGCATTCACCCTTGTTAGTGCTGGTCTCTTCATACAAATAATGTCCAAGGTCTTGACTGAAGTATTTAAATTTCAATATTTGCATAAAAATATGTTGTGTTCAGCCACATTCTGTAATCCATGTAGATTACTAAACAGATTTCTATTTTCAGATCTGGAGAAATAACTGAAAAGTTGGGAACAGTCACAAATCACAGACTTGAGGTTCAGCTCTTCTGGTTTTTTCTCCAGTTAATGGGATAAGGATGCCTATGGCAACATTACAAATTTATCAAAGTAGGAGTATTTCAAAGTGTATCACAAGTTACCTCTGATATTTTTCAGATGACACCAGGTAATTGCAGTATAAACATAACCTTTTATTTTCATAACACTTGCTCTACTCTTGGAGGATAGGTTCTATTTCCCAATTTAAAGTTGGACCTATCCCAGTGGAAAACTGGGATCAAAGGGAAGGGGTCAGTTAATGCAGTAGATGGAATAAAGGATGATAATCACAGGGAAGTTACAGACCAACATGAAGGTGAAACACTGCTCATTAACAATATTATCAATGTATCATAACAGGTTTTTTTTCTTCTGTAACTTTCAATCAAGACTGATTAGGGAGAGGTGGCAGAAGGTAGGAACAAGGGCCAGTTTCAAAGAATAGCTGCTTTAAGGGAGTCAAGGGCATTTCTTCAAGGTGATGAAATATAGTGACTGCTCACCCTACTTGTATTTCATCTTGTCATGGCTTAACCCCCTCTCGCAAGTATCACACAGCCACTTGCTCACTTCCACACCCTCTTCCGTAGGATAGGGGGAATTGGGAAAAAAGGTAAAATCCGTAGGTTGACCTTACAGTTTAATAATTGAAGAAAAAATAAAGTAATAGTAACAAAAAGGGAGACAACAAAAAGGAGTAAGATACACAAGTGTACACATAATAGAATTGCTCATCATGGATTGTTACTGGTGCCCAGCCTGTCCCTGAGCAGTGATTGGTTCCTCCCACCCAACTCCCTGGGTTATATACTGAGCATGATGTTCCAGGGTATGGAAAATCCACTTGGCCAGTTCATGGCAGCCCTCCTGGCCATGCTCCCTCCCAGCTTCTTGTGTACCTGCTTGGTGGCAGAGCACAGGACACTGAAAAGTCCTTTATATAGAGTAAGTACTATGGTGCAACAACTGAAACATCAGTATGTTATCAACATCGTTCTGCTAAATCAAAAACATAGCACCGTACCAGCTACTCAGAAGAAAGTTAACTTTATCTCAGCTGAAACCAGAAACACCTAAATTCCAGTAATTCCTGTATTGTATAGAGAATGCTGATCTCTTACAGCTGTGTTTCCTACTGTTTCTCATGCCCCTCATCCCCAAACACTGATACTGATACAAATTCTCCCCTATGGAGCCAGAGCAGTGTGCCCTGTTGCCTGTGGGCCACTGCCACAGGCAATCCATGGTGTCTGGCTTTCCCCACTGAGGGAGTGGTGTTTATCAAGTCTCCATAGTCAGTTTTCTTGACACACGAGACTTCATAGAACCCTAAAATGGTCTGAGTTGGAAGGGACTTTAGAGATCAAATAGCTCAACCCCTCTGCCATAGGGAGGAACACCTTCAACTAGAGCAGGCTGCTCAGAGCCCCATCCAACCTGGCCTTCAGTGCTTCCAGGGATGGGGCATCTTCAGCTCTTCTGGGTGGCCTGTGCCAGTGCCTGCCCACTCTCAAAGTAAAAAATTTCTTCCTAACATCTAATGTAAATATTTTCTCTTTTAGATTAAAACTGTTCCCCTTTGTCCTACACACCCTTGCAAAAAGTCCCATTTTCCTCTTTTATATAAGCCCCCGTTAAGGACCGATTTGCCTCGATGAGGTTTCCGCAGAACTTTCTCCACGCTGAACAAGCCCAGCTCTCTCAGCCTGTCTTCACAGGAGAGGTGCTCCTACTTTTGTTCATCGCTCCCCTCCTCTAGACCCTTTCCAGGTGGTCCTTCCCGGGCTGGGACGCCAGAGCTGGATGCAGCGCTCCAGGCGGGGTCTCACCAGAGCAGCGCAGAGAGGCCGAATCCCCTCCGTCATCCTTTTGGCCACGGTGCTTTGAATACAGCCGAGGATGCGGGCGGCTTTCTGGGCTGCCAGCGAGACTCCCACCCTTGTCTTGTCTTGCCAAGCCGGCACGTTCAGAAGCGCGGGGACAGGCGCACGCCCTGCTCTGAGCCCGCCCGGGGCGCCACAGGAAGGTCCGCCCTGANGGGAGGAGTCCGCCGCGGGGCCGTCTCCGCCCTGAGCCGGGCACAGGCAGCGCGGTTGCCGCGGATGGCGCCCGGCGGCGGCGGGGGAAGCCCGTGCCGCCCCTCGCTCCCCGCGCTGGGCTGAGCGGCTGGCCCCGCGCCAGGCCGGCGCCCCTGCTGCCCCTGGAGTTCCTGATCTCCCGCCGGAGGAGGCTGCAGGACGTTTTCCTCGTCTTGTGCGTTTTTGGAGTTCTTACCGATGTACTTGCGGCTTCTCTCTCTTAACTGCTTCTGAGCAAGCGTGTGATAACCCGCACGGCTGAGCAACACATCGCCCGTGAGCTGCCCGCACGAAAATATAGTTTAGAAGTACGGATAAGCATCAGTTGTCTTTGTGTTTAGCAGGAGGCTGCTAGAGATAGTCAGGACTTAGCGTCTGAAGTCCTCTCCTCTGTGCCTGCCCCCAGATAACAAAAACTTTGTCCTATTTTTTTTTCTTTCTTCAGTTTCTCTATAAATGTGTGGAAAAAACACTATTTGCTTTTCTGTGTAATGGTTACCTAGAGGTTTAGTAAAAATGGAGATTAAGCTAGATGTGCTCATCTCTACGTGTATCAAGCAAAGAAAACCATGGCCTCGCATATCATGGGTTGGACAGGTAAGTGTAATGAACTCATTATATAAAATTCTACAAAGAGCTTTAATTGTATAATACTTTGCACTTCCACTTGCTTTACGAGGGTGTAAAAACAACCTCAGGAAGTGATTTGAGTGCACCTTAAGAGTTATCAAAATAAATTACTTTTGTCTTACTGATATGAGGCTGGAGATTCAAAATTTCTCAGAGAAACATTGCAGAGCCTTTTTTTTTTTTTCCCTACCCCAAAGACCCACACCTTAGATGAGATTGTTGGTTTGATGGTTCTAGTTTTTCATAACCTTTTTTACAGTACATTATGGGAACTGTGAACAATTTGTTTTTCCCCATTATATCCTGCATCTGTTGAAA
>VXAD01011573.1:1247006-1306637 GCA_013399195.1 Dicrurus megarhynchus
TTTTTTTTTTTTCCCTACCCCAAAGACCCACACCTTAGATGAGATTGTTGGTTTGATGGTTCTAGTTTTTCATAACCTTTTTTACAGTACATTATGGGAACTGTGAACAATTTGTTTTTCCCCATTATATCCTGCATCTGTTGAAAGACATACTTTCTTAGACATCTTTGATAAAATGAGACTAATTTTTTTTCTTCTATGATTTGAATTTAGGTAAGTTTGAATTTAAGGCTGATTTTTTTTTCTATTGAAATCACTGGCAGCTATCTCAATTAAATACTGTAAGACAAGATAGCTAATGTGCAATTTTTGTCATTTTTTAGCTGGTACTTTAGTTGAGGTACTTTGAATAACTTTTTAATAATACCTGTAAAATCGTTTGGTAGTTTGAAACCTGTGAATCAAATTCATCATCACTATAGGTCCATGCTAGATATGATGTACTGTAAAGAAAATATACCAAAGAATGAAGTTAATATGGCAATTGCTGCTCTTACTGTATTTTTCCCGTAACATTTTTTATCTCTGCATTATTTTGCAGGCTTGTGTAGAAAGCAGCATTTTGAAAAAATTAAATGCTCTTTAATTTTTTCAATAGGAAAAAGAGGCCGTTTTTCTTCTAGATGGTAAACATATAAATGAAATAAACCTGGCATCAGGGAAGACAAAGAAGAAAATCCCTTCGCTGCAGTCATTGTTGAAAAATGTGGTTGTCTTAACAACATCAGGAAATGGTTAAGTATAATACCTCATGTATTATAAACTCAGGTTATTTTATTTGTATTTGTAACAGTCTGGAAAGGCAGATATCTAAAGGGTCTGCCAGTTCACTGTCAGCTCTAAAACTGTGGCTAAGATAGAAGAGAAGTAATTTTAAGTACTTCACAGTAATATCCTTCAAAACTTCTCTTCCCCAACGAACGCAGCTGCTTGGTTGGCAGGAATACTTAAAACAGGAGAGCTATTTCTTTGGAATAAAGATCAGGACTACTTGAAAATTGTGCCAGCAATCGAAGAGTCCAAGAAAGTAGTAGCAGCAGCAGAAGGTAGGTTTCTTTTCAATTAATCCTGTGAAAAAAAATGGAATAGAGGGAAAGTTGTTTTCCATTCTTTAAAAGTTATTACGTGAGTTGTATGCTAGATAAACTTTGGCATTTGAGTGGTACAGATTTTTCATTTAGTAATCCCCTGTAAATAGTTCATTTTCAAATGATGTATTTTTTTAATGGTTAATTTTTTACTGTATAAAAGGATTCCTGACTAGGTTATCAATCCTTTAGAGCAGATGTACATTTGATGTAAACAGTATATGGATAATTTGAAGCTTATTCTCTAGGTGGGGTTTTATGACAAATGCTAGCTGGAGACAATAAAATAAAGACACATATTTGCAAACTTAAGTATCAGATATTGCCTTGTATTGGATAGCATCACTGGTACCACCTTGTAAAGTTAAGTATTGTACAAGAAATTCTGTAATTTCAGGGAAAAGCAGTAATACACTTAAGAGCTAAAAGTAATCCATAGTAGAGCCCTTAGACAATCTCAGGAAACATCTCAAATGGTTGAGTGTTGTGGGAAAGATAATTCATAGGATGTATAGAGATGAACATCCATCTGACATTAGTGCTGCCCAAGGTGCGCTATCAGTGGTGAAGCTGGAAATTTAAGATACTTAACATGGCAGCTTGGATTTTTTTTCATAGAAGAGAAGAAAAATTTATTTCCTCTATTCTTTTTAATTCTTTGTCTAATGACGGAACAGAAACTATTCTGGCACATTGTTGTGTTTGTCGTTTTTTTTTCCCTCCAGAGTGTTCAATGAAGTTGTACTTGTATGTATCTGGAGATGGCAGAAAGGTACTATTAACTACTCCTACAGCATGTGTCTTTCTGTGGGAGAGCACAGAACATGAAAATACAGCCTCTTGTAAAAACTCTTCTTCTGGGCGTTGGACACAAATTTTACCTGATGAATCAGTCATATTGCCTTCTACTGAAGAAAAAGAAGTAGGAGTGCATGCTGCTTTCATACAAAATGAGGTAAAAAAATAAACCCTAAAGCAATCATTTTATTTCTTAGTTAAATTAGAGCCACAAAAGCTCCAGTGAATTTTGAAAGCAATGTCTGCCTCTTCAGCATTTTGCATAGGCTTAATAATTTGGTTTATGTTACATTTAATGACAACATAAGAACAGCTATACTGGATCAGATCAGAGTTTCTGGCCTACTTATATTCTTGGCAGCCTTTACATTTCTGAATGACAACATTGTATTGTTTAATCTGAATTGTAATAGCTATTGATCTGAATATATAGATAATTAAAGAGAAGTTTGTGTGTGATGAGCTTTTTGGGATTGTTTTGATTGTTTTCTCTCTTTTTACAGGTACTAGGTGATTGCTGTTTATGTGCTTTTATATTTTACTCTGGCGATTGTTTGGTGCTCACATTTTTGATTCTTCGATGGCAGGAAAATACCTTGAAAAATGTTAGGTAAGTTCAAAGATATCTGAAGTTACAACAGCTTCAGGAACATTTTAATTATTTTTTAGAGCTGGAATTCAGAGATGCAACTGAACACATTTACACGGATATCCAATTAGCCTATGGTTATAAGCACTTACTTATGTTCACATATGCATGTTTATAGGATGCCCTCTGTCATTTTAAAGCCATTCTCCCCTGTCCTTTACATGTCCCTTGTAAAATGTGTTAATATAACAGCATTTGTTTACATATTCCATACTTCATTATCATCTTACACCTAGATAAAAATATGTGTATTCTTTATTCCATGTGGGTAGCTATGTATACATATGCCCGTTGGCACACACGTGTGATTTAGTGTCATAGTTTTTTGCATTATGAAAATAGAATGTATTTTTCTTGTTTTTTCTTTTATTGCTTATCTTATATTTTCTTATGTTTCTTATACAGCCATGAATGCCCTGACTACCTCTTCCTCTTCTTTATTATGGAGATTTGTGTATTTTATTGGTTTTCTGTTGTCCTTTTCATTTCTTTTGCTTGATGAGAAAGTGTGTCTTTATCTGGGTTGGGACCAAATACTGACATGGTTGTACTGATACAACCACTTAAAAATGCAATTGAGTAATAATTTGGAGCATGTGTGTAGTCCATTCCTCTTCCTAGGTGACATATATATCTATGAGTTTAAATGGATATGTCCTCTGCAGGTGTTACTTGAATAACTTGTTAAAATTTTGCCCTACACATGATGTGGTACAACTGCTTTTGTTATATGATGTTCTTTTTATACTAACTTACTAATGATGTCCTCCTTGACCTAATCTTCAGTTTATCAGTGGCATGGTAATTCCTTTCTGGTAAAATAAAAAATGAAATAGATCATTAAATACCCAGTGCAGAAATGTGTGTCTGTCTGTCTATCTATCTATCCATCCATCCATCCACACCGTAGTAGTTGCAGCCTGAAATTGTAACATTTCTCACACATCTTACTCATATTTTCTTATGCCAACTAATGTTCAGTTTCATTGCTTGCTGTTCCTTAATTTTTTCATATTAATTTTTTTCCTGTAAGTTGAATGGCATGCTTCAAGACAGAGTTGTGGTTTCTGTCATGTTTTGAATCTTTTTAGCATCACAGAATGGTTTGGATTGAAAGGGACCTGTAAAGGTCAAATAGCCCAACCTCCCTGCCATGGGCAGGAATACCTTCCACTAGATCAGGTTGCTAGAAGCATAATCCAACATGTCCTTGAACACTTCCAGTGATGGGCCATCCACAAATTTTTTATTCAGAGCCACATAGTGTTGATTTTCAAATTCTGAGTATTCCTGGAGTGGATGGTATTACAAGGTCTGAGGAAGCTATTCCTGCCTAGCATGCAAGTGCCTCAATTATATGTCTTTGATCTACATATATTTGCATGTTCTAGACTTATAGCCCAAATTCCCATCCCATAAAAATAATTCTTAGTGCTCAAACATAATTTTTACACTTGAGTAAATACAAAATACGTTTTTCATTTGTAAGGCATTTGCAGAAAAACAGGTGTTTTGTTTTTTTTTTTATAGCTCATCCTTTATATGTTTTTGTCTTGCATGGTTTTTTACTATATAGGAATAATCCCATTCTGCAAAATGGAGTGACCACTTGGCTTTGTTGTCTTTTTGTTGATATTCAGTTCTTTGCCATACCACATCCAGTGGGTACAGCAGACTTGTTCTCTTGTCAACTTGGTTCCTCAGTGTGAGTCTGTAAAGTCAAGGGGAGCTCTGCTATGTGCATTTGCAGGAGATGGACTTCTGTTTGCAGTAGCTGTTAATCAAACTAATCCAAAGGTATGTATGACAGTGCATCATTTAAGCTAAGAGTTTGTTTGAATGAAGTGGTAACGATTTAAAAACACAGTTTTGGGCGATTTGTCAGCACTCATAAGGGGATACGGAGTTACATTCACATTGATATGCACAGCAAAAAGCTTTTACTATGGCTCGTAATTGTTTGAATGTGGTGTTCAGTTAGAAGTTGATATAAGATCCTCTGTCATTTCTAAGATGCAATAATAAAGAAATTAATTTCAGTTACTGCATTGTATCTGCAAAGGTTCTGGGTGATTCTCAGTCAAGCCTCAGCCTAAAATGTTTTGGAGTTCCCACTTCAGTGTTATTCCTATTAACACCTCAAAGGTCAAATTTTAATGTACTTCATAATGCTAATGATGACGGGGAACATGGACTAGTTTATTTGATGTACCAGGCCGGGATGATGCAATCATTCAAAGCTCCAGTTGTTAATTACCAGAAAGACTGAAGAAGACCAATCTTACATTGAGTGTTTTAGAAAAAGTTACATTAAAAATAATATTGAGTCACATATTAAGTATATAGTAGTCCTTAGTTATTTTTCAAGTGTTGAACAGTGTTCAACACTTGAACACTTGTAGAATTTAATAAATATTCAAATAGTAGTAAATATTGAAATGCAATGTTACTTTCATGTATAATAATGTTACCAGTACACCAAATATAATGCGTAAGTTAATAGTAGACTGTTTTTTACAATAATGACATTCTGATACAAACATTTATGATGTCTTTACATTTATTTTTTCTTTCTAGGCAACTCAGGTTTTGTTTTTAAATACGTTGAATTTTGTAACTGTTTCGGGTAGCCTTAAAGGTTGTAGTAGCAAGAGTAGCATGACCCCATCTAGATTCATCAGGTCAGTAACTGATGCTGTTTCTCCTGCTGTTGTGGATTTTTTGGTTTCGTGTTATGGTTTGTTTATTTTATAACTAACCTAACCCTCTGATGCAGAAATTTGACAGAGAAAAAATATTTTTTTACCTGCCCAATTTAGATCTTACTGGGTTGGCGATATGTGTTGGACTCCTGATAGCCTTTTCTTGGCTTGCATGTTAAAACGTGGATCTTTGATTTTATTGACATGTATGGGTGAATTGCTGACCTTAATTGCTTCTGGATGCTCTGTAGAATTTGGACCAGCACAGTTTATTCCATTTCATCCACTAATAACATACAGGTAAACGGGTTTGAAAAGGTTTATATGTTTCTGTCTTATGGTCTTACCTTACTGTCTATCATATTTATTATAATTTTGCATAAATGTAATCTTTCAAATTCACTCTTTTGCTTTTCATGTGTCTTTCCAATATCTGTTTCTCATTCATAGTTTTCTATTTCTTATAATGCATTTGTCGTGATGAAAATTGACATTGTGACAACGTAAGTATACATAAAGTGATTTGTTTTTCTAAAAGTGTTTGAATTTATTAGTAATTAAAATTAGCATGTTTTTATGATACGAGAAGAAATTAAACTTACAAAAGTGCTGAAAGCGCAAGTTTATTTTAATCCGGTGCTATTTCTCTGCTCACTCTTTAATTTTACATATAGAACCTGATATAAGATATTGTAAGATATTGTAAATAACATATTTGCATGGACAGAAACTAGTTAGTTTTTAAAATGTTGTTTTGGGATTTTCCAGATCTAAATTCTGAGATTATGCTGCTGGATGCATGAGAGAGTAGAAGGTGATAATATACTTTAGCATAAACTGAAAGTAACACAGTCAAATAGAGAAAACAAGATAGAATCTTAGCTTTAATTATTTTTTTAAAATCTTATTAATTTTGCATAACTTAAACCAGATAGTGTGTGTGTAAATATAAAACCTTGTGACGGCATTCAAAGCAGTATACTACCTTCTTACACTATCTGGTTGAAAAATCAGATACTAAAATGTATTAAAACACGTGAATTATGATGATATATTGAATGTATGCTGCTACTTTGTTTTCAAATAAACACAAACAGTGTGTAAGGTGGCTAATAGAATACATGTATTTCACAGTTTTCTGGAACTCAGTAAGGAGGGATTTCTGTATAAGAAAGATCTTTCTGAAAGAGAAGACTTGTGTGTTTATATAATTTTTCTGTTGGATGTCTGAACTGATGCTGAAATTGTAAGATTCAGATTTTCAGGGGGTTTTTGTCTTTCATATATGACTTTCTTAGCCTAACCCTTCAAATTTCGTATTCAGGTATTTGTCATACCAAATAAGGGCTAGATAAGAAAGTGTGAAATAGAAATTTAAAGTCAAATTATGAAAAAATACAGTTATTACTAATGAAATAATAAATGGATACTGAAAGCTGGTTTTAATTTATTTAAATTAAAAGAAGTTGCTACTGTAGTAAAATACTGGCATCTTGCAAGCATAAGTAGTGTTATTCAGAATGCTCATCCTGCAAAAGTTTAGACACCTCCCTAGGATTCTGAAAGGACTTACTTGGATAGTAGAGTGCATGATATTACATGTTCTGAAGTTCGTGAGTATTACATATGATAGTTGCTTCTTAATTTTTGATGTATTTCTATTTTAGACAGCACCGCTCTTTCTGTCGAGACTCCAGCCAGTCTCTTGGTTCTTCAGATTCTGAATGGGACCTCATGAGACAGAGATTTTCTGTTGCTTCACATCCAAGACTACCCTACCTCATTGTCTCTGATGGATACATGATAACACTGCTAAGATTTCCTAACAACTTTTCACCATCAGGATTTGTAAGATCCCTTCTGCTTGATTCAACTCAACAGCTTGAAAATATCCGTCGGAATTTGCTGAACTTCAAGGTAGGGTTATGAACTGTTTCGTAGGCTTTAAGTAAAAAATTTCGTGTACGTGAAAAAGTGTGAAATCTAGACCGAGTACCTTTGAATTATAAAGTTGTTTAAATAACCATGTTGAACTGCCAAACAATGAATACAATTTTCCTGAAATTTTATTCCTTTGATGTCTGGGTGATATTTCAGTAAAATGTAGTGGGTGGGACAGTCTGAACTGTCACTATATTACTTTCTTCTGGAACTGTAAAAGAAACAGGGATTTCTACATCTGTAGAGTTGATTCAGAGCATTGACAGGCATTATGCTGCTCTGATGAACTCACCCTTTCAGAATGATGCAGAAAGAATTCTGTAAATCCTCTCTAACTTTGTCCCGATGGTTCTGCATATATTTGTCCGCTAAATCTTCAGTCAAGGGTGGCAATTAAAGCTTAATTAAAGCATTTCTGTTTGATTTTCTGTCACTTCTAAATTGAGCTAAGTCTGGGAGAAGGTAAACCATTGAAGGAAGAGGTCCTGCTACTGTTGCTGACCACATAAGATATAACAGATACTTAGTTCAGAATACTTGCATTTGCTGATAGAATGCAACTTCTCAGTTGCAATTCAGTTTCTATTCTGGATTTTTGGAGAAGTGAGCTGTCATGGTGTTCCTGCATAAGCTAGAAGAGTGAGTTTGAGGATTTAAAGAGATATGTTACTAGTAAAAATGCAGAAAAATCCTACATACAGGCAAATTTCTAGGCATCAAGGAAGCAGATTCTTTCAAACTAAAGTTGTCTGGTGTGAGAGATTTCTGCTTCCCCAAAGCATGGTCAAATGATAGTTTGCTTCTGTGCAACCGATGCTTGCTGACCTGTTCTCCCTGTCTTTCTGGGACTTTTGAACTGAAGCTTTTTACATCAGTCACCAATTTCCTTGACTTCTTTCGAAAGTGTGTCTTGCTAGAAACTGATAATATGTTTTCTGTTGTTGTTATTTCTTTCAGTCTAAAGGGAGATCTCGGTATTTAAGATCACTGATGTCTTTAAAAGCTAGTCTTTTAAAACAAGTTCAAAATCGAAGTTCTATCTTCTCCACCATTCCGAGATTCCTGGAGGAGGACACAACAGAAATGAATGAGAAAACCATGGATTTACTGGTACTTAAGAGCATTTATCCACTTATGATTGTGAAATTATATAAGTTTAGGGTATTATAAATGGAAACAACAGTGAGTTAAAAAAAAAAAGGTTTATTTGTTCTTGTTACATGTATTTAAAATAATTCAATATTGGTTAAATTCTCATTTTCTGTATAGGTGTGAGGAACATGCTTATTTTCTTAAACTGATACTTGATTTTTATTTTCAAGCATATTATTTCCTTCAGCATGTATTCACTTTTTGAAGAATATGTGCCAATCTACATATATATCAATTTATTGTGTTTCAATACATAGAATGGTTTGTGTTGGAAGGGACCTTGAGGATCATCCAGTTCCAACTCCCTTCCAGGGGCAGGGACACCTTTCACTAGACCAGGTTGCTCAGAGCCCCATCCAACCTGGCCTTGGACACTTCAAGGATAGGGCAGCCACAGTTTGCCGGGACAACCCGTTCCAGAATCTCAGCACTTTCACAGTAAAGAATTTCTGCCTAATGCCTTATCTAAGCCTGCCTTCTCTCAGTTTAAAACCATTGCCCCTTGTTCCATCACTACATGACCATGTAAAAAGTCTCTCTCCCACTCTCTTGTAGCCCCCTTTATGTAATGAAAGGTGCTGTAAGGTCTCCCTGGAAACCTAATACTTTAGCTTCACTTTATAATAAAATGTAATATTAACTATTAGATATACTGGGGCTGTAGAATATTTTAATAACAGTCTTATCCTTAGTAAATAAGGTACTTATCTTTATCCTCAGTTTTAGAGGATTCTTTAATCAAATCCAAAATCTGTATTTGTCTTTTGGAAGAGTGGCCCTGTGATCATAGCTATTGAAGAGCCTTTCCCAACTTGATTTCATGCTTTTGCATTTTGGTTTGTTCTTTGAAGCTTTTGAGCTTTTGTTGAATGGCTTTCATATCTTACAGGTATCAGGCAAAATCTCTGTCTTGTACTCTAGGCTTAATGAAGGACAGGGTTTCACTTTCTGATATATCTACTGCTGTATTGGCAGTGTAATTTTGTTGTTAGGTAATTTAATTTCTGTCTGCCCAACTATTTTGCAAATAACAACATTTAATTTGAGATTGAGATGAGATTGCAGTTTATTAAATGTACTAGCATTTAAGCAAGGTAATTAAGCATAAAAATTTCATTTGTGAGACTCACTAGATGTTGATTCCTTACAGTCTATGCTCGCTCTCTCTCTCTCTCTCTCTCTCTCTCTCTCAAGAAACCTGAATTAAACTGTTGATTTTTTGCTTGTCTGATTTAGGACCACGAAGAAGAATCAGACAGTGAAAAGCAGTTTTGCAATAATCCTTCCAGCTTCTATAGCCAAAGAATCCATTCATTTGTTGGTAAAGCTGATCAAGGCTGCTTAGAATTTGCATCAATGTTTGATACCATCCATGCAGAAGATGATATTGAAGAGAAAGATAAATCATCATTGGAACTATATTCCATTCAGAAAAACCTCCTTAGTGCATGGCAGATAGGGATTTCAAAAAATATGGAAGAGAAAGATGCGTTACTGAATTACACAGTGAACTGCATTATCCACTTTTTCAGCATTGTTCAGTTTGTGAAATGTACTTTGCTAAACTGGGATGCATCTTTAAGCAAGTCTGTGAAGAACACTCAGTGGATGCATTGTGTCCTGAAATATTTCCAGCAGTGTTTGACTGTCTTGTACTGGCATTCAAGAGCCAGTGTGACTGGCCATGTGGCAAAACTGGCATTAGAAACTTTAAAACTGATGCTTATCCAGCGACAAGATCAGTTGTTCTCAAAAAACCTTTTGGCATGCTTCTGTCTTTTGAAAATGGTTTCTCACACCCTAAGTAGAGTATGTGTAATACAGTATGAGAATTTTTTTGCATCTCCTGACAGTAACATCCTTGTGGAACTTGACTCCCTCACTGTGCCTGTTTTCTTAGTTCTTGATGACAATACTACTCAGCAGTTCAGCTCACTGAAATCTCTGCTTAGAGAGCCTCCTCAAGTAAACCATGACACAGAAACAGAAAAAAGGTATGAATAATCTTTGCATGGGGGAAAAAAATGTACAGCAAAACCAGGTGATCAGGCCCAGCCAGCACAGGTTTATGAAAGGTGGGTTCTGCGTGACCTACTTGGTCTTCTGTGACAGGTCACCTACTTGATGGGTGAGGGAAAGGCTGTGGGTATTGTCTACTTGGACTTCGGTAAAGCCTTTGACAAAGGTTCCCAGAGCTTCCTTCTGGAGAAAATGGCTGCTCGTGGCTTGGACAGGAGCGCTCTTTGCTGGGTTAAGAACTGGCTGATGGCTGGGCCTAGGGAGTGGTGGTGAATGGAGTTACATCCAGCTGCAGCTGGTCACTGTTCCCTACGGCTCGGTATTGCAGACAGCCCTGATTAATGTCTTTATCAATGATCTGGATGAGGGGATCCAGAGCACCTTCAGTCAATTCACAAATAACACTAGGCTGAGTGGGAATGCTGATCTGCTAGAGGGCGGGAAGGCTCTGCAGAGGGACCTGGACTCACTGCTTTGATAGGCTGAAGCCAATGGTATGAGGTGCAACAAGGCCAAGTACCAGGTCCTGCCCTTGGATCAAAACAACCCCAGGCAGCACCACAGGTGCTGTATCAGGCAATGTATCGACAGGCTGGGGTGGAGTGGCTGGAAAGCTGCCCAGCAGAAGAGGACCCGGGGTGCTGGTTGACAGCAGCTGCACATGAGCCAGTGTGTGCCGAGGTGGCCAAAAAGGCCAATGGAGTCCTGGCAGCAGGACCAGAGAAGTGACTGTTCTTCTATACCTGGCACTGATGAGGCAGCACATCAAGTCCTGCGTCCAGGTCTGGACCCCACAGTATCTGAAAGGGTTGTCAAGCATTGGACCTGGCTGCCTGGGGAAGAGGGTTGAGTCTCCACTCCTGTAGGTATTTAAAGGATGTGTAGCTGTGGTGTTTAGGGACATGGTTTCAAGGTGGGCTTGGCAATGTTAATGGTTGGACACAATGACCTTATGGGTGATTTCTAACCTAAGTGGTTCTTCATGATGGAACAAAAATTGTATGAGTTAAACTATAATTGCAATACCCTTTTGGGTTTTTTCCTGCATTTTACTCCATGGAAAGGCATGATAAACAATTAAAGCATATAGATTAAGGCTCTGACCTATAGTTGAATATAGTTTGATTATGGTGACTAAACTATCACAGCAAATCAGCTTAGAGATAACTGATAGGTTGACAGCTGACACCAGGCCTGGTAGTGCAGCATCAAACCAGGTATCAAAAATGTAAGTGGTTCAACTGCATCTTGTGCATTTCACTCTTTCTCAGTTTCAAACTCTATGGAGCAAGAGTCTGCTCATATGCAATATAACAATAATGTCAATTTAGTCAGCAAAGTTTTTATTCATTATGGATGTGGTGTCTCAGATCAGTAAGAAAAACCCATTTATGGAAACTTACTAAACTGTCAGAGCTATTTCTTCCATACATATAAAGTTGAAAGACACTTAAACTGAAGTGTGCTGTCCAACTTTTAGGAAAGTATACTCATATCACTGGTGTATTTCCATACTGCAAAACTCAAATGAATCAAAGTGTGTTATTCACAAGAGCAGGCTTCTCCTTTCCGGAGATTTAGAACCTAAGGAGCATCATAACTCACAAATTTAATCCTACTACAGTAAAATGTATTTCATCAATAATCCTTAAATGTAGTACTGTGTTCATTGCAAATCTGATATGCAAGGTTCAGTGGTCTCCAAGAAGATAATCCATATTTTTGATTAATTGTGCTCCAGGTGCTGAGCACTGTGCATATGACTGACTCCCTGTGTGTTAATTATGAACCCAGTAGTAGCTGAAGATACAGATGTGTTGCAGTTTTGTGCAAGCTTCTTCGAAACTTACTATGTGTCTGAGCAGGTACATCTGATAGGACTATGCTAGGCAACAGGGACTTGCCAGCCCTGAAACCATGCTCTGCAGTCTTCTTCTCTTGTCTTTGCTTTTCTGTGTTATGCTTTAGTTGTTTTTTAATCAGTCGTGTTTATAAAGATGCTGATACCTGTTTTGAGGTTTCTCCGTGTGAGATTATTTCATTTCCCCATTGTTTAGCTAGCAAGGAGATGAATGTTGGGGGTGTTTAGATGCTTAAAGTAGATTGCTGTGTTAAGAAAATTCAGAAGAATTAATGTTTGTTAGTCAAAAATTAGGCAAAAAGTGTTTCATTTTTTTCCCTCACTGAAGTCAAGAAAGTAGTTGATACAACTTAATTTTCAGGTGCATAATGCAAAATAAAAGAAAGTAAGAAATTCATGTAAGCAACTTTGTTAATTCTTGCTTAATTCCATAATATTGTATTTCTGGAATTACAGGTTGACTGTACTATGGCAACTATTATATAAGAAAGTGGTTTGGTATCAAGTGCAGCTGAAAAGAAAAGTGAACAAGAATGCAAAAGAGGCTTCTGTTGTCTCCTTGCTTTTAAGTCATATACAAGCAACCATTCAGTCTTCAGGAGTGACATTAGAACACCATCTGAAGATTAATTCTGTGTCTGGTTAGTAAAATCGTTAATTGAAAACCAGGCGAATTAGGTCCAACTTAATAACAATCAATAAGTGACTACCAGATTTTTAAAAAGTGAACTTCGGGACTTTTCTTAAAATTCTTATCTCCTTTGTTCTGTGTTGTTTCTGCTGAAGTAAATGGGTGTCACAATGAGACAAGGTGTCTCTTAGTGGATTTCTGTGTAGAAATCTTGTTCACTCCATGTGGTCATCATGGGCGTGAGCATCTTGTATTAACAAATGGAGTCAGCTTCAAGTTAGCATCTAAATTAGTGTAACCTAAGGTAATTGACTTAATCTAGCATATTTATTTTCCAAACTGTATGAAGTTGTAGCCTAATTTCTTAGAATTTACTGTCCTGTGTTCTGCCTTGCTTTTGACTTCTACACTGTTAAGCCCAGCTTCTCATTTATGTCTCTCTCTACAATTCTGTGTCCTTGCCATATTTTTGGTATCTCTCCCTTAAATGACAGTTCTAGCTCCTCTTCCTACAGCATTCCATACAATACATGAGCTCCTCCTGGAGGAGAGCTCCTACATTACCTGTCCTGGTGAGGAGTGTTCAAAGTCATCTTCTCTCAGATACTCAAAACTTAGACTTAATTGTGAGAATGGACGTTTACTGGGGACTCACATGTTTCATTCTGCTTTCAGTAAATCTCTGATACTGAAATAAGTGCATATGTATTTGTGCATGTAAAAGTAACTATGTAGAGCTTTCAATTTGTTAATATGTCACTTTTATAGGTGAGGAGCAGTTCCTTTTAGGCTCATACAGAGAATCTGTGGACATCTGGAAAAGATCTCTTTGTGAACTCAAGATAAAAGGTAAGGGATAAAATCTTTGAGGGTGGAGGGGGTAAGTTATAATCACTTTACATTTGTGACTCTGTTTGCCCTTCAGAAAGAGGGGATGAGACACATAAAGGGCCTGACACATATTTGAAATCAAGATGGGATGAATAGACACCAGTCTAGTTGCTCTCTGAGAAAATTCTGTGCATTTCTATTTTGATACCAGAGCTTTCCTGTGATTATGAAGTACTCAGTACAGAAAAGCTCTAGATATATCTGTAAGCAAGAAAGAGGCAATAAAAAACAGATGAACAAAAATCAATTCCTTTAATAGCTGTAAAATTAAAGAATAAGTGTTTGGAAAGTAACAAAATAAAACTTGTGTCAGGAGTTTTCGTAAGAGTTGATTTGAAACAGATATACCACAGTCTCTTTTCAGGCATCATGAGAAAATTTTCTGCTGGTTATTAGAATGAGAAATACATCATTGAGGAAAAAACTTCAGAATCTTGGAAGCTTGGTTGATGCTGAAGTAACTCCACTGTGTTTTAGGCGTTCTTTCTTTGAAGGCTAGGCTTCCTGAAGGTCTCCTATCTTTGTCTTAACAGTTATGCATAGTATTGTTTTGAAAACTGCCATATCTCTAAAACTAAAAATGTTGTGGATGAGCATTAAGTTACTAGGGACTTAGAGGTTATATAGAAGGATCGTACCCTAAAACAGCTGCTCCTGATTTCTATTCCTCAAAGTGTATGTTTATGTAGATATGTTTCTGTAGAGGAAAGAACTAGTACTTTCACTTGCTGCATCTGTTTTTGTGTTTATTGGGTTTTTTTCCAATTGGACTTCTGCCTTTTTTTAAATCTTTTAATGCAGGAGGAAAAAGAGCATGTTTTCTTCAGCGTAGATATTATCTTGCAATACTGTTTTGTCACCTGTATCAGTATAACATATGTGAAGCTCAGGGACTCTGTGATCATCTGGTAAGAGAGATTCTAAGGAGATCACAGCTCTCCGCAAGTCAGATGGAAAAATTTTCTGGTATGTTTATATTGCCTAAAAGGTGTGATAAGGCATGTTGACACTGTTTGAATAACCTAGTGTCTAATTTCTCTGCCCTCACATGCACACTTGAGACAGCTTTTGATGCTTTTCTCTTTACACTGTTTTCAGTGACTTTAAAGACCTTTTACTGATCCTCAGATGGTATTTCAGCTGCACTTGTTGGAATATGTGTTTAGACAACTCTCACTGTCTTCTAGTGGTCTGCAAGATAATTTTAGACTCAAATCCTCTCAAGGAAAGACTTTGGATAAGAAAAATAAGGGGGAAATGATGTGATTTGATTTTATATTAATTTAACTTTTTTTATGATGCAACATGAAAAAATAAGCAGATTTTAGTTTGGTCACCAGTCCTAATTTGACAGTGGGATGTTTTTGCAGATGCTTGTAAATTTTTTTTTTTACAAAGTCTAAATCTAAGTGAAATCTTTATTTCCAAGTTTGAACAAGTGTTTTTTTGACTCAGTGCTGGTCTAAATTTAGATACTAGAGGTCCATCTCCAGTCATTAACAACCTAGTAAAAATGTCTTCTAATATTAGTATAATGGGTAATTAGTGTAAAAGATTAAGCTCTGTAAGTTCTGAAAACTTGTCAAGGAATTAAGTAAGTTTGCTCATTTAAAAGAACATTTTATAACCTGTGATTAAATAATTTTAGCATTCAGATTCAAAATGATTTTTCTCATAATGTTATAATTTGATTTTTTTTTTAGATACCAAGTATTTTCGGCACGAGCTATGGATGGTAACCAGCATCCATACTGACACTGCCATGGCTGTGATTCGATCCATGGCACGATTCATGGCTGCTTATTTCACAAAGCAGCTGCTCTATATCTTTCCCCCACACAATGTTGACATCCTTCACCCACTTCACATCAAACAAGGTATTTTTTTTGCAAGCAGTTTTAGTTGCTTAAATCTTACAGTTTTTCTCATGTGCATCAATTATGTCTGTTACGCTTTAACTTGATGATCAAGTCAGCTTTTCAGTGGAGTAGGAGACAGAAAAAGAAAGTGTAACTGATAAAATTTTTGTTCCAACAAATAGGATCATTTAGGTTGGAGAACACCCGTAAGATCATTGTGTCCAACCACTGACATTGCCAAGCCCACCTTGAAACCATGTCTCTAAACACCACATCTACGCATCTTTTAAATACCTACTGGAATGGAGATTCAACCCACCTTCCTGGGCAGCCAGGTCCAATGCTCAACAACCCTTGTAGAGAAGCAGTTTTTCCTGATATCCAATGTAAACTTCCCCTGGCATAACTTGGAGCCATTTCCTCTTCTATTGTTTGGCACTTGGGAGAAAAGATGAATCCCAACCTGGCTACAGCCTGCCTGCTTTCAAGGAGTTGTAGAGAGTGATAAGGTCTCTCCTGAGCCTCCTCTTCTCCAGGCTAAACACCCCCAACTCTCTCAATTGCTCCTCACAGGACTCATGTTCCAGACCCTTCCCCAACCTTGTTGCTCTTCTCTGGACACTCTTGAGCCCCTCAATGTCTGTCTTGTACTGAGGAGCCCAGAACTGAACCCAGCATTCAAGCTGGCCTCACCAGTGCTGAGTACAGAGGGACAGTCACTGCCCTGGTCCTGTTGGCCATGCTGTTCCTGATACAGGCCAGGATGCCCTTGGCCTCCTTGGCTACCTGAGCGCACACTGGCTGTTGTCAAGCAGCATGCCCAGGTCCTTTTCCACTGGATACCTTTCCAGGCTCTCTTCCCCCAGCCTGTAGTGTAACCAGGGGTTGTTGTGACCCAAGTGCAGGACCTGACACTTGCCCTTGTTGAATACCATACAATTGTCCTCGGCCAGTCAATCCAGAACCCTCTGCAGAACCTTCCTGCCCCCTGTCATAGAAGGAGATCAGGTTGGTCAAGCAGGACCTGCCTTTCTTAAATCACTGCTGGCTGGGCCTGATCCTGGTTGTCCTGTACATGTCTCATGATGGCTCTCAAGATGCTCCATGACTTTCCCTTGCACCACAGGTAGGCTGACAGGTCTGTAGTTCTCCAGACCCTTCTAGCTCTTCTTGTAGATGGGTGTCTCTTTTGCCAAACTCTAGTCAGCTGGAACCTCCCTGGTGAGCCAGGACTGTTGGTAATGATGGAAGCTGGCTCAGTAAGTACTTCTCCCTCAGTACCCTTTGGTGGATCCCATCCAGCCCAGTAGTAATTTGTGTGTCTAAGTGGTATATCAGGTTGCTGACCGCTTTCCCTTGGATTGGGGTCTTCATTCTGCTCTCCATCTGTCTTCCAGCTCAGGTGGTTTGTTATTCAGAAAACTGGTCTTATTATTAAAGACTGTGGAAGGGAAGGCATTAAGTACCTCAGCCTTTTTATCATCTTTTGTCACAATTTTGACTGAAGATCTGGCTCTGACTGACTTCGATCCTCCCAGAAGTGAGATAACAGTAGTGCTTAACAAGTAGTTGAATTGGATCTATGATCCAGTGTGACCCCAACTGAAAAGCCAGAGGAAAGCATTTTTTGCTTATATAACAGTCAAGCTCTTGGAAGCCAAAATGCTTCAGACACCATATTGTCAAAGCAAGTGAGAATGTCAAGTTGATTTGGTGTTGAACCCAAGTAGTACTTACTAGTTTAAGTCCTGCTTCTCAGCTTTTTTCTGAGAATTACTGTTTATCACAGTGAGTGGTTTCAGCAAGATTCCATTTAGGAAATTTTTATTTTCAGAGCTACTTTTTCAAATGTTTGTGGGAATAAAGATTTTTTTTGGAAATATTTTAAGTACTCTACCAGTAAGTTAATATTATAATGCCACATATTTTTCTACAATGTTAACTTATTTTTATTGATTATGTTTTCTGTAGTGCATTTGAATACATTGAGTATTTTTAATGCTTCTGTACTACAGCATGCACTGGTATCTACTTCTTTCTTTGTGGTCTTTTGGATGCTTTGTTTGGACAGCTTTAAAGATAAAACATACAAAATAAAACCTTGATTTTAATACTTGATTCGGCAAAGATTGATGTATGCAGTGAGAAAATTGTGGTAAAATTACGTTGCACAAGCTGGATTAGTGTGACTATCTCCTAAGTAATGCAATTGTCTGAGCAAAACAGAAACTGTGAGAGAGGCAAATAACTCCTTAGAATTCATGTTGATCAGCACCTCTTCAAGAGAACCAGGAAGCAAAACCTTGAAAAACAAATCTAAATCTAAACAAAGAAGGAGATATTGAATTTGTCTGAAGTTTGTCTCTATACACTCTCCTAAAATCACAGAATGACAGAATATTATGTACTGTTCTTTCTCAAAATGCATTTTAACATTCTGTCTTATGCAATAAGTAGCACAGTGAGTACAAACAATGTGGGTACACCAGGAAAACTCTAGGAATTTCCATTTATCTCAGGTGTACCCTCTGGCATATCCTACAGGTATGAAGAATATTTGCAAATGGTCCATCAGTGTGATTAAGTCTTTAAAGTGAAAAAAACCACAAGTTTTGCACTTGCTTGCATATCCTACATTATTAAGCAGAAAAATAGCCTATTCTGAACACACTATTATACCATTGCATGTGCTGCCTGTGCCTGCTGCAGATAAACTTCCATAGAGTGCCTCTAATAAAAGTAAATTAATAATAAAAGCAATAGTACACTGAAATGAATCCACAAGCAATGTGAACAAATGAATTCTAGATTATTCATCTGATAACATGTGAATTTATGTAACCTTAAAAATGCGTTTTTCATGTCACAGACTTATCTCCTCGTGTCATTCCACTGCAACACTGTTTGGTTACCAGAGCTGTCAGGGACCAGAACCTTTCATCTGTGTGGACAGCTGAATATGCTCTTGATTTGTTCTTTATTGGTGGACTCATTCCAGAGGCTGTGTGGTTAGCACACACGCTTGGGGACTGGAAACTCTCTGTTTCAATTGGTCTGGCCTACAAGCTGTATTGTCAGAACTCTGATGAGCTCTCAAGGTAAATTTACACTTGGAATTAGTATACTATATTTTGTTATATAATTATTTGCATGAAGTTTATTGTGACAAGCCATATATATTGCCTCAGAAATTCATGTTCCCAGACTCCTAGTAGGTGTAGGACTTAAGGTGTTATGATTAGTTATTTTGGCATAGGTATTCATGTAACAGACCTTCAATGGATTATGTATGGATATTACTTTGTTATTCATGAGAAGTTTCTTGTTATACTTTCAGACTGAAAAAAGCAGAGTGTCACCTGCCATTAAGCTTATTACCAATGCAGACTTTTCAGGAAAAGTTACAGTCTTTATTAGGACAACCAGTAACTTCTGAACCATCAGGACATATTAAATACAAGAAGTTCACAGGTATTTAAAGTGAAAAATAATTGTGGTTATTTTTCATGCTATTTGACTACATACTCAGTGTGTATTATACTCTGAGAAAGAAACAATTGCTTTGTCTTCTCCAGAGTGTGTATTAGTGTTGTAATGTATTCAAGCAGTTTAATTTCATGAGGGTGTGTGTTTTGGCTTTGATCATTCCAGAAATGGAGTGTATTATCAATCTTGTCTTCCGTATTTGTATTGTCCAAACGCTTATTTGACTATATTTGATATTAAGTTGTTTGGAAGAAAAATGAAGCTTCGTTAAAACAAACAAAAATTTAATGTGTTAACAGTATGGGAAGTATCATCACACTTGAAATCAGCTACAAGAAGGTGTTTAGTTTTGGCTTTTGCTTTCTGTTAAAGTGGGTCCCCAGGTCTGGCAGCTAGTAAGGCTGTGTTCCCAGTAGGCACATACACAAACACACAAACACAGCACCTACATACAACTGGCCACACAATAACACCTACAGACCTGCTCATTGCTGACGTGGGCAGCACCAACAATCCTATCACGCTTCCCTCTCGTGTTGAGGGAAGTCAGGGTGAAGGTCTCCATGTCGATACCTGTTTGTACATCCCTCCAGTAGCTGGGCCAGTAGCAAGACCAGTAGCTGAGTGTCACAGGTTGCACATGTCTGTGTATATGAGCCCCCAAAGCCCCAGCCCCTCTCTGTTTCCCAGTACAGACCCACTCACAAACACCCTCTTCTCCCACACACACACTCTCCATGCACCCCCACAGTATCTGGCCTTGAGTATACAGCCTGTCCAGGGGCCTGACACACACATACCTATGTACACACTGCATTTCTGGCATGTGGTCATGACTGCCTTGGTCTCCTCTCATCCTGCCCTTAGAGACAGGAAGACACACAAGCAGGTCTCTCAGTTGTCTCTCTGGCTGTTGGCCAGGTCTTCACTGTTACCTGCAGGTTCTGCGAGGTCCTAACTAAATACTTTACTCCTGAAATGCACACCATTAGCGAGATCAGTCTGTCCTCATTTACATTTTACAGGAAGTTTACTGGCACAATGTATATTTTTTACGCTCTTTTTGTCTCTTTGAAAACATTTCAAGTTCTTATCAACAGGTGGATGTACTTACAGATAAAAGAGTTGCTTCAGTTGTTATTAATAGTGTACCTAGTTTATGCCTTCTTGGTAAGAATCATCTGCCAGAATGTTATACCAAGCAAATGCCTGGCTAAAAAGTTCAGTTCTCTACCTAGAAAGGCAATAGCTTCTATGGTAATGGGGCAAAATTTAAAATTAATAATTGAATGCTATTTTTAAATGTATGAGATCTTATCTTAAAGCAAGTAGATGAAGTCTATCATTGTAATATATGAATTCAGACTCAGACAATGTAACCTCATGATGTCAGAATGAAGATCCATGTGTTGATTTAATTAATTTATTGGCTTCTGGGCTTTATGTTTTATAGATCCCATTGAAGAGGAAGATGCAGGTGTTCTTTACAGTTCAATACAGGAACTACTAAAAGCAGCTGTTATGGCAGATGTTGATATTCTCTCAGAGACATTTCAGCTTTTGATGGATTCTGCCAAGGATCTTTGCAGAAAGTTTTATGGTTTGGTTCCAGTTGGGCTTTATCTTCCAGCACCACCATTGTATTGTCCCCAGCCAGCTTCCCTCAGTGAGGTAAGTGTGTTTCTTGTGTGTTTGTTTGAATGTATTTATGAACCTTCATGAGCTTTATTCTGGTTCCTTTCAGCTCATTTTTCTGTTTTCTTCCATATCTGCTTGTTTACTTAAGTAGCACAGTGGTGATAAGAAAGTATGTGTGTGTTTGTGTTTTTTCTATAAGGGATCTATGCTGTAGAGAAGAACGGATTAGGACCAGAAACAACATTTAATTGTATGTCCTTTTTAATTTTGGGGTTTGTTTGTCTTTGCATTTTCAGGAAGACAGCGATGACATTCTTTTAAAAATGGAGAAAGAAGTTCGTCAGAAAGTGTCAGGAGTTCTTCAGCGAATTATCTTGCTCTTGCGGGCTGCTTGTTGTTCTTGCTCTGCAGCACAGTGGTATATCAGGCAACTGAAGTGGGCAAGAAAAGTTATGCAGAATGTAAACATTTAACTTTATATTTTTAACTTGGTTATCAGTTGTAAATGTTACTGACAAGTTTGCAGCTGCAGGAGCATTCAGTCTCACCTGGGCTTTGATGTCATGTTTTGTACATGTCATCTTCTTACACTCCATATTCATTTTTTATAGGAAACCAGAACTTAAAGATATAGAGTGTCTAATTCATAAAGTGTTTCATTTTGGATGTCTTTCTATACCTACTTGGTAACATACAAATTCATTTATTGTCCATTTGAAAGAAAAAGCAGACTTTAATCGGGAGTTATAGCTGTTAGCTGGAAACATGCTGCAAATCTCTTGGGGTTGAATATGGAACAGAGAAGGTAATGCTCACTTCAGGTAAAGGGTCATCTCTGTGCATAGAACTTGTAAGATCTCATTTTACTTTTGTGCAATTTGTTTGCGTAGAAGCAAGTTCAGAATAAATTGATTAAAAGTTTTTGTGTAAAATCAGCCTTTCCTTAGGTCATTGTAACACAACTACTTAAGGAAGATTGAGTTGATACAGGACTGCATGTGGCTGTCTCTCTTCCTGCAACGCCCCTGCACCAGCATTAATGTGGTGATTGAGATCACGAACTGGTCTGACTGACAAGTATTTACTTCTGTTTGCATAGTCACATGCTTAATGTTGGCATGGGGAGCTGGTCAGATGTACCAACTGCAACTGGAGGCAAAGCTACTTAGCCTTGGTGACAGCAACCTGGACTGTGTTGAATTAATCTGTTTTTTGATTGTGATTGTAGTTCTTCTTATACTTTGTTACTCTTGTATTTCATGGTAATCGTGAGTACCATTCAAACAAAAGCATTTTTTGTGCCATAGCTCATATTAAACATATGCCTTTAAGTGAATTTTCAGAGTAGTGAGTTGAAGAAAATGGAAAGCAAGCGTAAGGGAGTTCTACTGATCTTGGCAGTATTCTGCTAATAACCGAGAGGCTGTGCATTCAGTAGTGATGCATGTAAAATGTTAACTGATTTTTATTTCCATTTTGATTGTTTATTTACCTATATTTATAGATTCGAATGAAAGGTTCTCTTCCTTCTCTGAGTCCATTCCCAGAGACTTTGCTTCATTTCTGCAGTTTCCGCACTGTTCTCTGTGGATCTACATCTTCTGGACACCATCAGTTTGATGACATGACCTGTAAAATTTTAGGTCTGTATGCAATAACATAAAATAATTTAGAGCTGGACAAAAGAACATCTGTGAAAATCCACAGGTGGCAAATAAGCTCTTATTAGCTTGAAATAGTATATTGCAATGTGTCAGGAACACGTGTCATTTCCAGCTTTTATGTTACTTATCAAAACTCTTCTTCTAAAATGTGCAGTTCTGGATTTGGAGCAGGGGGTCATGTTACAGACCTGACAGATGTGAAAGAACATGAACACTAAGTGGGACTAAGGAGCTATAGCTCCAGAGCAATACTGAAAAATATCAAGCTGTTCTATTTAATTTATTTAAATAGAATCTCACCATATTGCATGTTTGTACTGTAGGTTGGTTCAGAGAGTTCTGTGCATTATGTTGGATGTTTCATGTTCGTGAAAAATTATCTGACAACTGTAGGCGGTACCAAACGGCAAGGGAAAATATTAACAATATCAAGGTAATTATATTACTAATATAGTAGAGATACATTTTAATTGCGTGAAGCTATGAGAAGAATTCTAAAGGTCTGTTGTATATTTCTGTGAGAGCTTTTATTTGCTTAATGTAATAAAATGAGCACAGTGCTTGCAATGTGAATCATGTATTTGATGCTACGGAGCAGTGCTGTGCATGTGAACTCCGTCTTCCTGATAGTATTTCTGTTAGGCTTTTGCTTGGTATTTAACTCAGAAGAGCAATAACTGCCAGGAGAGCAATAACTTCTATATTCGTAGACCTAAAAATGTACTTTATGGGGTTTTTTCTTCCCCATTAGCTCAAGATATTTTCTCTATTTCCCAAATAGTGTATATTTAATACACACAAGATGGGGTTTATGGTGTACAAAATATACATGGTTTTCAGAAAGAATGAAAAAAATAAAAACTTAATCATGTTTTCTCTACTTATACCCTCATCAATTGATGTCAGCGGTTCAGGAAGAAAAAGAAAGAAACTACTAGCATATTTGTCATGTATTCTGTAACAAGTCCAAAATTTTTCTTCACCAGAAAAACCGAATTTGAGATAAACAGGATGGCTCTGTTTCAAATGGTAGAATATTCTGATTTTTCTGTAATTTGTGTGACAGTGGCAAACGAGATAGAAAATAATGTTCAAAATAAACTGATCCGTCTTAAAAGCCTCTTGTAAGGCTTAATTATCTTGCTCACAAGAAAGAATTTATGATCACCTGAAGTCAAAGTAGAATTATTTACTTCACAGTTTAGGCAAATCCTCAAGTTTTACTCTGACTGCAGACTCTTCAGCAGAGTGTTAATGGAATTATTTCCTAAGCTGGTTTAAAAAAGCTCTTCATTTTTTCTCTTTTTTTTTTTTTTTTGGTACGTTGTGATTCATTACAGCCTTGATCTGTCTTCTGCCCTCATACACTACTCTGTTTGGCAGATAAGTTAGAGATTTCTATTTTCGAGGAAAGAAGCATTACTATTTGTAATGTATGAATAATTTTGCTGAAATATATTGTTCATACCAATTAATGTTTCTGGTGATTTTTTTAGGATCTGAGTAAGAATGGATATGATGCCTCCACAGTTGAGCATTGTCTGAATGCAGTGGAGTGGGCTTGTCGAATGCTTCCTTTCTGCAGGTTCATGAATGTTGAAGAATTAGTTCAAGATGTAATTTTGAGTCTGCTTGGGGAATTGCCACCAATAAAAAAGGTAAAAGACATTAGAACTAGAATAAAAGCAATAGAGATTATCACAAATATTTCTCCTCGGAAAAGCTACTAGTTAGTTTTTCTAGTGGTTTAAGTTCTGTGTGAAAAGACACCTTACTTGTATGTTAGCTACTGGAAAAGATGTTCTTTTTTTTGTGTAGGTGGCAGAGATTTTCGTAAAAGCATTTCCTAATCCTGAAGATATAAGAGTTTCACTAAGAGATAAATATCATGGACTTCAAGAGCGACTCAGTCACAGTATTGTTAAAGGTAATGTTCATCCTTCTTCAGGAAATTTTAAACAAACTTTCTTTTTTATCCTACTTACTAATTTGTGAGAATACTTTCTTTCATACCCCATGGAAAACAATTATTGTAGTTTTCAGTTAGACAGCTGAGTTTTGTGACAATTTCTGTATTTTCTGTCTGATATGTCTACACCAATGACAGAGTATCATGGCTTTCAAAATGCTGGTGCTTCTTCACTTTATCACAGTTTCTTGTTAAATTTATAAATTACTCTAATTTATGACTTTAGTTAAAATCTAATTCATGTCTTAATTTGAGACACTAACTCAAAACTGAAAATTAAGATTGAAAACTTGATTTTCTTTCTTTCAGTAGGCCCTGGAAATGAAGAAATGATGTCTGTTGTTATACAGGCTGCTGAAGAAGTGAGGAAGAAGGTCTTGAGACGTGTAGTAAAGAACATAGGCCCTATAGAAATCAATATTTGGGAGCCAGTAGAAGAGGGAGCATCAAATGATGAGGAACACTGTTATGACAGATTCTCACTAGGCACTAGTCTTAGCACAAGCACACTTACTGATCTTGGGAATCCTCTGGTATATAGTGATACAGACACAGCAGACACACTTTCCAATGCTTTGTTTACTGAGGAAACGAGAGCTCAAACACCTTCATTCCCAAGGTATGAAAAAATTGCAGCAGAAAGCTTTTGATTTAAATAAAGTGGAAAACAAAAGAAAGAAAAAGAGTTGTCTCCTGCTGATCAAGTAATCTCTTCACCAAACAGGGTGATTGTCACTTTGGGTGATTTATCAAGTGATGAATTACAAATTTACCAAATCTTAGAACTGCCAATGTTGTATCAGTTAGTATGTGACTAATATGTTAAAAAAGTGTAAATTATTATCAGGTATGTCCACATTAATATATGTTACTGCCTAGTTTCTGTCTATGGATTTTGAATTTGATTAATTTGCCACTTTAGCATTGTACTAATGTAAATTTGGGTTTGTTAGTTTGCCTTTTTTAACACCAATGGAGGAAAAAGAACTAATATTGCATGTAATTCTTCTTAAAATGGATTTGGGTGTTAATGGTTCTTACCTTTTTTGTCTTACAGGGATAATGAACTCCAACAACAAAGGGAAATAGGTAGCAAAAATACCACACACAAGATAAAAGCTCCTAATTGTAAAACAAATCATAAAGTACGTAGAAGAGACATGCTTAATCAATGTAATTTGCCTATAGTTGGTGCATGGGAATTTGAACGTGATGATGATGAGTATGTCAGATTTTTAGAACTCTTTTTGAGTTACCTTCTTGAGAGAGACCTGATAAAGTACAGTGACCTTGGAATTCCATTTCTTACTAGCTTTTCTGGGCTGCTTCGAGAGCACGAATTGAACTCTCTCTTTTTTGATATTCACACAACACTAAAACGTCGACAAAACAAAACCAGAAGTCAAAGTGTGTTTAGAGCAGGGTCATGCTATAATGTGACCCTGGCATCTTGTGATCCTGAAAAAGTGTCTGCCTGTAATGAAAACAAAAATATTTTGGAAAAACCAACAATTGTACAGTCTGTTGTAAAGACCACAGAACCTTCTGTGCATAACCTAACAAAAGGACTTCAAGAAGGATTATTTGGTTTAAAATACAAGTCAATTTATAGAGCTCAGACTGACAATCAAGAAGTCACTGATGCACTAGCAAGCCAGACCTTTCCTAAGCATACTCCCTCTACCCTGCAAACTCAGGCAATTTCTAAATACATTTACAAAACTCTTGATGTAGTTGGTATTGTACCAGCAGAAGAACTACCTATAGAACTGACGGGCAAGTTGAGCAATATTGCAAAATTGCTGGAGTGGATGATCAGATGGTCCGACAAAAGATTGCTCTGTGGTTCCAATAAAGAAGATTCTTTAGAAGAGCCTCTCCCAGTGATACATGTGAAAACATCATCAGCAGCTATTCTTTCATCTTTTTGGCTGTTAGAACAGTTACATGGAGACAGATCTCAAACAAAGAGCTTTAGATGTAAGGTAAGAAAAAGGACGGGACAAGTGTCAGTGAAATACACGTGTGAGTGAGTTATGCCAGTAAAGAAAGTCACATATATGTTTTACCTCATAGTTCTTTTCTCAGTAAAACCTGGAGTATTGAGTAACAGCCTTTCTTTTAAGAGTTGCTAAGAAAAGAGAATAGTTCCAGAAATACTGAAATTCTGTCTGTAGAAATACTTGAGTTAGAGATGAAAGTTCTCTTTGGAAGTTCAAAATATAGCTCATTTATCCAGATACAACTTTTTTTTGCACAAATTCCTGTAAGTTTGGCCACTGTGTCTAGTCTTAGACATCATCTTTGAGGAAACCTACTACTGGAGATAGAATATGGCAAAGCAAGGCAAAGAATAAAGAAAGTTTCTCTTGGAAGAGCTTAAGGTCATTTGTCTTTGAGGACAATGCAGATACAATCTGACTGGAGTATTTAAACTGGTTAAAGACTGGTGAAAAATGACTAGCACTGTTACAAAGATTTGGAGTATATATGTGTGTATATGAAAGAAGAGATTTGCCAGAAGAACCTGGTAGGTATTGCTTTAGTTTATACTTTCAGGGTGACTGGATCACTTAGCTTCTTCAAATAACACTACCTAGAATCAGAGAATACATTAAAGGCTTTGAGGGGAGAGGGACTTTTTTTGAGAAGGCTTTTCTCCCATTTCAAAAGAGATTTTTTTTCATACTTTTGGTTTGTATTTTCTGTTTTTTGGACAAGTATTTTATTCACAACTTACAAATTTTTTGCATGCATCTAACCACAAGATTATATATGTCTTTTTGCCTTTCATACTGTTCTCAGGGGTAATTTGAGAGTTCCATATTACATCTGATTAAGGCCAAATCTTACTGCATATATTTCTCTCAATTATATTGTCATATAGTGTCTTTGACAATTAACACTCAGTAGACACTGACGAATCTTTCTTATATTTCCTTTGGATATTCAGAGGACCATTGCTTCACTTAAAGCAAAAAGGGCAGAAACTGACATTTCAGAGGCAACTGTAAATCCAGAATTTCTTGGCTCAATAATAAAGAAAAGGATATGAATTGAGCATAATCATTCCATATGAAAGCATTGCAGTTTTTAAAAAGTATCTGTTTTTTTGGTGTTTTTTTAAGTAGTGAACTTTGATTATCATTATTTTTATTAATAGCATCCAGATAATGAATATTTGAAAGAAATTGCATCTCTGTCAGAAGCCCAGTCTAGAGCAGATGAAGAAAGTAGTATGGATGAAGGCTCTTCCATAGTGGCCAATTCTCCTCCTGATGTCCAGAATGTACAAGCCTATGATGATCTTTGTGAAAGTGATTTGGGGTAATTTTTTTTTTTTTAACCTAAGAGCTCTAGTTGGTCATAATTCCTCCGCTGAGCAGCATGAAGAGATCTACTGTTATTATGTGTTATATACGTGTTTCATTTTGAGTGAAAAGTCAAACTTGTGCACATTGGTTACAGCTGCATGAAGCAGATTAAATATTCTCCATCAGCACGGGTACATTAGGTAGAAAATAATGTAACTGTTGCATATTAAGTGAATTATACATGGTTGTTTATAAACTTAGTGATGTGGAAATAGAATCTAGACTTCCAATATCATGGGCATCATGGTTTTCTCAAATAATTCAGGTAACTTCCCGTCTCTTCACTGTAATTTTCTGATTTGAGATGAGTGGTTCACAATGTTAGTTCATTTTCCCCTGGATTTGTAATCTAGCTGTGTTCATACGTGTGCTTGTCAGAAAAATAGATGGAAAAAACAGTAAATATTTTATTTGTTAATATCTTGCACTGTCCTGAAGATTAAGAATCCTTAACCTGAACTCCTCTGTGGCATTTCATCTTCTGTTGCAATAAAGAAAAAAATAGATCTCTAGTGTTAGAAGATATATGTATAGACAGAGAGAGTTATATAGATCTCTAGTATTCTGAAAATAATCTCCAATATATTGAGACATTGTTGTATGTCTTGTCTGACAATTTTCTATTTTTTTTAATAAAGGAAGTTTTTGTGAGGGAGATAATTGTAGCTTTAACCAGATGATTTTGAAGACATAGCAGTTTGTCTTCCATTTTTAGTAGATCATGTGTGGTGGTTACATTTTCCTGGAAACAGCCCATCTGAAAGAGTGTACCATTAATGACACTAAAATATCACAGCTATCAAAAAAAGAAGTTTAAATCATAGTCAGAGAGGAAACTTAAATGAATACTGATTATATCACAACAGTGCTTATTTTACAGTTAGGCACTAGCCTGCAATCTGAAAGGAGCAGCATACTTGAAGCGAGCCAGATGCTTATGTTGTTAATTACCTTTTGTAATCCCAATTACCAGAATGTCTACAAAATCAAAATATTTTGATAAGAAGGAAATAAATCATGGAAATAATTCTGTCTCTCATATGACCGAAGATCTGAATGAAGTGGGACCATTTGTTCAGCAGGAGTTGAATGTAACACCAGAACAAGGTTTGTTTTAATGGTATATCCTTTTACTATTGTCTGATATATAAAGCAGTAGGAGTTTTGCATGAATATGATTTTATGTCCCTTTATTTATTTAATCAAAAAATGTTAATGTTTTCATTGTTGTATTGGAATTATTTTATCCAGTTTGTATTATAACTAAATTATATAAAATTGCTTTATCAAGACTTTCCAATTACTATTTCACTTACATTACTTTTTTGCTATAGAGATAGAACAAGGTATATTAACATGTTCTGTTCTCTCATATGCGTTCATTCTAGAAATATTCATGTGCAAAACAATTTGCAAATTTTAACAGCTGAATATGCGTAAGTTATCATATTTATACCCTTTATATAAGCTGCTTTTTTTTTACCTCTCTCTTTGGGACCATGTATTAACACTAGTAAAAAGACAATTTTGAATTTGCTGAAATGACTCTGAACACTTTACTCCACACTAGTAAAAAGGTGAATTAATGTGACCTGCTGTCAGAAATCACATGAAAGTACTGTAATCCATGTAGTTTTCTAATTTAGAGCAATTGTGTTTATTTTGTAGAGTTCTTTGAGGAGCCATATGAAACTCCAAAGAGCTCCAATAGCTCTGTCAAGATCAAACCTGTAGAACGTCAAAGAGAACAGGCAAGTTACCACAGAATCAATCATCAGAGATAATAGAAACATTTGGGTTTGGAAGGGACTTGAAAGATCATCTCATTCCAAACCCCCCACAGGGACACCTTCCACTAGACCAGATTATCCAGGCCCCCATCCAACCTGGTCTTGAACACTTTCATGGATGGGACATCCACAACTTCTCTGGGTAACCTTTTCCAGTGCCTCACCTCCTCACAGGAAAGAATTTCTTCCTCAAATCTAATCTAAACCCACCCTTTTTCAGTTTGAAGTAATTCCCCCCTCTCCTAGTACTATGTGCTCTTGTAAGAGGTTCATCTCCAGCTTTCCTGTAGACTCCTTTAGCTACTGAAAGACTGCTCTAAGGTCTCCCTAGAGCTTTCTGTTCATTATGCTGAACAACCCCAACTCTGTCAGCCTTTCCTCATAGGAGAGGTGCTTCAGGCCCCTGAACACCCTTTGTCCTGGACTTACTTTAGTAGGTCCATGTCATTCTTATATTGGGGGACACAGGTGAACACAGTGCTCCAGTGAGCCTTCTGAGGACAGAATAGAGGGGAGAATTGCCTCCCTCCATCTCCTGGCCACGTTGCTTTGGATGCAGCCCAGGACATGTTTGGCTTGGACAATCTCTCAGTATTCCTCACCCTGTCCTTGTTTCCACCCTCTGTAAGCTTCATTTTTGTGTTTGACTTTGTCCGGGAATGCCTTGTTCATCCATGCAAGCCTCCTGGCATTTTTGCCTAACTTCCTCTTTGCTGGGATGCATCACTCCTGAGGTTGGAGGACGTGATTCTTGAATATTAACCATCTTTTTTGTGCCTCTCTTCCCTCCAGGGCGCTATCCCATGGGACCCTACCAAGCAGATCCCTGAGGAGGACAAACTCTGCTCTCCTGAAGTGAAGGTCAGTGAGCTTTCTGTGTGCTCTCCTCACTGCCCTGAGGAACTCAAATTCCAGCATTTCATGGTTGCTGCAGCTAAGGCTGACCTTGAGGTTCACATTCCCCACCACCTTCTCCTTGTTGGTCAGAATGAGGCCCACCATAGCACCTCTCCTCACTGGCTGTTCTGTCACAGGTAGAAGGAAGTTATCATCAATGCCTTACAGAACCTCTCGGATTTCCTGTGCCTGCTGTGTTGCCCCTCCAGCAGATATTGGGATGGTTGGAGTTAGCCCTGTGAAGACCAGGGCTTGTGAACATGAGGCTATCTGCAGATTCCTATCTGCATATAGAGGACCTCATCTGCTTCATCCTCCTAGTTGGGCAGCCTTTTTTCAGACCCCCACTGTAATGTCACCTGTCCCTGCCCTCCTGGTAAACCTGAGCCATAAACTCTTGGTCAACTCATCCATCCCCAGGCAGAGCTCCATGCACACTCCAGCTGGTCATTGCCGTAGAAGGTGACACCCACTCCTCGTCTCCCCTGCCTGTGCTTCCTAAAGAAGCTGCATCCATCCATTCCAACACTCCAGTCATCAGAGCCATCACACCACGTGTCTGCAACGCCAGTAAAATCATACCTGGCAGATGTACACATCTCCAGCTCTTGTTTATTCCCCATGCTATATGTGTTTGCATGGAGGCCCCCAATGAAGCTCAGTTACTGGCAGGAGTAGCTGTAATTCTTTTTTGCAGCTCTTCAGGTGCCCTGCTGACATGCAGTCCCTCTCCAGGCATCTCTTTCTGACTCTGGCATAAAATTGCCCCTCTCCTGGCAGCTTTAGTTTAAAGCCCTCTTCCCCACTTGCCAAGACTATGACTGGAGATGCTCTTCCCCTTCTCTGATAGATGAACCCCATCAGCCCTTAGCAGACCCGGTTTCTCCAAGCAGGTCCTAGGGCTGAAGAAGCGATACCCCTGGCTGTGGCACAAGTACTGTAACCATGTGTTGATTCACCAGATTCAAACCCTTTCAGACCCCTTCCCTCTGACTGGGAGGATTAACTGCACTCCAGAGCCCTCGCTGCCCCTCCCTTCTCAGCCTGCTCCTGGATGTGTCACCAGTGTGAAACAACAGTGGTGGGTAACAGTGGACTGTCAAGGGCTTGGTTGTCTCTTGGAGCCCCAGAGAAGCAGCACCTCTCTAGAGAGTGTGTCAGGTCATCAAACGGGTGCCTTTCTACCTCTCAGAAGAGAGTTGCCTCCTACTATCACCCATCAGCTTTCCTTAGTTGTGCTGGTTGTTACTAAGGGAGCAGGTTGGGCTGCCTTACTCAGCTCCAGCATTTCTCCTGATGTCACAGGATCTTACATGGAAGCATTCAATTGTTATGAATACTGTTTTTAAAGTATCCTGACTTCATCAATATATTTCTGAAGTTGAGGGCTTAAGGTGTTTAGGATTGGTGAATCTTCTTCCTTGCTTAATAATAAAAGTAATGATTAAAAAGTAGTAAAATGAGATCTACTCTGATCACTTCTGAAAATGTATGTATGCTTTTATATATCTTATATATAATTATATATACATAAAATTACATTAATTTTAAAAAATTAAATATATCAGGAATTTTATTTTACTTCTATCTGAAAACTCAGTCTGGATTTATAAATGAGCCTTCTTTTTTAATGCATCATTTTTGGTCATAGGTATTTTTTCTTTGAAAGTGGCTAAGGGCTATTATGCTATGTATCGTGGTCTTCAATTTTGCAATACATTTTACTTCAGTGAATCTATGGCATGTGTAAAATCCTACATTTGTTTCATTTTCTTAGTTTGTAAGTAATTTGTGTATAATAGTGTTGTTCCCACATTTTCATCTTTACTTACGGGGTGTGAGATTAGCAGAATATATATCCAGGGTACTACATGAATAGGAATTTGAAACTAAAATCTCATAGTAATGAGATTGTTTTAAGAAAAAGAAAGATGCTCAGGTGAATTTTTATATCTCTTTGTTGCTGATCTGTAACTGTCTTCTAATAAGTGCATAATTTTGATTATTTTTTAGTTGTATTTTTTCAGCTGGATGATTAATCAAAAACACATTTGCCATAGGCTAAAAACCTGTACTTTATTGAAGCAGGAGTGATAGAAAAATTTGCAAGTTAAGATGCATCTTTTTATATTCAGCAGGTCACCATTTCAGCTGTAGATAGTCCTGAAGATGATGAAAATGTGGAAGAAACAAAGGAAAAAAAGGCTGAACAGAATATGTAAGGGACTTGTTGGGATTTTTTAATTTCTCTTTTAACTTTGCTTAAAAATAGTAGCAGTTGTGTTAATGATGGTATCCAGTGAAGTCTCAGGAGTTCCTGCTGTTGTTTATAGCAACAAAATCATAGTTTCAAACAGTTTCAGTCATCTCCTATTTCATGTACAGGTATTTCACACATAAACAAAGTGCAGGGTTGATGAGTCATTATTTTAGTAATGATCTAATAAAATAAGCATGGTTTGTGGGAAGGTATATTTTGTGTCTAGGAGAAAGATAGACAATAACTGGAAAAATGGAAAATCTTATTATGATGGCATATAAATCAATGTCCCTATGTATACATAAAGTTTGTGAAAAACTTTTAAATGGCTGACTTTTAGAGAGACTCGAAATCCCCACTATTTTAAAATTACATGGTTTTGTTATAACTGAATGTAAGAAGCACCTCAAGAGTTTATTATGAAATTGTTTTTTCTCTTCTAGAGATACAGATTATACTGATATTAACAGTATTAGATTGGATTTTCTCTTCCTTTTTCTACTGGAATCAACCTCTTTTTTGCCTGCTGTTTGAATAGCCAGAACTTTTCCAGTGCTTTTGTTTGAGTCAGTTTCTGATTGCTAGGGGAGACAAAACATGAATGTCAATATTTGCCAGCTCAGATTGCAGCGTAATGCAGTAATTGAAGCAATGCGGATCAGTACAGCTTTGATCAGGTGGCTTTCGGGTATTTCATCTCATACTATTTAAAATGCTTCTTCAGGAGGTTATGTGTATATTTATACACATATATGTATATAAAATGAAAACAACGTAACAGATTATTGTAGAATTTGCAGTACTATTTTTTCCTCTCTTCATAGAATGACTGAGGTTGTTACTAGCACCATTTCTCACTCATTCTCCTCAAAACAAGATGCTGAAGTTCTTAGGTAAGATAAACCTATACTGTTTTATGTAATAAAATAAAATTTTCAGTTTGAAGTGATGTGATATGTAAATTTGACTGCAAAATATTTGCAGGTATAGTATTTTGAACCTGCAAACTAAGTAGCTTTTCCTGAAACTTTTTTGTGCTATAATCCTTGTGGATCATATACACTCATGTGTTGTCTGGAATATCACATGAATCAAACCTGTTAATTCAGAGTTACCAGATTTCAAGAGACATGACAGTTTTGTTTTCTCGTTCTGGATAGAATTCATTATGCAATATCACTATAGAAGAACATATAGAACACCTGAACAATGATATTTTAAACTTATAAATACATTTAAAATTATAATAATTCAATAATTTATAATTAATAATAATAAATATAATAATATAATATATTATATTATATTATATTATATATAATAATTAATAATAATAAAAATTATTATAATGCATATATCCTATTGTGACTGCTATATTTACATAAATATATACAAAATAAAGAGAATGTTGGAATTGGGAAAGGGACTCAGGAGTCAGTATCAGGCTTTCAGTTCTAGAACAGTCCTCTGTGACGCTTTTTTCAGCTTAGAGGAAGATATGACCTATGCATACTTTTGGGTTCCATTTTCATGTGTCACTAATCTCTTGTCCTTCTTGAGTTTTTCATGCCAACTGTTTTCAAAAAAAATTTACTCAAACTTTTGGCATTTCAGTCCATGCTTGCACATTCTAATTGCCTTCCAAAAGATTTCGTATGCCCCTTCACAGCTATTAGATATCTAAAATTATTACTCATTAGCCATTGCTTTATGCTTCTGTTTGTTCATATGCTTGGACGCCATCCTGTACAATTGTAAAAAGCCCTCCACGGGTTGCCTGTATCCATAGCAATGTCAGCATTTTTCTTAAACAGAGAAATGTCTCTTGGGTCAATTTCTGTTTGTGTAAGTGAAGTCCTTCATTTTCTTTATAGCTTAATGTAAATCCTAACCCTCTCTTCCTCATGTAAGGAATTAATGTACTTGATATTCTTAACCTACTAAAAGATCTTGTTATCACTGTGGGAAAATGTAATGTATTGTACATGTTACTCAAATTTTAAATTATTTTCTTTAATCTGAAATCTTGTTGCTTTTAAATCCCAAATACCTGAAGGAACATTACTTTAAGTCAAAGTGAATCTGCCTTCTGCCGTATTTCAACTAAAAATGTCCTTCTTCATTTTCCATCAGCTGTTTGACTTTATGACTAACCAGGCCTTTTTTCTGTCTTTCTGGCAAGTCATTGTTTTCTGCCTGTATCTCTAGTGAAAATAATACTTTAGATACACTTGTGGCTACAAAATCAGGTAGAACTTGCATTTTTACTACTGTTTTTCATTCAATACTTTAAGGTGTGTTAGGAAATATATCATACATGCTCTCTGGTCAGGATTGTGCACTGTTAATTATTAAGTTGTTCCTACAAATTAATTATGTTTTTATAAAACACAGCTATCTTTAAAATTTTTCTGGACTGATTTAAGACAACCTTAGATAGGTGTTTTGAACTCTGAATGTTTTTCATAGTTTTGTTCTTTTCTTTCTTAAGCAGTGCAGACATTTCTGTAAGTGATTCTCAGCCTTCTCAGACTGTTGTTTCAACTATGTCAAGTCTTGCCTCCCATCCTTCTGTTTGTGCAAAGAAGCAAGAAGTCAAGGAAGAAGTCCCTAGAGAAGAGAAACCAAGTACTTCAGAAACTGTTAGGCAGATGCTGCAGGATGAAATGTTTAAGTTAGTTCAGGTGAGAGCATCTAATTTTTTAAAGTAATTTTCATGGTACAGACTGTGTTGTTTAAAACAATGTAAATAATTACTGTGTTAAAGGCATTCTGCATGTGGTTGTTCTTGAAAGAGATTTCCAGCCACGTGTTAATCACTGTGAGAACTTATTTTAGACTTAACTCTTGCTTTTGGTTCAAGAAAATTAGTGGTATAATAATAGAAGTTTGAGTGTGTTTTAACTACATAAGTCAATGTGCTTTAATAGTTTACATTTGGAAAAATTCTGATGCTGTAATAACTTCTCAACTGTACTAAGATTTATGTTGTGGTAGTACATTGAGCCAATTTTAAGTGACCTTACATTTATCGAAACTTCACAAAAGAAGTGAAGACATTCATCTTGCTTTAGTATATCCTGTCTGTGGCAGGTAGTTATTGTAGCTTACAAAAAACTCCAGTACAGTAAACAATTATACAAATGAATCATTATTGAATCATCCCATTATTGGGATGTTTTTTGTTTTGTCACCTGATAGCAAACAGCTGTAACATAGCCTAGATATTTTTGCTAAGATCTCTGTTAAAGTTGTTGGTATTGTTAACTCTGTGCATGTGTATATTCAGCTACAGCAAATCAACTTCATGAGTTTAATGCAAATAGTGCAGTCATCCTTTACCAATGTGCCAAATGTGCAACAAATGTTACAACAGCATCAATCAGTTCATCTGTCAGGGAGCCAGCCTGCACACACTGCTGAAAGCAATGCTTCTCCAAAAACACAAGTGCCCACTCAAGAAGAAAAAGGAAATACTGGTCAAGAGAGCTCTGTTTTGCAGCCAAAGAGTGTGAAAAATGAAAGCAGCAATGGCCAAATAAAGGTAGGTATATCAAAGTGTGGTTTAAGAAGACTGCTTAGTATGTCTGATGATAATATCTATCCTGTTGAGTTAGGAAATGTGTTCATAGTGATTGGTATAGACAGAACTATTTTTGTGCATATTTAGTGCGTAGTAGCTATGTAAATGTTGGTTTGTTTGCTTTTCTCATTTAGAATCATCTGGATATGAGTGCTTCTTTGACATTATTTGAAAGCAACAGCAAGGAAACAGGATTAATGTCACCATCCCAAGATTTGCATTCTTCAGTGCCTACTAAACCACTTCATCTCCTAGCTCCTTCCTCAGGCATCCAGAAAAAAATAAAGCTTATCCCTGTTGAAAAAAATATTAGTTATTCAAATGGATTTCCTTTGCTTAAGCTTGAATCAAGTTATCATGTCAAACCAGCATTTTTCCATCCGATAGAAATGTCATCAGCTTTTGCCGGACCACCCCCAGTACCACGAGTAGCTTGGAGTTCATCAGATTCCTTATCATACGCACCAAAAAAGACTAAGGCAGAAGATTTCCACAGGAATAGGTATAACCCTGAGATTCCAAGGCAAATGCATGAGGAAAAGGAGAGATGGGCAGAAAGAGTGCATAAGGGACCTACCAAATATCTGAATTTAGATCACTATGAAGGGCAGCAAGAAGTTTCACCTCGGCCACAGTTGCCTGCAAACGTCAATGTGTACAAAGCTCCGACCACTCAGAACCTGGCTGGTATTCCACTGTTGCACTTGCAACTTGACCCAGTACCTAGAGTTCCACCAGTTGTAAGGCAGCCAATCACTACCACTTTAATACCTGTTAAACCTGCAACAAAAGATACTGACTCCAGAGAAACACTACAGGATGCAGGAATATCACTCCTTCAGATTGATCTACCTCAGAAAAAGAAGGTACTGGATTTTAATAATATATTTTTCTAAGTTGTAGTGTTTTGTCAGTTTCATGGTTTCTTACTCATCACAAGTAAGTTCATGTTTACAGGCTATGGAATTTGGAAGTGTTCAGCACAGGTATCGGGAGGGATCTAGAGCTAAGCGTATGTGCATATGAGGCAGGCTGCAAGCCTGAAAGTGTTTTTAATGACATAAGATTGATTCTACATTCCATACTTAATCAACTATGGAATCAATTCATAGTTAGTCACTGGTAATGAATGTAAAGAATTTGCTATCTAAAACAGTGGACAATATTTATATGGTAAAAAAATAGGGGGTTTTTTTCCCAGAAATTATAATAGAATTATTTACAGAAGTAGAATGTGGTGAAAATTCCTTTCTTGTGGGGCAGAAATGGAATGGTAAAAGGCTTGGTAAGAAAATCTTATGGATGCTGACTACCTGATGTTTTGAAAAATGCTATTTCTGATATACTTATATGCTTGCATATCTCAGTTGAGAAGAATGGAGATGTTTTTCCTTGAAAGGTGCTTCCTCAGTCTTTGTCTACATTTGATGGTTCCTAACTTCATCCCGAATGACGCACATAAGAAATGCAAATATTAGTGAAACATGTTCTGTGAAGAAAATTCATATGTTCTGTGGAGAAAATTCACGCCTTTTCATTCACTTTCAGGAAATAGTTTACACATGTACATATTGGCAGAGGTCCTGGTCTGATGCTATTAATATTCCATTTCCATTTTCTTTACAAAATGCTACAGGAGTTTTGTTTGTTTAACTGAAATCCAAACTGGACTTACTTTTATTCATGCAATCTGACTGGGGTTCCTCTCCCTGTTTCCTCTGTCTTCTTTGTCTCTCTCTGAACACTCTCAGGCACCAAAACTCATTCCACTTCAAGAGCTCATTGCTTTTGAGCAACGCCAGAAGCATCATTCTGTGCCCAGTACTTCCTTTGGACAAGACCAAACCAAACCTATTGAGCTACTAAAAACTGGTGTTGAGCCATTTGAACTAAGAGATGTGCAGAACAATAGAAAAAGGCAAGCCAGATTTTTAAAGTGGAACTTTGTTTTGAAAGACTGACTGGTAACCTGTACCTTCTAGCTTTGACATCAGAGGGAGTGGATATAATTCTCTCAGCAGAGAATAAAATAGCAAATGTTAGTAAAAACACAGCAGAATTGTATCATTAGGGTGTGAAGAATCTTTGCTCTTAGGAGATTTACAGGTAGAAGATTCAAATGTTTTTCATTCCACTATCTGTGTTTTAAAGTCTTCTTGTCTCCTGACTGTTTGCTATACACTCTTCATGAAATGATTTGCTCTTTGCACAATGATAGACTGCCGTCTGGGCTGCATAGTGTCACTGTCATCTTCAAGAAGGAAAGGATTATATGCTCTTTCAGTATAATTCAATATGTAGGCTGTTTTTAATATAGACAGTGATTAATTAACAAAATTCCTGCTGAAGCAGGGTGGGGTTTTTTTTGCTAGGTATGTTATTCATTACTTACAAAATTTGATTATTCGATGTTAATTGATTGCACAAACAGTTAAAACAGTTTGTTTAAGCTGCTTACATATCTTTGTTCAGTTCTCATAGAATGCTGATAGAATGTTCTAGAATAGAAACTTGGTTCCTTCCAGTTACGATGCTTTTAACTGCCATTTTGGAGCAGAGGCTCAAGAGGAGTTTTTCACTCTTAAAGTGAAAACTTGCTACACTAGTAACTGCAGATAGAGTTTAAAATACATTTTGATAGTATCTGCAGAAGTACTTGAAGCTACAGTTGCTGTGGATTATTCTACTTGTCACATTTTAAAGAAGAAGCTACAGTTGCTGTCTTGTAATCTACTTGTCACCTAGTAATTAGAAAACTTCCATGGGAATCGAAGTTTGTTTCTTACAGATTCCTTACAGGAGTTTTGCGCAGTAATTATTAATTATACACAAGATATAGATGTGAAATGTTATGTGCTTTGTAATATTTAATATAAATAGCTTATTAGACAATTAATGGATTTTAGTGTGATTGCTAGTATTTTTATGGGTTCCTACAACAATTTTATGTAGATTTCAAGCAGGCAGAAATTGTGGTTTGAACTCATCTGTATGCAGCAGCTCTGTTCATCTTTCCCAATCGTTATTTCAGTGTTTATTTCTTGATAGTATTATTTCTTAGAGAACAACGATAGGTATTTTTGTTGTTTCAGAGCACTTCTTACTCTTTATCTGTAATTAATATGTGTTGACAGTAAAAAGAGGCGTAATAAGAAACAACTGAAAGAGAAGGAGGATAAGAAGAAACCAAGCGTGTCCTTCCGCCCAGACGACTCCATCATCAGTATTAGTGACACAGCAGTGGTTACTGAACCAGAGACTGGGGTATAGAATAATGGTTTTTTCTTTTCCTTTTCCCATCCAAGTATTAACAGAAAAGAAAGAAGCAGAAAACTATAAACCAAACAATAATGTACATCTCTTCCAGGCTCTAGCCTAGAAACAGTATACGTATTTTTAATTCACATACTTGCATTTTCTGTAAACAGGAGATTTATTTTTATAAAAGCTTCCAAGGTTGCTATTTTTTTCCTGAAACATGAACTTGCTGTTTTGATAGGATATAGTCTGTATGTACATTTGTAGTAAATACATACAAAAATGTTAAAAATGAAAAAAATATATGTTTTTCCTAGTAGTAATGCTAGGACAAGTGACCCAGTCAATACTCTTTCTATGTGAGGCTGGATGGATGACAATATAAGAGTAAGGATTACTTAGGAGGAACACTACCAGTTTAATGCTAGATCACTACCCAGAGCTGACTTTTTGGTCCATACCATACCTTCTCTGAGACTTCACTCCAGCACAGCAGGAGGAGACCCTCACCAGACCTGGAGATATTAGTCAGGGTACAGCAGGGGTAGGATAGACTCAAAGAGGAATAAGGAGTTTGTGTTACTGCACATCACCCCAAGGTATATAAGAGAACATTACCTAGTCAGTAAATTCCACTAAGTTGGAATGGATCAGAGGAATTTTAAAAAGGGGTGAGAAAAGTAAGTGACAATTATTTCTTTTTTTCCCCAAAATCATTACTCATATGAGGTATATTGGATAGTTAACAGCATCAAGAAGGCCTTTAATCTGCCCTGGGACTGTTTCTAAGATGATGCTTTTTTTTCTTATATTAGGATCACACACCAAAATCGACATCATATGTTCAAAATGGCTTTCTCATCTCAGTGGGCAAGTACAACTCCTTTTAATGTTTTTAGTGCTCAAATAAAAAAAATCAAGGAACATAAGTTTGTTAGAATTCAGAATTCAGGAAAACTCTATAGTCATTAACATGTTAAAAACTTGGATAATGTGTTCTGTGGACAATAGACCTTACTGGCTTATGAGATCTTTCCCCAGACCTTTCAGGATGCACAAGAGGTATTTGGAATTTTCTGGGGATACTCAGTTTTTAGGGGTTTGGTGTGGAGAGAGATGCAGGCAAATTTAAGATCGTATATTAATTATCTGAAGATTCAGAATAGTTTTCCCAAAAACTGTAGAAGTATTTTAATTTTTCTTAAAAATGAATGATAGTCTTGTATTTATGTTTATAAACAATAGAGTTGATGGAATAATAACAGTATGTTGAGTGAATTTAATTAGCTGTGGTTGACAGTGATTTCTGTTCATGTGATTAATCAAAAGAATTCTGTAAACCTTTCAAATCCTAAATTTTTTATTTATTTTAAAAAGATATTATTCCAACATTATTTGCCTGCATATTCTAATCACACAAAATTAAGGGCTCTTTTAAAAGAAACTCAACGTTTGCAATGTTTCTAGCTTGCAATATGAAGACCATGGCTGTGGAAAGATTTGCTTCTTTATAGTATGTTAATTCATGAAAATATTCAGTTCTATCACAGGACAAAATACAATTCATTCTCTGAAATTTGGCCTTAAAGAAATGAAAGCTCTGTAGAAACAATAATAAAGAAATGAAGACGTGTGTGTTATAAATATTCCTCCCCTCCTTTTAGGATGTGAAGCAGACTGTTACTGTTCAGCATACTAAAATATTTAATTTTAAAATCACATATCTAAACTGAATCTTGCTTTTAATTCAGTGTAGCATTGTAAGTGTCAGTACAGTTGTATATTCACATAAATTAACTAGCACGAACTTTTCTTAGAATCATTTATGAGGTGTGCTTAGAGAAAAGTTAAAATTATCTGTTGAAAATACAAAGAAGGAATTGTTGGAGCCCATAGCTGTGAGTTAGTATCATTGCTTTCAAAGATGTCTAGTTTTTATATTGTTTGTAGACACCTATTTTGTATTATCACATTTTAGATGCAATGGAGAAAGCAAGTACTATCTCAGCAGATCTACATTATTTGGCTTCTATAGGGAAAAAACCAGCAGAAACTCAAGATGCAAGTACAAACACTAATCCAGGTAAGTGCTACACAGGTAATCTACAGAAACCAACTATTTCTGGTGTTGCTTCTTGATTAGTTGTGATATTTGGTCAGGTTTCAAAATGCAGCAAGTTTGTAAAGGGGAAAACACTTTTTTGTGCTCTACTTTCTTACTTTAAAAAGAATTAAACCAGAAAACATTGGAATATAAATTACAAAGCAGTAGTTAAAATAATTATAAATAAAAATATTACTGATGCAGTTATGTAAGAGTCTCCTCATGCTTTCTGTAAGTTCTGCTGTGACTTTTTCTGAAAGCTTCTTTTAACTTAACTTGACTTTGTCTAAAACACATTTAGATAATGTTCCACACATGACTGAAATTGTTTCCTTGCTTTTTCCTCCACAACTTTTCTTTTATTATGAACTGGCAAATCTGAAATGTACACTTAGATAATGCAATTGGTATCTTAACTTTCCTTAAACTCATGCATTCTGGTCGTCTTTTTTTTTTCCAATCAAGAGCTCGAATCATATCACGATCATGGGATCACTGGATCAGGAAATGAGGTTTCCAAAGTTCAAAAAAATGAGTGGGTCACATCTATTCCTGCATCAGGTGTGGCTTCAGTCTTTCTCCACTTCATTTGTTGTTTGGGAAGTCTATAAAAGTGCTACCTGAGATAGCTTAATGCAGGGTGTAGATAACACGCTAATTTATCTGACTTCTTGAAACTCAATCCTTGTTTTGTGGATTTTAGCTTGATTTTAGTGCCACTTAATCTTTGGGATTTAGTGTAATGTAGACCAAATGAATTGACCAGTGGGATGTTAAAAGAGATCACATGAAATTGAGCTGCCAGTAGCAGTGTTCCATAGATACTTCACATAGATTTCAGTACCCAAGTATTTTCCCTGTAGTACCAAGAGAGCATGCTAATTTTAACATTATTGTAAAATTCAACAGTGTTTTTCCACTTGAAGATAATTTTACTGCATCAAATGACTCATTTGCAGATAGTTTTATTAGAGGTTTCTAGCTGAGTAATCTAATTTATTTGGATTAAGTAAAGATGCAGATTTTTTTTTTACCTAAGTAGGAGGGACTTGGATATTAATAGCAATCTAGATGGCAGCTTAGTCAAAGCTTTTCTTATCTTCTAGAGAATGCAGAGCTGTTTCCTAATAGTCTGACTTTTTTTGGCTTTTACTGTGAATATAATACTGATTATTATTATTTTTTTGTAGAATCATCTAGTTCCTCTGCGATACTGCTGCCAGACATGTATTTAAACCTGAGTTTCCCCACTGAAATGAAGGAGAAACCTTTACCATCCTTTCTGTCAGATGCACCTGATTTGGTTAGTGATCTAATGTACATATGGCTGAAATGCATTTTAAGTATACTGTTTGTCTTGATGAATTTGGGTTCTTTGTATCTGCATAAGTCAATTGTGTAATATGGTAGGGAAGATTGTATTTATTTTGTTCCCTAAACAAAAAGCCTTTCAGCTACAAATGTAAAGAGGTAAACACAGGAAATGGTGAACAATGCACTATAAACAGCTTATTCAAAACACATACTGTATAATTCTTCATTATCTTGTTGTTTAGCATAAACAGGAATATATAAGTGTGATTGACATTGACGACAGTGACATCCTTAACAATTTGCCCATGATACCTGAGTCTGCAGAAGAGACAGCTGCTGCACAGCAAAATGAGAAGCTTGAAATTCCATCTACTGCAAAACTTCATCACACAGCAGCTTCTTTTACTAATGCAATTCCACCTGAGGCGCTTCAGAAGCACGGTAAACCATTTCAGTTTTAAATCCAAGAAAAAGTAATACTCTTTTGTTGTCATATGCCCACAGAAAATCTGCAGCCTTTCCCCAATCAACCTCATTGTTTTTTAGTCTTAAACATCAACATTGATACGCTTGACTTCTTTTTAATGATTCTTGCCTCCTGTAATATACTATTAGGTATGGCACATGTATGCCTAATTACTTGGAGTATTTAGGTGCTTGTGACTTATTCAGTGATATTGGTGCATTCTTTTTTATTTATTTTAGGTGATCATCAGAAAAAGGTATCAAACCAATTGCAAAAGAAAGATAAGAAGTCAGATTCTGCTACTGATAGTGCAACCTGGAACATAGCACATGAAGATGGAAGAACTCTTCCTTCTTCCAGGCTTCCATCCAAAGTAATTGAAAAAGAATACTTTTCCACAAAGCAGTGGGAAATGGATATGCAACTACAGACACTACAGAACATAATAGAAAATATGGAGCAGGATTTCAGAAATAGCAAAATGGTGAGTTCTGAGTGCTAACTGTTGTTTTTTAAACAGTTTTTTTTTTCAGCTAAGGACAATTCTGGAACAATGTGTTCTCAAATCTTCTTAGTATCTGATGAGAGATATTGAGAATAATATTATATATATATTATATATTTATTATATATTTATAACATTGTATATATTATCTATATAAATACTATATATATAATAACACAAGTTTTACATATATGTATCTATAATGTTCTTTCATATTTAGTGCTGATTCTGTTGGCTGACATGGTTGTTTACAAAGGATCAAGTGTTGGCCAGAATGGTGGCGTTATTAGTGAATGGGCTGAGTATATTTGATTTCTGTGTAACTGAGAAAATGGAATAGCACACAAGTTCAGGCTGAGCAGGAGACCTTTATGGCAAAGATTTCTGCAGTTGTGCCTCTGCAAAATATTATGTGCTTAATTCTGGAATCTGATCCTATTTGTTTCATAAAATATTTGCATTTTTGCCATCTTTATAAATCTAACTCAGAGTATTCTATGATTCACAGAAATGTAAGGTCCTCATTGTGTCACTTAAATACAGTTATTACACTCAGGTGGATTATTTAATCACGTATATTCTTCATCAAGGTTGTTATTAAAGTCAGATTTTTTTAAAGCCTGTATGAAAAAAAAATCTTCACATATCCTGTATTGGTTCCAGCATTTCATACCATCTGGGTTTTAAAAATTCTGGTATCTAGCCAAATGCTGAAGAAAAATCTTTTTTTTATTTTGCTTGTTTTTTTCAGTTCATACAAGTTGGTCATTCCTTTTATAACAATTTCTTATGTATTACATATCAGTTATGGAAGTTGTTCTTTTTGAGATTAATACTCAGTAAAATGCCTCACTCTGGGTTAGTCAGCTTTAGTTTTCATTTTCTAGTTTTAAACTTCAAAAACTTCAGACTTATGAAGACTATGGAAATATTCTAATTTCTGTGGGTTTTAGATAAAATATGTATTGGAAAACTTCAGCTACTTAAAAATAATGTGATTGGTAGAATTAAAATTGTTCAAACAGATAATAGATTTTATATATATTTTCCTCAAAGTAAGTATCCAGAAGATTGAAATTCTTTCGTGAAATGAATCTACATGTGCTACTTTGATTCCTGAACTTTTTTGTTTGTTTCCAGTCAGGCAACTGCATTAAAACGTTTGTAAGATTCTGACAAGAAGAGTGTATTTAAAGTAGACTTAGCATAAATATCTGTAGTGTAAGTCTCAGCAATACGTTGAAGAAAGTGTCATTACATAATTTTTGGGTTTCACTTACAGTTGGTGAAGCTGATAGAAGATTTTGAAATGGCTGCTGATTCAGACCTTGGTGCTCATCCTGCAGCCTCTGAAGCTGCTGGAGTCATGGGTGCGGGTATGTGTCCAACTAATAGAAGGGTAATAAATTTGCCATTGAATATTCATCTTAAATGACTTTTAGTTACCACTGATGTTTAATGCAATCCCTAAAGGTGTTACTGAAATATAAACCAAAAATATCAGAGAAAGAAATAAAATGAAAGGTAGCAAATCTGCGTATTGAGTTGTAATCTACTTCTTTTATTGAAATCTTACACCAGTTTAACTGTTCACTAGAGCAGATGCATTGAATGATTTGTTGTTCATTTAAGAAATAGGTATGCAGTATGTACTTCTAGCTACTGTACTGTGCCAAGAACATAGTCTAATCTACTTATGGAGTTAATACAAAGCCAAGTGGTGGAACCAAATCATGGCTATATCTGTGTTCATACGTAAGACGATATTTGGGATGTCCTTTAGGCTCACACGGAACAACTCCTGGTCCGGTCATTTTCTTTGTGTGTGCAGGACTGGGTCACATAGCACAGCCCTGGAAGTGCCCTTTCATAGGGAGGCACAGCTGATCCAGGTTCAGGCTTTTGTAGGTGACAGATAAACTAAAGATGCCACTAACCAATACATTTGAGTGATAGTTTCTGCATTGTGGGGATTCTCCATTGGTCTATACTAAGTACTATATCTTTTTTTTTTTTTCACAGAATCAGAACATCATTTGACAGGCATGATCTTTGAAGATGTTATAGATGATCAAAAGGAGAGCTTAAACTTGGAATACCCTGTACCCAGTTCTACTACAGTGGATGTACACTCTCCTGCCTCTGCAGCCTTGGCTTCTAACTGTCCCAGTGGCCTGAAGTCACCTTCTGGTACAATCTTTATTGTGTATTTTTCCCCTTTGCATCTTCTAAAAATAAGTAAACCTTTTGTTCATGGTGTAATACTTTCTCATGGCTGTTACACAGAATGTTATATAATGAGATCATTAAAGTCAGTCATGAGTCTTTCTAGATTGCATTGTTTGGAGTGGCTTCATTGATGTGCACTGATAATGAGTTTGTTACACAACAGAACAGTATCACTAAGCTTTGAAAACAATTCAGCAGTGAATCATACTTGCACTCAAATTCACTGTTATTGAAAGAAAATAATCAGCATTGGGTCTGTTTCTGAAACCCATCACTGTGCTAATTTGTACTTATTTACCTAAGTGAATATAAATGGATATGATGTCACAGAACATTCAAAGCTTCCTCCAAAAGCTGTCTTTATCATCTCTGTCATTTACCTGTGTCTAGAGGGGTGACATCTCTGTTAAATACAGCCTACATAAGCAAAATTAATTGCTTTATTTCACCGTATAGTAACTACTGTCAGTGTCCTAAGAGATTATTTTATGAGGTCTAATCATTTTGAAAACTAAGGGTAAATTTATTTTTGCAATTATGAAGACTGCAGTAGCATTAAAAGGAGGAGGAAAAATGTTTCAACAAGCGACCTGTTGCTCAAGGTTAAAAATGCAGTTGTATTGTTTTCTCTGCATATTGCCTGCATTGCTTGTGGTCAGGCTCCCAAAAATGATACATTCTTTGTACTTGTGAACTTGCATTTGACAGTCACATTTACAGCAGTCTGTCTTAAAAGGTGTTAAAACATGTTCCAGTGTCTGTATACAGCACAAGTGAATCTCAAATAGTACACACACCCAGTTAAATTTTGAAAACAGTAATAGAGTTTACTAAGTATAAACTTGTTACTTGCAAGCTAAGAAAACTATAGGTGATACTAAGTTACAACTATAATTTTTTGAGACGGAGAGTTTAGTTTAGGAGAGGAAGCAGTGCTCTTCTTTCCAAGACAACCGTACTGCTCTTCAGTTGCATCTTCTGAATTCCAAGCTTCTTCTGAGTGCCTGGATTCCTCAAGTAAGTGTCAGTCACTAATTTTCCATGAAACACTGTATAATTAATTGGAACAGATAATTTCCAGTTAGTTAGTCATGGCAGAAAACTGTCAACAGCGATGATATCTTCCTAGCAAAACTTCCCACAAAAGCCAGAGAACTGTTAATTAATGCTCTCTGGAGCCTCCGTGCTAACCTGGCAGTCAATGACATGTTGTCTCACAGGCTGTTAAGCTTATGTACAATATTAATTTATTTTTAATGTCAACATATTGAGGTTGATGTGTTTCTGTATTTTATCCCACAGGCTGTTTAACATATGTATGATTAGTTTGTGTACCAGTGCAAAGATATTATTTAAAAGCGTTGTTTCTGTTTCAGGCTCTCGTGTATGCAGAGAACTATGTGCTGGGTATGTATTTTGAGACTGGTTTTGTTGAAAGTTTACCAAAAAGGTGACTGTCAGGGTGGAATCATCACTTCATAAAAATCAAGGCATTTATTTTCAAACTGAATAAAAGCCCTTTTGTTAGGTAATTTCAGGCATTTCTCTAACTTTGGTAGTGCCTGTTAGATTTACTTTATGCAAAAGCTGCAGAAGCATTCAAAGTTCTTTTCTACTTACAAGTATTGGAGCTGCTAATGTAGATGGTGCTCGTCTGTGTGCATTTGTTATTTCTCCTATTTGCAAACCACTTTTTCAGCAAAGTACATGCAACTGCCTCTGGTAGTTGTCTACCAAACCCAGCTATCACCAGAAGGTTTTTAAGGTGTTACTGTATGAAAACTGTAAAGCAACTGACTGAAGGTTTCATAACGGGAAAGAGCCTATGCATTAAATAAAGTTGTCTGACATATGTATTTTTACTTTTAGCTGCTGTTAGTCTTCTGGATCTAGTAGAAAAGAGTAGCTGGTTTCCTTTCTTCTTGGTCATTCTGCTCCATTATAGATCTTTATTGTTTTGCTTCGATCATAGCAGTAAACTCAATGGTTTATCTTATTTTTCTAGTATTTTAAATGGAACTGCTTGTTGTGACTGAAGTAGATTAGGGAGTGGTTAAATAAACTACAGAATTGGTATGAAGCAATAAACTTTAGCAGACAGTGATTTTTACCCAAAGGAGTAACTTGAAGCAACTATAGCTTGTAGTCCTAAACTATGAGATTTGCTTTTTACTGGGAGCAACTGACTAAAAGAAAGGAAAGAAATGGGGAGAATTTAGCTGGAGCTGTACTCTCACTGACACTGATTCTTGCTCAGAAGGTCGTTGAGATTTGGGTACCATTGAAACCGGTAGCACCCCATAACTTTATCTCCTCATGGGCAGCAATACAAACCCTGTGGGTGCTCCTGGCTGCCAGCCTCAGCCTCCTGTGGGCCTGCCATGTTCACACACCCCAGTGGAGCTCGAGCATTTCAGCTCTGGATGATCCCTCTGATGTTAGTCAGGTCTTGCTCCTTTAGTCCTCATGAAAGTTGACTCAAGAGTACTAACCCAGTGGAGATGTGGGGAAAGAAAATTCAGTCCAAAAGCTTTATGTAAAACAACCTGGATATTCTCGTTTTAAGTATAAAAGAAAGGGGTTTAGCTTGTTGTTCTTAAAGTAATATTCTACAATAATTTAATAACAACTTTTTTTCCTTACCTAACATCAAGCTCTTCAGAAGATCCCCTGCAAATTACTGGTCCGAGTGATGTTACTGATGTGAATGATCGTGTGGTAGAAAGTGACATCTCTGTGATGGAGCTGGGCTTTGCAAAAACACAGGCTAAGAAAATCTCCAGGTAATACCATGGCTGGTTTTTGTTGTCTGTTGGTTAAATCATTTTAACCCTAGTTATTCTCATAGCTCAAACCCTGTAAACAATGGAAGCAAGTATGTGGTTTGATGTTAATGGGACTAGTATTAGAACTTTCAATATCTACAATTTACTGGCTATTATTGCCATATATACTAACTGTTTTCTATTATTTTGATTTTGAAATTCTTTCCTTCCTATTTGCTTGTTCCTTCTTCTACCAGGTATAGGCTGGAGCACAACTCTTTTTATACAGTAGATTCAGTTCAGACCTTCAGGTCTAAAGCAGTTCTGAAAGACAGAACAGAAATTTCCTGCCCATGGCACAGCAGCATTAGAAACTTCCAGCCCCAGATTTCAGCTTGTCATGCTCCCCTCCTTGATGGAGACTTCCACACCTTCCTGTCAGTTACAAAATCAGCTCTGTTCTTTCCTGAGAGAGGTCAAAGTGACAGCTGTTTCCTACTTCTGTTTGTGACATCATTTGCTGACAAGGGAAGAAAATATAGCTGTTCAGGCCATCAGTCTGTTGCATGGGTGCCACAGTTCCCACCAGTTTAAGATCTAGCTCTATTATCTGAATGTAGCTGACAACCAGAAGAAAAATTTTAGGACACGTCTTGGAAATTACTTGTTTATCAGGATTTTATGTAGTAAAATTTTGCAGAAGAAGATTTCCTCTCTTGTTCATTACTTATGCTTCCAATTGTGTCAGAATTTTAAAGGGTTTAAAGGTCACTGTATTTATTTTACCACGTAGTTGCTGTTGTTTGCAATTTACAGGATGTGCTAGATTATTTCCTGTTTATATCTGCCCTCAGGGTTCTTGATTCTGCTTCTGGGCATTCTCAAAGAACAGAAGAGGAGAGGAAAGAGATACAAACATGGATGAAAAGAAAGCAAAAGGAAAGAATGAGAGAATATATGAAGAAACTGGATGAACAAAGACAGAAGGAACATCATCCATTCAACCTGAGAAAGAACGTGGTAAAAATAATGGGTGTCTTGTAGAGTAATTGTTACTTATTGTATGTGTTCATTATTCAGGTTAGATAATGTAAAGACTGAAAGTGATTTTTTTTTTTCCTATTGTAATGTTGGGGTTTTACCTGTAAAATTTTATTTTATGGGAACTGGCCATAGTTGTGTCAGATAAGCAAATACACCAGTGTTCTTCACAGGCTGCAGTGGTGACCACTGGCTGCAGGTGGCCATTATAAATTAATGGATACAGCTGCAACATTCACTGATGAAAGATATGTTTTTCAGGGAGTGATAGCTACAGCAGTTATTAAGATGTGTTTACACCTTGTTTCATCTTCCCATGCACCTCGCAAAAACTCCCAGTGAATTTAAAAAGCAGAGTTCACATGCCAGCATCCTTTACAACAAACATGATGGGATACTGAGGGCAGCCATCACTGTCATTCACCCACACAGAAGTGTATGCAAAAATCAAAAAGGGTCAGGAGAGATGCTAGAATATGCCATGTATGTCAAGTATCTTACGAAGTTTTTTGTTGAAGTCTGGTTTCAGTAAACAAACAGTTCCCTCCCAGAATTTTTTACATTTTAAATTTAATTAGTAAAAACACCTTTATGGCCTGATCTATCTTTTCTGTGCTGGAAATAACAGAAAATAAAAAAACATACAAAAGCAATTCAGAAGAAATTTTCCAATCAGTATTAACTCTCAAAATTTTCATTTGCCATCTGGATGCCTTCAGGACCTGAAAAGACCCTGCTAAGTCACAGGAAGCTCTGGGGTTACAGGAGATGAGACCTAACAATACCAAATATATCCCTGTACTTTCTACTTGTTGAATTCAGGATATGCTGTAAAGACTTCCAGGCTGAAGCTCTATTGGTTTTATCTCCCAAGCAGCAAATATGAAATATACTCAAGTTCCCTGTTACTAGATAATTCAATTGTATTCACTTTAAAAAAGAGTAATAGATCTCTGTGAAATCAAGTATTTTCCCTGGTTTTAAACAATCTTTCACAACTGAACTGGCTGCTCTTCTGCACATGCATGGAGAGAAGTGATTCAAGAAAAATGGGTCCTGCTTCTCTCCCTTTCCTGTCTTTTCAACCCATAAATGTACACTTGATGCTTTTGCTATGGGCTTTTCACCTGAAGTCATTAGTGGAGGGATTCTTAGCTTTCGGTGGACGGTTTGGGTTTGGTTTTGGCTTTTTTCTTTTTAAGAAGAAAGAATTAAAGAATTCAAATTGTACTCTAGCAAACACAGGTCAAAGTGCAACCTTGCACCGTTTTTTAAATTAGTTATTAGGAACATCACTAGTTTTTAGGAAACTGAAGGTGAGGCCATTTGAAACTTTGAGCTTGACTATGAGGACATCTTCTTAGGAATGTTAATATTTTACGCATATGAGGTATGAAAGATGTGACTGCAAGATTTCAGTATATTTTTTGAGACTGGAAAGTTACAGACACAATCTTACCTGAATTTCCTGGTCGGACCATATGTTTTCATCTTGTTTTTCTTTCTGAAGAATGTCTTAAACAGTAACTTTTAAGTCAATTAAGTACATTTTGAGAGCGAGAGACTGGAATGAGACCACAGTACATAATTATTCAATGATTTTTATACTTTCTTACACAGCATCATAATCCTACTTCAAAGGATATTAGAATCTTCCAGAAGAAGAAAGAAGAAAAAAACAAGTAAGTTGCTATAAATATTACTTGGGATATCTTTATTTATATATTAGTTTTCCAGTCCTCAAAAAGGGTAGAGATAGTTTTAACTATATTGCCTATGAAGCTTCAGATATCAATGAAATTTCAACCAAAAGCATAAATAATTCATGTTTGCTTCACCATTTCAGAAAACTCTGAACATGTTTCATCCTTTCACTTTATTTATCGCTTTCCAAATATCATTGTTTCTTTTTTTTTCCCCAACATTTACTCATGCGTTCTGTCAAACTCATTGGTAAGAAAGGGTTTAACTTTTTGCTAATGACCTTAAAAGGCTTAGTATATTTTCTGTGAAATTCTGTAAAAAAATGTTCTTCATGTAGTCCTACAGGGCTCACAAGTCAGCTGTGGTGAAAGGAGTGACAGCATGAGGTAATGTGTAATATTATTTCTCCACAGAGCCCTGTTGTCTGAGCACCACAGTATAAGAATATCACAGGCACTTTCCCTGATGAATGAAATGTTATCTGACACAGTGGCATCACCAGCAAGTGATCACAGAACATTGTCCAGCACAAGATCACCTCAAGAGTACAGAAGGAGGAATGTGGCATCCAGTACAGGGTAACACTCTAAGCATCAAACCTACTCTAGTCTGCTGGTGTCTTCACCACACTTCAAATTTTATAGCAAGTTGAGACAGGATTAGCTTGAGAGACAGGTCATGTGCTGGCAGAATCAAAGATACAATTTGTCTGGATCAGAGGACTCTCAAGTCCCTGTTCCAGTCTGCAAATCTTGGAGGGAGCCTTAAAAATGCCTTTTGGAGCATGCAATAAGCCAACTCAGGAGTCAAGCTGTAATCAGTGCCATAACCAATTCCACTCAACATAATTCCTTTACAGAAAGGGTGGTTAGACATTGGAACAGGCTGCCCAGGGAGGAGTCACCATCCCTGGAGGTGTGACTGGACATGGCACTTGGTGCCAGGGTCTAGTTGACAGGGTTGTGATCCCATCAAAGGTTGAACTTGATGATCTTGGAGGTCCTTTGCAAACTTAATGATTCTGTGAGTTCCACTGGACTATAGCCAGCAATACAGACCTGAAGAGCATCTAACAACGAGCAAGAAGCAAAGAAAAATTCTGCTGTGCAAACTCTGGATTTGTTCTCTTGCTTGCTAATTTTTTTATCACTTAGGATTTTACTTGTTCTTTCTTTTGCACTTCGCTTATTGCCTTTTGAGGAAGTGAGGGTATCTGAGTATTATAAATTGATACATTTATTCAGTTTAATGGTGTTAATGCCACATATGTGTATGTGTATTCCAGGTGTATATTGCATTGTAGTTTTTCTTCTTTTATATATAATTTTATGCTTTTCAAAATAATAGGAGGAACTGTTTACTTCAGGTAGTCCTGTGATTTCCAAACTTAATTATTTCTGGTTCTTTTTCTGGGTACAGTACCTTTTTTAGGTACAGTTCCAGGCATTAAACTGAATGTAGTCAGTGCTGTACAGAGCCTGCTGGTGGTGTCCAAGGGAAGTTTAAGTGCATCAGCCCAGCCAGAATCAGACATGCTAAGGAACATCATGCAGGAATCCACCTTAGCAGTGGCAGGAACTACTAACAAGTTTTGTTGGACCTAAAGTGGCTCTCTGTAAAGCCAGTTTGATGTGTCTTCACTGTGATTGCAGCAGTTCTGATTCTGCCGAGGCTTACTGGCCCCCCAGGCAGTGTGTGATGCTGATCCTCAGCTAGGTGGGCTGAATGTGATTTCTCTGGCTTTTATGTCTCTTCTGAGTATGCCCTGTCAGATCTAAGTTGTGTGGAGGAGTGGTACATGGTGTACGGTAATAAGTATTTAAGCTTTGTTGTTGTGTTGGGTTTTTTTCTTTGTCTTGTAGAGGGCATCTGGACAGTTCTGTTCTGGCAGAAAGGAGCAGAATTGCTGCCAAACCTGGCTTTGGTCAAAAAGTACAACGTTTCACCCCAGCTCTTGGTTTGACACAGCCCAGGGGTAAGAACAGAACTTTTTAAATGAAGACACATACTGAAGAGGTTCTTCTTCTGCTGGATTTTTGGGAGTGAGGAGCTGTGATATCTGTATAGAAAATCAGATTTGTAATCCTGGATGTTTCCCGTCCTGAGGCTTTTGCAACTGTGTTGCCATTGACCTGCTAATGATGAGAGTTACCTTTCCTTATCACTTCCTTAAATCCAAAGTAGCTTAAATTGCTGTAGCAAGAGTACTGTGTAACCCAAGCAGGAGACTCGTAGATGAAAATTTCTGAACATCTTTGAGTATATTTGATCTGCCTTTAAAAAAATAAATGCTTGCTTTGTCTTTCCAGGAAATGCCTGTAAGCTCCTTCAGAAAAGTACCTCCAGAAGAAGACTGAGAAATGCTACAAACCGTCCTCTTAATTCCAGACACTGTAAGCTACACAGAACAATGACAGAGTGCTACATAATACAAGCAGCAAATAAGATGCAGATACAGCATTAGTTTAGAAGAATAAAAGTCATAATTTTTTCCCCACTTAAAAATCCTTTCAATTAGAAATTTCTGAAATATTTTAATCACCTCTGTCTACCTTCTGAACAGTTTTAGCCAGATGAGAGTTTTAAGATTACTGAAATAAGTGTGCCAGATTTTAGTGAATTCCTGAAACGCATGTTATGAAATCATGAGACAAAGGCTTTGAGTCTTATCTTTCAGTTCAGATCGACAGAGAGAAAGTTAATTAGCAGACCAGGACACAAGAATTATGCCTCTCCCTTACCTTTCTGTGCTGCTTACTCTCCAATCTCTTTAAGTAGGAGTTGTCTTTGTTATCCCTCTGTACAGTATGCATTTAAGATATCGTTTTGTCATAATGTTAGCATGGAAAAATTTATGACTAAGCTTAGCAAAAAAAAGTCTTTGGATTTTAGTGGTACTTTTTTCCATGCCTATCTTTGTAGGTCTGGATCCACAAAAGATTGCTCCTAACCATATTCTTTAACAGATACAGTACTTGTTAACAGCAGCAGAATTTCTGATCAAACAAAGAATGAGGAGAGAATCAGTCTGAGACTTAGGAAATAACTGTGGCATGATTCCATTCTGCCTTACACCAGAATTATACTATTGGCATAATTTGGACAGTCAAAGGTCAATGTATTTGAGTTGACAGTGCAGGAAATTGAGAGAAGCAGTAAGAAGCAGAAAGGCACTTTTCCTGAATTCCTGAATTCACCTCTGCTCATGTGGAAAAGTAATCTTTCTCCTTTCCATATATTTGCTTTTTAAACTCTATATTCAGGTTGATCTTTCTCTGATTTCCTGGCACCTTCTTGTATCTCTTTTTCCAGCATATCACATCACTGATAAGGGTTCCATTAAAGTTCCATGTCTTCTAAAGAGGCACAAATTCAGAATTTATTTAGTTTAGTCGTCTGCCAAATAATGAACAATGTGATTTTTTGGGGAGACTGCTCTGGATACTTTAGGCACCATGCACAGTCCTATTCCACTTTGTGTTCTGCCCTGGGAAGGCAGCTCAGAGCATGAGGCTGGAAGGGACCAGCAGCCTTTTCTCCCCATAACCCCACATCAATTCTAGATAACAGAGCTGGCTGTTTTCACATGGATTTACACACAGCTTCAGTTCTTAGAACCTGGAGCTTCTATTCTTGAAGGAGTTTCAAGAAATTGAGATGAAAAGTGCAACAAGTGTTACAGTGCTGTGTTTGGCCTGTTTCCTCCTCAGCTGCTGAGTGCAGAGTCAGCAGGAGCTCAACACAAAAGCCTCCTCAAGTTGCCACTGCAGTTCAGACAGAAGGTGTTGATCTTGACACTGATCGAGACGTAGTGAGTCCTTGGACTGTGCCTGAGGATATCCAAAGAATACTTCAAGATACTCATGACTCCATGTTTCAGGTAGATTACCTACTCATTCTATAAACTATTTGATACTTGCCTGTCGGTGATTGAATCACAAACCCAGACCGGCAGGGGATCTGAACATTCAAAGGAATGAGCTGGTTTTATACACTTTTCCAAGGCACAGTATTTCCTTATGTGGTGTGACCTATCCCGTGTTGCCACATCACAACACACTTTCCAAATGTCCTTGTATGGGGTGGTCACTCGCTGTTCACCCGTCTGTCAGCTCCCAGCAGGCTCCCCTCCATAGGGGTCTGTCCTGTGACACCTCCTCCCGCAGGGCCCCGAGGAGACAAGCCTCTCTGTGCTGCCATGTGCTCCTTTGTGCTGCCACGTGCCTCTGCAGGCAGGTTTCACAGCTCACAACCCAATTCTCTCCCATAATTCCCCGTACTTGCCATTTAACACTTTGTTTCCTAGTGCTTTATTTAAAATGTGGTTCTCTATTCAAAACATGTGGGTGAGATAAATAATGCATCACATAAATGATGGGGCTTCAGTAGAACTACAGTTTTTCTTTACAAGCAAAGTCATTCTTGTGAGCCTTGAAATTGAATGTTCTTTTTTAAAACTGTATAGGCACATTGCCTGTTCAGGAAACAGGCAGCAGTGGGAGAGCATAAACAGGAAAATAGATTGCGTTTGTTGCAGAATAATCAGACACATAACCTGATTTGGACATGTTTTAAAAGAGTGGGATCATTTCTGCTGTCCATGAATGATGCACAGTGATCACTTCATCTTCTCTTCCCCCAACAGGCGTCTGCAGTGCACGGCATGAGTTTCTCTCCTCTTGGCAGTATCAACCTGGACAGTGTTTCTGAAAGCACAGGGAGCATCCTCAGCAAGCTGGACTGGAATGCAGTTGAGGCTATGATAGCAGATGTGGAAGACAAGTGAAAAGCTCTCAGCCACTGTGCTCTTCCAAACAGTTGCTGGTGTTTGGTTTTGTTTTTTAAAAATAGTAATTGTTCTGCTTAAAATGGATTGAGGCCTGCTTTGGTTTCCTTCTTAAGCAGCATGGAAACTCTGACTGTTTCCAGTCTTGCCTAGATGAAGCTGAATTCCTTAACATGTAGTTTGCTTTCCATATGTCTTCAGGTCAAGAAGAACTAAATATAGTTGGTAAAGGCAGACCCACAGTCTTAAACAGATCTGAGTCAGCTGCTTTACACAGAAACATAGGTAAACACAAAAAATGCTACTTTTATTTTAAGAGCAACTGTTTTACTTTTGTATTTAATATTTAACATTATTATGAAGTTATTTTTGTAACATAAGGGTTATGATAAACTGGTTTAATAAAAGTGATTTTATTAATTTCTGCTGTAAATTATTTACATGTCATACTATTATTGCTGGATACCACTAGGAATGTATTTGTACATGTGCACTACCCTCATATTTTAAACCCAGCCTACTTGTGCAGTAGCTCTGAGAAATCTTAGAAGAGTTTGAATGTTTGATAGAAAGAGGTACAAATAGTCAGAAATTAAAATGAAAAACAGACTTTTATTAGGAAATTCAGGCAGCAGTGTGAGACACAAAGGGCAAGTACTTACTGGGGTAAAAACAATATCACTGTTCATCCATCTACCGGATGCTGCTGTTTAGAGCTCCTCCACAACCCCAAGGGGTTTGTAGGAAAAATTCCCATATGCTCAGTGACCATCAAGTTGTGGTAGTTTGAACAGATGCAGCTGTGTTGACTTGTTCCCAACAGCTGTAGTTTTTATTGTGTAGTGAAGAAATCTGAGTTTTTCATGGAAGCCCAAGGTGTGTTAATTTCCAGTGGTTAATTACTTTCACCCCAAACTGTAATAGTTAAAAACCCTAAAAATTGCGTGTTTCCAAGTGGAGCTGCATCTTGGCAAACATCAAAAAATAAGGTTCAAAGGCTGTTACAGGATTAGACACATGCCAGGATAGAACTGACAGTGCCTGTAGGCTCAGAGGTCCAGGCTGGCCAAGTTTTTTAGCAATCCTCAGAATCTGCATTGGCTTTTCTCACAGGATTGACCAGAGTACAAAACTCAATATTGGGTTTGGTTTAAATCATCTTTAAATGAAAGGGGCCAGTGCCTATGACGAGTCAGTCCAAGTTTGAAACTGTGACTTTACCCAAAGTGTAATACTGTGTTTCTCCAGAGAGGTAGCAAACAAATCATCAGGAAGTACTTTCTGTTCCTCATGGAAAAATACTGTGAAAAATACTGGTTTAGCCAAGTGTGGCAATCTCCTTATGCCCACAGCCAGCTGTGAGAAGGAAGAGTCAGTCCGTTTCATTTTAACAGCAGTAAAGGAAATACTTTCTTGAAGTGCCTCCAGATCCACAGCATCACAAATCATTAACACAAGGGCAGAGAGGGAGTTCAAAGACCTCCCAGTCAGGATGTCAGCACTGAACTCACACTTCGCCTGACCTGTGAGAGCAGCAGAGCCTGGGCAGGCAGAGCTGCTCCTGCAAGAGCCACAGCACTGACAAAAAACACCTGGGACACATGGGAGGATCATCAAGAGCAATCTCCTAACCAAGCTGCTGCCAGGGCCTCACAGAAATTTCTTTGCAATTTCTCTTCTTTTATGATGCTTCTTTCAGTCCTTTCAGGGCTGAAGAGGAGGAAACTGTTTAGTACATCTTTTGACAGAAGCAGATAGTCATTTGAAACGGATGAAATTTTGAAATAGGCATTAAAAAACCCTTGAGGAGGTCTGCTGTCATAGAAGTTATGATGATCAAACAAGTGAGAATCTGTTAAATGATTGTAACCTTTTAGAAACAAATTTTAGAAAGCCCATTTTCTCTAATGTCCTAGTTAGGGTAGTCGAAATACAACTGTATTTGTATTTGCTAATCCAAACTGGTTTACAGTTTAATTGCCTTATACATGCTTGACTTTTTAGGGTCAAAGTTTTTCTTGCAAAGCTGAAAGATAAGTTAATGCTTATGTTCAAATTTGAAGGTTTAAGATTTTCCTCAAGCACCAAATTGCAGAACTTGAAACTTTGGAAAAGGAGGAAGTTGGTAAATTTTCCTTCTTTATCTAGCCTGCCTCATTTTTGTCATCTCTTTGGGGTTTTTGTTGTTAATTTTTGGTGGTTTTTTGATCACGGCCTCTCACCTGTTCCAGTGACTCGCTCACCACCTTCAACAGAAAAAATTTCTTCTCTATATCTAGCCTGAACTGACCCTCTTTCAGTTTGAACCCATTCCCCCTTGTCCCACCACTACCTGCCCTTGTAAAAAATCCCTCTCCAGCTTTCTTGTGGGGCCCCCTCAGGTACTGGAAGGAGCTCTAAGGTCTCCCCAGAGCCTTCTCTTTTCCAGGCTGGAGAAACCCAACTCTCTCAGCCTGACCTTGTAGCAGAGATGCTCCATCCCTCTGATCATCTTCATTGCCTCCTGTGAACTCGCTCCAGCAGGAGCTGCCTTATGTTGAAGACCCCAGAGCTGGATGCAGTGCTCCAGGTGGGTCTCAGCAGAGCAGAGCAGAGGGGCAGAATCCCCTCCCTCCCCTGCTGCCCATGGGGCTCTGGATGCAGCCCAGGACACGTTTAGCTTTCTTTTCTAGGAGTTTCATGAATTCCTAAAAATACTTAACATTTCCAAGCATATGTATGTTTACACTTTGCACAGAATAAATGGTTAGAAACATAACTTTGTTTATTTTAATTTTGGGTTAGTGGCTGGTATGGGAAATATTCAAAGTAGCTTCTTTGGGAAAATGAGAAGGAAAGTGAAAAATAACATTGCCTGACACAAACAAAATCCTCATTGTTCAGTTACAGTGTCAGTTCTGCTCAAAGTATTTGTCAGTGATCTGGATGCTGGGGGTGAAAGCACCAGCAGCAATTTGCTGGTGATCCAGACTGGGAGGTGCTGTGGATTCTTTTGAGGGACAAGAGGCCTTGCAGAGGGATCTAGATAGATTGGAGCACTGAGCAATCATAAATTGTGTGAAATGTGACAAGTCCAGATGCTGGATTCTGCACCTGGGATGGGGTAACAGCAGGCATGGGGTAAAGTGGGAGAGGAGTGGCTGGACAGCTGCAGAATGGGGTGTGGGGCCGGCTGGGCTCAGTATGGGTCAGCAGAGTGCCTGGGCA
>VXAD01011575.1:2201-75442 GCA_013399195.1 Dicrurus megarhynchus
TTTTTTTTTTTTTTTCCTTTTTTTTTTTTTTTTTTGTGTGTGTGTGGTTGTAACATGAATCCAACATAAATAATGCATGGAAAACCGCTCGGCTGACAGGGAGAAGTTGTTTGGTTGGAAAAGCGACTTTGTTTACAGGATCTGGGACCTAGGCCTGGCTTTGTGTTAATTCTGGTCTTAACAAAGCTCCGTCCTCATCCTCATCCTCATCGTCATCCCCATCCTCATCCTGAGGGATTCGATTTAAACCTAGCCCAATCCAATCATCCCTTGTCCCAGTTGATGATTAAATGGGGAATATCCCGTGTTTTCCAAATTAATTGATAAGGATTTGTTTTCCTCTCATTTTCTCTGGGGTTTTCAGGATAAAATCCCCCAAAATCTGCTGGAAAAGCTCCACCACAAGGGGTGGTCGAAAATGGGTAAAAATATTGAATAATAACGGGGAAAAAATGCGGAATTTTCCCCTCTCTTTGCTCCTGGGAGGTGGTTGGGATACTCTGAGTAGGACACTCATGGCGTACTCCTGGGTGTAGAGGGGTTGTACCCTCAAATCTCAGGGATGAGCAGGGAAGGGCTTGGGATCAGCTGTGAACCACAAAGCGAGTCAGGATCCACCTGGGAATGGGAACCGGAAGCTGGGAATACCATCCCAGGAAAGTCGTGGAGATTCCCACAATCAGGAGGGAAAGGACGGACATGGGCAGGAGGAAAAGGGATCTTTGTTGGTGCTTCCTTTCTTGGGAAAAGGGGGAATAAATGGATTTAAAGACATTTCACTTCCCGCTAGAGCCATTCTTAATCCCAATGCTCCAGCCCCGGTGGGGTGACCTTGGGACAAGGAATTATCCATAAGGATCACGGCCTTGGCCAGGATCGGATCCTCCCTCTGTCCCTGTCACCTGCTCAGCCCCACTGAGGAAAAATGGGAAATTCTAGGATGCTCCAAGGAAATATTCCCTGGATAAAGACCAGTTTTATCCAGAAATTGAGAAATGAGCAGGAATGTGGAAGTTCTGGGGTGTTCCAAGGAAATATTCCCTGGATAAGCACCAGTGGAGCTCACCTGGGCAAGTGGAGCTTGGAAAGGGAACTCAGAGCTTTGGAATTTTTTGCCTCCATCCTGCCCTTGGTGGCCTCAGCGAAGGAGGAGTCCCCAAGGGAAAAGTTCGGGATTTGTTTGAGAAATCTGGGAAAATGGAGCAGCCACATTCCCTGGACGCTCCTGAGGCTCTGATTTTATCTGGGAGTTCTCGGCAGGAATTTCTGGATTTGTTTTCCATGTGGGAGTGGATCTCCTGTGAGGTTGTAATTTACTCATCTGGGCAGCACCAACCTCCCAGATCTCATCAGAACTTCACTTACAGGGAGAAAAACGTGGAAGTTCAGGCAGAATTCCCTAATTTCTTTGGTTTCTGGGAGCTGTGGAATTCCCTGTTTTCCACACTTTTTTTAGGTGGAATAAAAGCAGCGGAATTGGGAGTAACACGCAGAAAATCCGATTTCATTTGAATTTAGACAGCAAAACCTGAGAGGAGACTCCTAAAAAACCCAAGGGAAAAACCTCCGGCACTTCCCTTTATTCCTCGGCTTTCATTTGCCCTTCCCAAAATATTCCTAACACCTCGCAGGATCCATCTGGGGGTTGGATTCCCTTACAATTTTTGCCAAATCTTGTCAGGGAGGTCTGGATTTCTTCCTGCCCGGGAGGGAATTCCTTTCCAACCTCATTTCCCTCATTTTCCGTGTTGTTGGATGACTTCTGCTCCATATTTTCCATTTTCCCTCCCTCTTCCCAAAGCCTCTTCAATTCTTTCCAGGCTATCCGGGATAATTATTGTGTAATTCCAGGGATTCCGGCTCGAAATGAACTTGCTGGAAGTTTAAATGTTCCATAATCCGCCCCCCTCCCTTTTCCTTTTTCCTTTAATCCCGAGCTGAAAGAAAGCGGGCTGGGTTATTACGGATTAAAAGAGAGGAGGATTTATCCCTCGGCTTATCGGGATCACCATTCCCACTTAATGAGATCAGAGGAGCAGGATTGTCCATGGAACAAACAGGGATGAGTTCGGGTGGGCAGGAGTTCCCGAGGGTGCTCCTCCTTGCTTTGGACCTCATCCCATTATTTTGGGATCCAGTCCTGTTTTCCTCAGAGATGCTGCTGGGAGGGAGCATCCCAAGGGCACAGGGAAGAGAGAATAATGGAGATTTTCCCTCCAAAGGAGAATCTGGGAATTTTTTCCTGGCATTCTTCTGCCTCTGAGCCTAAGCAGGGGGTTGGTGCATTCCCAGTTTTCCAGAGGAGTATCCAAAGGGAAGAGGGAGCTTTACACCATCCAGGCTCGGGAAGAGCGGATAAATCCCTGTCCTGGATTCCTAGATGCGCCTTTCTCACGTCTGGAAGCAAACCTGGATCCTCACAGGCAGTGGGAAAACGGGAGCACAACCCCCAGGGTTGGCACAAGGTGAAGTCAGAGGTTCATTGGAATTCCTGTCAGGTTTTCCGCTGCTTTCCGCCTCCTTGGCAGCGGAATTTTGCTTATTTTCCCAGGGACAGTCAGAATCTGATCCCGTGGCTCTGTCAGCCTGCATCCCGAATTCCTCCTGAAATCTCCTGGCATGGGTAGGCCGGGCTGGCAGTTCCAGCTGGAGCTGTGAGGGCCGGAAGGTTCTCCTTGGATCCGTGGAAGATGCACCAAAATTCCCTTTTTTCCTCTGAATTGTTCCCTTTTCCAGGCTATCCCAAGGATCCCCAAGTTAAGAGAGCCACAAGATCATGGAATAATTTGGGTTGGAAAATTAAATCTCATCCCATTCCTTGGGCAGGGACATCTTGCCCTATCCCAGGTTACTCCAAGCTGGCCTGGGACACTTCCAGGGATGCGGGGCAGCCACAAATTCTCTGGAAAACCTGGGAATGCCGAGCACGGGAATGGCCGTGGGTGGCAAAAGGATCCTCTTGGATCCGGCTGCTCTCCAGGGTGCTGAAGCCCCTCTCGGGAATTTGGGAACTCCGCTCTATTCCCTGAGTTCCCATCTCCCTATTCCCCCTCGAATCCAGGATAAAAAGGGAAAACTGAGATACACTGGAACAACAGGATGCACGGAATGTGGGAATTCCCCCTTTTCCATCTCCAGTGGGCTTTTAAAGCTGGAGCTTGGATGCCAGGTGGTCTCCACAATTTGGGTCGGGATTTAAACCTGACTTGGGTAAAGCCAGGCTCAGCTGGGCTGACCTTAGGGCTGATCCCGCTCCCCATGGTGGTGACCTCCTGAGGTAATTCCAGCTGGAATTGTTTGGAGATCCAGCTGCCTCCGGGGTTTTCAGGAGCAGGGAACAAAATCCGCTCCTTCTTCGCTGGGCTTTGGGGATTTTTCCTCTGGACAAAGCTCCGCTGCCCATCCTCGTAGGAACAGCTTTTATTGGCTATTCCCAGTATTTTTTATTGGATATTCCCAGCAGTTTTTGGTGGGTATTCAGAGCAGGTTTTTTTGGATTTTCCCAACAGTTTTTATTGGATATTCCCTCAGCCTGGAGGCAGGGAAAGAATCCAGCATTCCCTTTTCCTCTGGGTGAAGATCAGCCCTGACTTCTCACTCCTGGAAGTTTTCCGCGGTTCCTGAGGAATTTCCTGTGCTCCGCTCTGCATGTGGTGTCGACATCCCTGCTCCTCATCCCTGGCACTTGGGGCCAGCCCCTCTAGTGTCCCACAGGCTCTTCCCAATCCCACAAGCTCTTCCCTTGGGTTTTGTTTGCCCTTCCCAAAACATTCCCTTGGATTATAAACCTGGCAGGATCCATCCAGGGGTTGGATTCCCTTACAATTCTTGTCAGGGAGGTCTGGATTTCTCCCTGCTCTGTAGGGAATTCCTTTCCAACCTCATTTCCCTCAATTTCCATGTTGTTGGATGACTTCTGCCCCATCTTTTCCATATTTCCCCCTTCTTCCTGAAGCCCCTTCATTCCTTTCCCTCGGCTATCCAGGATGGTGGCACTGCCAGTCACTCCGGATTTAAGGACATAGCCCCGTTTGTGAGGGTTGGGATCGCTCCCAGTCCTGCTCCGTGCAGGATAAAGGCCCCTCTGTGAGCCCAGCCAGGCGCCGATGGAGTGCAGGGCCCCAGAGAAGCTCCCATCCTTGCTGTCACCTCGATGCTGTCACATTCCTGAAATCTGGCTTCGACATTCCTGACAGACCCGGCCACAAAGGCTCCTTGTTGGGATCTCCTTGGGATGGGGTTGAGGCAATCCCAGCTGGGAGCAGGAGGAGGGGAGGGACAAGGTGGGGCTTTGTGTCACCCGTACGTGCCAGGACACTCCGGGACCTCTTCTGGTGACACTTCTGATGGGCTGGGGATGTTGGGAATGTTCAGCTTGGAGAAGGGAATATTGTGTGGGGATATCGGGATCTGATTTGTGTGGAGACCTTGGGATTTGGTTTGGTTTGTATTGGGATACCAGGATTTGTTTCGTATGGAAACCTCGGGATTTGATTTGTGTGGAGACCTCGGGATTTGAAGGGGATACAAGGAGGGAAAAGGGAATCTGCAGCAGGAATTGGGATGGCAGGACAAGGGGATGAGTTCAAGATGAAAAAGGGGAGATTTGGGCAGGATATTGGGAAGAATTCTTCCCTGTGAGCGTGGGGAGGGGTTGGGATGGAATTCCCAGAGAATCCATGGCTGCCCCATCCCTGGAAGTGTCCCAGACCAGATTGGACAGGGCTTGGAGTCACCTGGGCTAGGGGAAGGTGCCCCTGTGGTGGCACCTCTCTCCCAACCCGAACCGTTCCATGATTCCGTGATTCCCCCTCAAATCCACTCAACAAATTTATAATCCCATTTCCTTCTTCCTCTATATCTGAAAAATTGAAATTCTAATATAAAACATCCTAAACCCAAACTTCTGTGCTACCCCCTTTATTCCCAGAAAAGCTGGAATTCGGGTGAATCCATCCAAGTATTTTTTTACATCCAACACAAGAACTGCACATTTTTAAGGACAGATTTTCCCAAAAGTCCTTCAAAATCTGATTTGCACATCCCAGGCTGTCATTCCCTACTGACAGCTCTGGGATCCAGCTGCCAGGGCCCCACAGGGATTTATTCCCGGCCATTCCAGCAGCTGGGATCAGGCCTGGGGATTTTTGGTTGACCTCGTCTGAATGTGCTGACCCCGGTGACAGCTGCGAGGCTGAGCTGGCCCTGGCCCAGGACAGCAGGCTGCTCCCAAACGTTTGATTCCAGGGATTCCAGCTCCTTTGTCTCCCTTTTCCAGCCTTTGTGGTCAGGCCTGGGGTTGGGATGGAGGTGGGAATGATTCCTGGGAGTGGCACGGCTGAGCTGGGGGGAATTTGGGGTTTTTGAAATGTTCCTGGCAGGATTTTGACCCGAATCCTGGATTTGGGATGGAGGTGGGAATGGACACTTCCCAGGAATTCCCATCCATGGATGGTTCTCAGAATTCCTCTTCCAAACCAAAGCAAGGTGAAAAACAGGGATGCACATGGATATTCCAGGGATAAAACACCCCTGGAAGCAAAATAAACCCTCTTTCCCAAAGGAAAAGCAGTTCCTGCCCTATTGTCTGGTGGAAAGGGGGTTGGAATGGCTGGGATTGATCCCGAACAGCTGCTGGGATGCGGGAGGGCAGATGGCACAATTGTCTCTGGAATGGGATGGGCAGCGTGGGGCTGTGGGAGGCTTTGGGATCCACCTCCCTGCAAACCTGAGCCGGGAGAGGCTGTGGAGGGACGTTGGGAAGATTTAGGATCCTTTCCCCACTAAATCTGAGCTGGGAGAAGCCACGGAGGGGCATTGGGAGACTTTGGGATCCCCTTCTCACTAAACCTGAGCTGGGAGAGGCTCTGGAGGGGCTCTTCCCAGGAGATCCCCCAGCCCTGGCCCTGGTGGGATGTGCCAATCTGGGATGTGCCAATCTGGGATGTGCCAATCCCAAATTGTGCCACCTCTGAGCAATCCGTGCCACCCTCCTGCTATTTCTGCTCCTGATCTGTGCCACAGCCGGAGCTGTGCTCGGGACCGCGCTCCAGGGGCCATAAAAAACCTGGGATTTGGGCTGCTCAGGGATAATTTTAGCCCCGTGCTCCACTGGAAGAGAGGGAACTGCGGGAATGGTGCCCTGGGATGGAGCTGAGCCCTCTGATCCAGAGGTGTGGGAATCATCCGCCTGCTCCAGCCACATCCTTGGAATCTCATCCTGAAACCTCATCTCAGGGGCTTTTTGGGGGAAAAGGATCCAAAGGGTCCTGTCTGGGAGCCAGGGGAGGGGTGTGGGATGTGGTTTTTAAACAGGGAAAGATGAAATGGGAATGTGGGAATAGCTGGGAATGCTGGAAACAGAGAAGCGGGAAGTTCAGGGTGCACTGAAGTGTTAATTGGGATTTCTGAAGTGTTAATTGGGATTTCCAGAGGTTTTTTGGGATTCAGCCTCGAGTGTTCATCAGGAAGATTAAAGGAATCTTATTCCCCCTTGCTCTTCCCATTATTCCCCCTCATTTTTCCCTTTATTCCACTTCATTCTTCCCTTTATTCCTCCTCGCTCTTCCCTTTATTTCCCCCAGGAGAAATTCCTGGGGACACCTCCAGTCTCCAGAGTCAGGGAAGGTCCTGGGAACATCTCCACCCTCCAGGCTCAGGGAAGGTCCTGTGGACACCACCAGGAGATGCCCCGGGGCCAGCGCAGCTCCAGCCCTGCACAGCCAGAGCCAATCCCGCTCTGCTCCTGGGGAAATCGGGAAGCTGAGGCCTCTCCGGGCAGGATTTCCTGGCTCTGGGCGCTGGGAAATCCCAAAATCCCGGTAAAGAACCAGTCCAGCACTGGGACAAAGTGACCTGGGGGTGTCTGGGACATGCCTTCATGGCCACCCTTGGGAATGCTGCTGTTCCCTCCTCCTCCTCTCCCTCAGAAATCATGGAATGGCTCCAGGGTGGGAGCAGATCCACTCCAACATCCCATTTTTCCTTTGATATCCTGATGGAACATCCCAGAAGCTGCTTTAGGCGTCCTGAGTAAATTAAAACCCCCTCGGCCTCACTCAGATCTTGTCTCTCTTTAATGTTCCCTCTCCAAGAGGCTGGAGCGCGTTTTAATTCCAGAGGATCCAGGGAAAACCGGGAGAAGAAATGAATCCATCATCAGGGATGGGGTTTGGTGTTTTCAAATCCCGAGCTTTTCTCCTCTCACTGTCACATCCTTCTCCCTCCTGGCCCCATTCAAATTTTCCAGCAGTTGGAAATCTCTCTGCCGTGCCTGGTGGGCATTGCCCAATCCCAGAAAATCCAGGATCAGCTGGGGTGGAATTATTCCAGCGTCTCCGGAGGGTTAATGAAGAGCAAAGTGGAACTGAGAGGGGTTTGGGGTGGGGGAGGGAGGATTTGGGGAGGCCCTGGAATCGAAGGGAGCTGGGATAGGATTCAGGGAAGCGCCAAAACCTCGGGAGTGGCTCCTGAAAGCTCCAAGTTCCCAGAATTGCCACAAAAGAGGGAATTTTGGTGGTGGAGATAAGAGCATTCCCCTTGGTGCGGCGTTAATTCCATATTGAGATGTGGGAGCTGGAAAACAGGGAATGCTGCTGTGTTCACTCCCAAATATCAGGGTTTGGATAAATCCAAGCCAGGAAAAAGGTGGATTCTGGGATGGCACCTTGGGAAGCGGGAGAATGGAAATTCTTGCTCCAAAAGGTGTCCCCAGGGCTCGGACCTGGCACCCGGACACCTCCTCCTCCTCCCAGCCTTCTCTACTCCCAACGTTTAATCAGGAAAATGAGAATTGCATATTAATGAGATGCAAATGAAGCCATGGATGGGATCGGGCTGTTCCTCATTTAAAGCTACAAAGAGGAGCTTTGTTTTTAAATTGGGTTTATCACTCCTGGGCCCGCCTGATTAGTCCTAATCTCCCGCTGCCCTTCACCAAGAAATTCCCGCTTTTATTCCCTGGGAAGTCTCTCCTGAAGTTCCTGCACCGCCCTCCAGGGAAATCCCAGTCGCCTCTGTTCCATTCAGCGCCTTCCAACAATTATCCCAACAAAGATTCCCTGTGACCCCCCCCAGTATTCCTCTGCACTTTTTCTGCTGTAAAGCAGAGCTGCCGCCTTTGGAGAGAGGGGAAACCCAACAATTCCAAGCTGGAATATCGGTGGGATACTCAGAAATTCCTGGCTGGGAATTCTCAGTCCCGGGGATGTCTCTGCTCTGCTTTCCGCAGGATCGGGAACAAAAGGAAGCTGCATCTGGGAACAAAAAGCTGTCATCCCCTCCCTGCTGGCAGCAGGGACATGGGGACAGGCCCGGGCTGGCACTCGGGCATGGGGAGGGCACAGAGTGGGCAGTGTCCAGTGCCACGGCTCCATTGTTCCCGCGGGAAAAGGCAGGAAAAGGGAGAAAGTTGGAATTATTGATCAGGGTTGTGGAGGCTTGGCCCTCCTCCGGGATGGAGGGGTTGGGATGAGCCTGTGCTGGGTCTGGACAGGGAGAGGGAAACGCGGATTTTTTGGGATGTGAGGGGGCTCAGGGCATCCTTCCAGGGATGTGGAAAATCCTCCGGGAATTCAGACCTGGAGATGATGGAAGTGGAATTGTTGGATCCACACTGGTGTGGGATTCCAGAGCAGCCAGGGATGGAGCAGTAGGAAGTACAGGCAGGAGGTTTGGAGCTCCCCACAGCCTCTGGAACTCAGAGCTGGAGCTGATGGAGCAGAATTCCCTCAGGAGCTGGGAATTAGCACCATCCTCCTCCCAGGAATGGGGCAATTCCATGACTAATGCCAGGCTTTGCCTGCTTTGCTTTCCCAGACTCTCCTCCTGCTCAGATGCTCTGACTCCAGAGGCTCTGGAAAAGCGGGAAAGGGGCTTGGAGCAGGGCTGGGATCACCAAGGATCCCTCCAGGAAGATTTTCCTCCTAATTGAACCCAACAACAATAAAAAAAGGGATCTTTTCCCTATTTAATAATAAATCAGTAGTGTTTCCCCGATGTGAACGGCCAGGAAGGGCCTTTTCCCGCCTGCTTCGGGCAGGAGCAGCTTCCAGAGGGTCGGGTCCAAGATCTCCCTCATTCCTCATGAATAATTTTCCAGCTGGGGAGCAGATTCCTCCCCTTTCCTGCAGGGATTGGTGTTGCCATGGCCACCAGTGAGGGATGCGATCTCGAGGGATAGGGGAGAGCAGCAGGGAAAGGATTGGGAAAGTCAGAAAATCCCAAATAGGGGTCTGGCATCCTGCAGGGATGCCTCGGATCATCCTGCTCCGAGCTTTTTGTGGGATTCCCTGACATCCTAAAGGGGTTTTGTGCCTGGATCCTGTGGGATTCATCCCTCCCGCATGGAAATTCCAGTTTTTCTGCAAAAAAATGCTCTGAGCGCTCGTTCCGGCTTGTGCTTGGAAAAAGGGAGAGAAATCCTTCCCAAAGTCACATGAGAGAGATTCCCAAATTTCCTCATCACCTCAGCCAGGGTGGGACATGCTCTGCATTCCCACATTATCCTGGGAAAGTCAGGGAAAAACTTGGGATGTTTTTTTTCAGACAGGTTGTGCCCGGATCTTGTGCGAGGATCTTCCTCCTCTCCCTGAATTTTTCAAGGAAAACCACAGTATTTTACTAAAGTTGGATTCCAGCTCAAATTCTGACATGCAGAATTCAAGGAATTTTCTGATCCAGGCCTCATTCCCAACTCCGGCTCCTTGTTTCCCTCTGCTCCAGGGTTTTAATAGATTCTCATGCTTTTCCCATTTAATATTCCCAGCAGGAATCTTTGGCGGATTGGAGATGAGGTGGGAGTTATTAAATATTGAAATTTCCCTTTCCTTTGGTTTTTTTTCCATGGCTTTAATCTCCACAATTTTCCTGTGGATTTTCCCTCCCGCTTCCAGTGCTGTCAGCAAGGGGAGATTTGTGTTTCCAAGGATTTGTAGGACATGGATTTCACCTTTTCCAGGGATTTCGGAAAGGTTTGTCAGCTCAAGGAATAAAAATCCTCATTTCATTCATCCCTGGCTCAATCCATCCCCCCATCCTTTGACCTTTTCCAAGGAAACCCTAAATTCCAACCTGGCCTTTTAATTGCCCAAAATCCCTTTTATTTTTATGGAATTTTTTTGAACCACGGCATCCCTGGGCTGCCTCCTGAGCTGGGTTTGTGCCAACTTCATTATCACAGAGCCAAAAGCTTTCCCAATTAATTTATTCCCATTCCGGAGGCAGCTCCGGAGGCAGATGGAGAGGTGGTGACACCAGGATTTGATGATGGAGTGACAAAGGGCGACAATTCTGTGGAGAGTGACAGGAAAAGTTAGGAGAAATGCCAGGGATGGGTGAGAAAAAGCAGGGAATGGTGAGAAATAGCAGGGAATGGCGAGAAAAAATGGAATGGTGGGAAAAAGCAGGGAATGGTGTTGCCCTCCTCATTCCCAGCTCCGGGGAATGAATAAATTTGGGATTTCACCCCATTCCTGTGGAAAAGCTCCATCTGTCCTTGAGGGCTGTCACAATTCCTGGGGAAGGAAGTGGGAATGGGATGACCAAACCCTGCCAGGAATGATGGGACGCACCTGGAGCATCAGCTTTGGGTCACCAGCTGGGTTTTTTGGGAATAAACTTCCCCGGAAGTGTCCAAGGCCAGGTTGGACAGGGCTTGGAGCAGCCTGGGATGATGGAAAATGTCCCTGCCCATGGCAGGGGTGGAGCTGGATGGGATTTGAGGTCCCTCCCAATCCGAATCTTCTGGAATTCTCCTTTAGGATGTTGGGTGCATGGTGGGGACACCATGGGATTGGTTTGATTTTAACTGGATAACAGATAAATTCCATGGATCAAAGTCTCCTGGATGAATTCTGTCCCATTTTTCATAAAACTTGGAGGAATTGATGTCTCTGGCAAAGACATTCCCAGCTGGATTTGGGATGAGCCAAGAATGAGCAGGGACGGGTTTTCCTTTGGAAAACTGCCTAAAACCTGGAATTCTGTGACTTGTTCGGCTCTTTATAGAAAGCCATCCCAAGGCCCATTCCATGGAATATCCGGTGAAAGGAGATTTTCGCTGGAGATCTGTGACTCTCCAGACATTTCCATCCTTGGAGAGGCTCCGGCTGCTCCAGGCCCAGCTCTGGGATCTCCTCCCAGGGTTGTTCCCGGCAGCAGGAGCAGAGGTGGGAGCCAGGAAGCTTTTCCAGAGGCTCAGGATCCATCCTGGGGCTGGTTTGCTGCCTGATTAACCCTTGGCTGATCCCAGGGCCAGATGCCACCAGGAGGGGTGGCCCAGGGACACTCTGGGGACAGGCACCATCCACGTCCCCACTGCCACCCGCTCCGTGGATTTTCTGGGAGCAGCGTGGGATGGATGGCCCCAGAAGGGAGGTGACACAACGGCCCAGTGTCACCTCCAGCTGTCCTGAGCTGTCAGAGAGGTTGGGATGGGATTTGCTGGGATGGGATTTGCTGGGATGGGATTTGCTCCTCCATTGGGAGGAATGGGAAAAGGTGTCCGGAGTGTCCCTGAGTCACCACCCCACAGTTTTTTGGGATTTTCTGTTGGGATTCCTGGAAAAGTGGTGCTGGAGCAGCCCCAGTGTCCCTCAGTGCCAGGTGAGGGGACACGGGAAGGGGGTGGCACCAACCTTTTCCCCTTCCCACCTGGATTTTCCCTTTTCAATCCCTATTTTTCCCCCCACTTTCTTTCCTTGTTCTTTCTAAATTGAGCTCATCCTAATTAAGCCACCTTGTGTTTTTTCCAATCAGAATTCCAATATCAGGAGGGCTGTGAATAATTTTCCCTTTGAAATTCCAAGGAAAAACAAGGAGTCTTCAACTTAACTCATTCCCTAAAAGCATGGTCATTCCCAAGGTGCAGGAATCCTCTGCATCCCCTTTGTTTTCACCTAGATAATTCCAAAAAATTGGGATTTTTTTTCTGCTGGGGGAAGGGGAATCCTTGGGAAGCAGCGGGAGGGTGGGAAGCTGATTAGCAGGATTGGATGTCCTGGTGCCCCGTGGATCCCACAGGATCAGCTGCCACAGGGACAATTCACAGCTGCCACAGGGACATCGGGATGCTCCAGCTGCTCCCAGCCACGTTGGGGCTTTCCAGGGAAAATTTTGAGCTTTCCTTTTCCTTTTTTTTCCTGGATTGGGAAGGTTAAATTGTATTTTCTGCTGGAGCTGAGTGATCCCAGTTTATTTCCCATTCCTGCCACTTCTCCCACATGACCTTGGAATGACGCTTCCATGGAGATCCTCTCCTTAATGGAATTCCAGCATTTCCTCCCATTCCCAGCAGGGAAGGAGGATAAATCCATTCCCATTTTTGTGGGGCTGTGGCTGATGAGGAGGCCTGGAGCTGCTCCCGCTCTCCCACACAGCTCCAAGCAGAAATGATTTAATCCTGGAATTAGAACCCCTCCCACCCTGAAAACACAGCCTCAGCTCTTCCAGCAATGATCCCATTCCTGCTATTCCCAGCTATTTCTAGGATAGGATCCTGGGGGCAGCTGCTCCCAATACAGGAGGTCAAACTCTAAATCCCAGATCTCCTCCCTGTCCACTCCAGAATTCAGGGGATTCATGGATTCATTCCCGCTTCCCACTGGAGGGATCCTGGTGGGTGATTTTGGGAAGCCATCCCCGTTCCCGGTGAAATCCTGGAGCTCTCCCTCAATGCTTTTTTGTTTGTTTCGTTCTTTTAAAAATGCTTGGGATTGAGCCTCACCCACGTGCCAGGCGGGAGAGATCCGGGGAATGAAAGGAAAGTGTGGAATGCGGCAAAAATTCCATGGAGGAGTGGGACAAGGAATCGGGGGCTGGGAGAAACAGCCCTGAATGTGTTCCTTAAAGAGGTTTTCCTTAAGGAAGAGCTGGGAATGCAGTGGCAGGAGGAGACAGGAGGTTATCCCAAAAAAATGGAGCTTTTCCAGAGGGTTGGGAATGGGGGTGGAACCTCTGCTGCTTGGAAAGATGTCCTTTTTTCCAGGAAGTTCGGGATATCCTTTGGGATTACAGCAGGGATAGAGGCTGGAGCCCCAGTATTTCACCCCGGGATGCGTTTCCCATAAAATCCTGGCTTTCCCTGTTCCCTGGATCCACAGGGAAGCATTCATTGCTGGGAATGGTTGCTTTTTAAGAAGGAGAGGATGGAATGCTGATGGATTTGCCAAGGTTTCTGGGAAATGTGAAGGCTGGAGCCGAGGTCGGGAACGGGAATGGGAATAAAGTGCTGCTCTCTCCTCGGGGCAGAGGAAAGCTGGGAATGCTCTCCCCATTCCCAGGAAAAAGGCACGTCCATCCCTTTGGAATTTGGAATTCTGTTTGAAATGACGGATGATCCTGTCCTGCCTTTGTGATCGTTCCCTTCCTTCTTTCCACGGATTTTTGTGCCACAAGTCCCAACATTTGCTTGGGATGGTTTCTTATGGGTGTTGTAGGGGTGCAACATTCCATGGAATTCTGGGATGTTTTGGGATGAAGGGAGCTTAAAGCCCATCCCATTCCACCTCCCACACCTTCCACCATCCCAGATTGCTCCAACCTGGCCTTGGATGCTTCCAGGGATGGGGCAGCCATGGATTCTCTGGGAATTCCATCCCAGCCCCTTCCCACCCTCCCAGGGAGGAATTCCTTCCCAATATCCCATCTAGATCTCCAGTTTTCCAGTGGGAAGCCATTCCCTGTGTCCTGTCCCTCCATCCCTTATCCCAAATCCCTCTCCAGCTCTCCTGGAATCTCTTTAGGCTCTGAGCTCTCCCTGGATCCTTCCCTTCTCCAGCTGAACATTCCCAGCTCTCCCAGCCTGGCTCCAAACAGTGGGAATCACACCCACAGGTGCTTTTTAAATCCCTGGTTCTCCTTATCCCAACCCAACAGGATTTTCTCCTGGCAGCGAAGTTGCTTCGTACTCCTCAATCAGCTTTGACTGAGCAATAAAAGGGAGCAGCCGGAATGTTCCCTGGGAACAGCAATTCCCGAAGTTTTACTGCTCCTCCTGCAGCTGTAAATCGGGATAAATTGGGATAAATTGGGATAAAAGTCCAACTGCTGCTGGGAGAATCCCACTGGTCCTAGTGAGCTGATTAAACCCAATCCCTCCGTCACTGTGGCAGCTCCAGCCGCTGTGCCGGGAGAATTCCCTGTTCCCGGCGGGAACAGCTGGGACAATGCGGGGCTGTGTTCTCCAGGACCCACCTACACGCGCAGGAATTGTTCCCGGGGATTGTTCCCAGGGATTGTTCCCGCTGCCCACATCTGCTCCGGACAAAGGGGCCCTGGAGGAGCCTGGAGGATCCTGGAGGAGCCTGGCATTTTCCAGGGGATGAAATCCCTGTGTGCTTTGCCTTGCTCCCGGTCAGCGCCGGTCGGTGCAATCCTATGTGCAGTAATCACGCAAGGGCAAGGACTCCGCACACCCGGTGGAAAAGGTGCAAAGCCTTTATTGCGCATCAGAAAATCCCTTAAATACCAGCACCTGACAGGATATCACATCACATAAACAGGAAAGATGTTCACCTCAGCGTCCCCCAGTCACCTGGGGCAGTGCACAGACACTGCCTGTTATGGTGATAGGTAAACAACACCCTAGAAGGTCACTACGTGCAATTATCACATCTCAGAGGTCCAACACTGTCCAGAAATACACAGTCCTCTTAGCCCATCCCCAGTGACCTGGGTGCGCTCCCAGGGTCACCTCTGGGTCTGAGAAAGAGGCTCTCTCTCCGGCCTTCAGGGCCTATCTCTCTTCCAGCACATAGTGCACCCCAACACCTATGGATCATCCTGGGTCATTCCAGCAGGATTCCACCCATGGATTCAGTCCAGGGATTCTGTGTCACTTTTACAGCTCAAAAGTTGTCTGGAATTTCATTTCTTCTTGATATTCCTGGATTTTTGCATTCCCCTTGCAGTGGGGGTTGGCCCTACAGGGATTTGTAGAGAGAAGCTGTGGCTGCCCCTGGATCCCTGGAAGAGTCCAAGGCCAGGCTGGAGCAACCTGGTGTAGTGGGAGGCATCCCTGCCCTTAGGATGAGCTTTAAATTCCCTTCCCAACCCAAACCATTCCAGGATTCCCTGATTTGCCATCAGAGTTTGAGCTCAGCCCTTTTATATTCCCTTATTTCCAAATATTCCCCAGAAATCTTTGCCAGAAAATTCCTCCTTCCCTCTCAACCATTCCCCACCTGCAAATCCAAAGAAAACAACAAACTCCTCACTTTTCAGGCCCAAACTGCTCCTATTTGGACCCTTTTTAAACCCCCACTGCCTCACACCCAGGGGGTAAAAATCGGGATGAAGGCTCCTCCTTTCTGCCCGTCTGGGATCTGCATTTGTTACCAGAGGGATAAAAGGTGTCTGGATGGAAAATGGAATCCCGGGAAGTTGTATGGGGCTGCTGGGAGGGAAACTGCTGGATCCTGGTTGGGAATGGGATTATTTGGAGACCAGTCGGGAAAGATCCCAGTCCTAGAATTCTGCTGGATCAATGCCAGGCTTTTTGGGACATGAGGGACTCCAGACCCCTGAGCTCATCCCAGTGCCCTGAGGGATTGGATATTCCTCAATATTTTTTATGCATAAAATAAAATTACTATTAATTTTTTAAACTGCAAATCCACCTTTTTCTTTGATCCCACGGGCTCCATTTGTATCCCACTGCTCCTGGAATTTTCTCTTGGTCCCTGGGCGCTCGCTCCAGGATCGGGGCCCAAACACCCCCATAAATCCTTCCAGCAGGACAATCCCAAGCTCAGGAGAGCTGTTCCGTGTTCTCCAAAGCCTGGACACCATTCCTGGCCCAATTCCCTCCCCACACAAGCATTTTTGGGGCTGAAACACTGCATTCCCAAAGTTTCCAAAGGGAATACGCCAGGATTGGCTCAGTGATGTGACTTTGGGTTTGTTGGTTTTTTTTTTCCAGCTGAGGATCCCTCTGCACGTGCCACCCCAGGGGACATTCCAAGGTCACCCCAAGGGACATCCTGAGGTCCTGAGGTCACCCAGGGAAGCTCCAAGATGATTCCAAGGAGAGCCCAGGTCTCCTGCACCGGAATCGCCTTCGCCCTCTGCCTCCAGCACCTCGTCAGCGCCATCGAGGTCCCCCTGGATTGTAAGTTTGGGATTTATTCTCTCCAATTCCTCTCCAAAAATTCCCCACTTGAATGGGGAGGAGGTGGGATGAAGGTGGGAATGGCCCAGGTGGGTTTTCTATTTCACAGTTGAGTTTTCTTCTCCACTGTTGGGTTTTCCTCTCCATGTTTGTGTTTTCTCCTCCACATTTGGAAGGAAAAAGGTTTTTGTGTAGGATTTGCAAGGCCTGGAAAAACTCCCTGGAATTGTTTTATGGCCGTGCTGGGAATGGGACTGCTCCTGAATTAACCTCCTGTCTTTTTCCCTCTATGCTTTCCCTTTGGGAATAACAGCAAATATCCAGAGTGAATGTAAGTGTTCCCTGCCCTCTGTGTGGCTGTGCCCTTGTCCCCAAAACTGAACAGGGTCTGGTGGTGGCGCTGGTGGCACTTGGGGGACATTTTTGAGCCCCTTTTGAGCCACTTCTCCCACACATCCAGGTTGAGAAAGGCCTGGAAAGGCTGGAGCAGCTTGGGAAGAGCTCCCGGCCGTCTGTGCTGTCCCTGGAGCAGGGTCCGGGCGGTGTTTGCCATGGAAAACTTGTTCCTGCAGGGAACTGGGTTTAGAGAAGGGCAGGATTCCCCTCTTGGTACCTTTCCCAGGCTCAGCCCCACATCCTGGTGTGTTGGGACCATCCCTGGATCTTGGGGGATGAGGAAACAGCTTTGGATCTTCATCCCAGGGGCTGGGATCTGCAGTTTGGAGATCAGGGCTGGGTCCTATTCTGGCCATGGGGCTCCTGTGTTCCCTTTCCCATCCCTGCATCCCTAAATACCAGGTCCTGTTCCAACCATGGGGTGTGTGTGTCCCTTTTCCCATTCTCCTAAATTCCACGTCTGAGCTCCTTTGGGACCATCCTGGGGGGTTGGAGCCTCTTCCTTGCACAAGGAATGTCTCAGGAGCCCTGGCCCAGCCCCTTCTGAGCTGCAGATCCAGGATGAATTCCCGCTGGATTCACCCTGTGGGAGCAGGAGGATGGAACTGGGACATTCCCTAATAACACCAAGATATGGAGAGGGAATTGGGGTTTTTTGGTACTTAAAGAGAGTCTGGACACTGCAATGCTCCGAGAGCTGATGAATTCAGGGAATTTACAGGAATTTCCTCAGGATTCAAACCCCAAATCACACACCCAGCCAGGGGAAGGAGTTGAGATCCCAGCAGGAATTGCTGCGGGAAGACACAGAGGGATCTCCCCCGGTTCCTCACGGGATTCCCTTTCCTTGCAGTGCCCCAGCCCCCCACAATCACCAAGCAATCCATCAAGGATTACATCGTGGATCCCAGGGATAACATCTTCATCGAATGTGAAGCCAAAGGCAATCCCGTTCCCACGTGAGTGCATTCCCAGCCCTCATCTTGCCATCCCCTGGAGCTCCGGAGCTGCTCCAGCTGTGCCACTCCCCCTCCCCATCCCATGCCGCTGTTGGCACAGCGCAGGTAAGGACCTCATGGGGCAAATGGCTCCAAACCCAGCTTTTCCTTGCCATTCCAGCTTTTCCTGGACACGGAATGGGAAGTTCTTCAACGTGGCCAAGGATCCCAAGGTGTCCATGAGGAGGAGGTCGGGGACTTTGGTCATCGACTTCCACAGCGGGGGCCGGCCTGACGACTACGAGGGCGAGTACCAGTGCTTTGCCAGGAATGATTACGGAACGGCCCTTTCCAGCAAAATCCACCTCCAGGTTTCCAGTGAGTGATTCCCGGGAAGCGGAGCAGGGCCGCGGGAGGTTTGGGGGGGAATATGCAGTGCTTGAACTGCTCTAGGTGTGTCCAGGAGAGAAGGGAAGGAGGGGGGTTGTGGCTGGAGCTAACAGGGAATTGCTCAGGATGGGTTTGAAGGGATGGATTTGAGGGTATGGAAGGATGAGGGTATGGATTTGAGGCTTGGAATTGAAGATACGGATTTGAGGGTGTGGATTTCAGGGATGGATTTGAGGGATGAGTTTAAGGGGATGGATTTGAATATGGAATTGAGGACATGGGTTTAAGGGCCTGGAATTGAGGGCATGGAATTGAGATTATGGAATTGAGGGTGTGGAATTGAGGATATGAATTTAAGGGTGTGGGTTTCAGGGATGGATTTCAGGGTTAGGATTTGAGAGTATGGATTTCAGGGCATGGATTTAAAGGTTTGGATTTGAGGCATGGATTCCGGGGAGTTTTACACACACACAGATGAATTTTTCACTGAAACCAGGCCGGATCCAGCGGGAACTGCTCCGCAGGGATCCCTCCCTCCTTTCCTCACTTTCCTTTGCTTCCCGTGGCAGAATCTCCGCTGTGGCCCAAGGAAAAGGTGGATGTGATCGAGGTGGATGAGGGGGCCCCGCTGAGCCTGCAGTGCAATCCTCCCCCCGGCCTCCCAGAGCCTGTCATCTTCTGGATGAGCAGCTGTGAGTCGGGAGCGCCTTGCCCACCGGGAATCCCGGAAATGGCAGCTCCATCACCTGTGGGGTCTAAAATAGCCGTGGGTGGGGTTGTTGCTGATAGTTTGGGGTTGGTTCTTTCAGTTTGGTGTGGTTTCTGTTAGTTTGGGGTGGTTTCTGTTAATTGAGGGCACTTGCTGCTAGTTTAGGGTTGGTCCTGATAATTTAGGGTAATTCCTGCTAGTTTAGGGTAGTTCCTGTTTGTTTAGGGCACTTGCTGCTAGTTAAGGGTAGTTTCCACAAGTTTAGGGTAGTTTCTGTTTGTTTAGGGCACTTGCTGCTAGTTAAGGGTAGTTTCCACAAGTTTAGGGTAGTTTCTGTTTGTTTAGGGCACTTGCTGCTAGTTTGGGGTTGTTTCTGTCAGTTTAGGGCATTTTCTGCTAGCTCAGGGTTTGTCCTGTTAGTTTAGGGCACTTTCTGTTAGTTTAGGGTAGTTTCTGCTAGTTTAGGGTCATGGCTGCTAGTTTAGGGTCGTTACTGTTAATTTGGGGTAGTTTCTGCTAGTTTAGGGTCATTCCTGCTACTTTAGGGCCCTTCCTCCTACTTTAGGCTCACCACCACTACTCCACACCTCACACACCCCACCCTGTCCTCACCTCCGCCATTGCCCTACTCCATAAATCCCGCCTCCCGCTGAATTCCCGCTGTTCTCCTGCAGCCATGGAGCCGATCCCACAGGACAAGCGCGTGTCCCAGGGCCACAACGGGGACCTCTACTTCTCCAATGTCCTGGCGCAGGATGCGCTGACTGACTACAGCTGCAACGCCCGCTTCCACTTCACCCACACCATCCAGCAGAAGAACCCCTATACCCTCAAGGTCAAAACCAGTAAGTGCCTCACTGGGGGACCAGTTTGGGCTCTTTCCCGTAGGGTTTTCCGGCCAGGAATCCAGCAAGGGAACAGTGGCTCCTGTGGTTTTGTTAGGATGGGGTAAGGATGGGTTTGGGTGGCGAGTGGTGGTTTTGGGGTTGGTGGGGAGGGAGGGGTTGTTGTTTCCTGGTTTTAGGGTTCCAGAGGTGGCTTCATGTAGGAATTCTGTGTGTTTGGGATGAAACCGGGAGTATTTCAGTACATACAGAGTGTTCCCACCATCTCCAGGGAAATGCAGGAATCGCCAGTTTTGTGTGTTTGGGATAAACTAGAGAGAGTTTTGACACATCTGGAGTATTCCCACTGTCTCCAGGCAAATGTAAAATATCCAGAGGTGATTTAGTGCTGGAATCACCAATTCCGTGTCTTTGGGATAAAACTGGGAGAGTTTTGACACAATTGAAGCATTCCCACCATCTCCAGGGAAATGCAGGAATCACCAATTCCATGGTGTGTTTCCACATTCCTACCACATTCAGGGAAGTGTAAAATATCCAGGGATCATTCCCTGCTTTGGGAAGGTGTAATTGGCTGTGGTTTGCTCCAGGTTCTGGTGCTGCACGAGGGGATTGGATGTGGGAAAACGAGTGTGGAATGTGGCTGTGGATATTCCTGGACCTCCTTTGCTCCAGGAGGTGTCTCCAGGAGGGCTGGAGCCTCTGGAATCCAGTGGGACACTTGGGATGGGCATCCCCAGGTGTCCCCACCAAGCATCAATGAGGGGACACGAGGGGCTCTCTCCGGAGCCTTTCTGTGGGCTCCAGGCTCTTCCAGGGAAGGTTCTTCTCCAGGAATGAGAATTCCTGAAGGAAAAGGAATTCCTGGTGCACTGGGGTGACTGTGGAAGAGGGAATGGAGCCGATTTGAGGGACATGAGGACCCTGAGCTGTCATAGGGGCTTGAGGTGAAAAAATCCTCAATGAACATCAACCACCACTGGGCAGGAGCATTCCCAGCATTCCCATTAAATCCAACTGGGAGGTGCTGGCTGTTTTTTGGGAAGCACCAGGTGCTCCTGAATCCTGGTGGGAGGAGTTTGATTTGATTTCCCAGCAGCTTGAATGAACAAGGATGTGATTAAAGGGACCTGGAAGTGACGAGTTTTCCACCTCAGTGTAGCAGCTCCTCCTCGGTGCAAAGCTGGAGTAGGGAATCAGGGATTGAAGTAATTCCAACAGGTTCTTTTCCAGTGCTGGGGATGTGGGCAGGTCATTCATTCTGGATATTATTTGTAAATTCCAGATATTATTTATGAATTCTGAATATTTGTCTGTTTGCGGAGCTGGGCAAAGAAAATCCCAGCTTTTATTTTTGGGAAAAATCCTGGCAAACAAAGATCTGTGGGGTTTGGAGCCTCCAAGAGCTCCATCCTGAGGTATTTATCCAGCTCTGGAAGTAACGTGGATGAAATCCTGATGGATTTTCATGGATTTGAGCTCCCCCTCCCCCTCCCCTCATCCCTTTTGCTCCCAGGCCATGGAAAATCAGATCCTTCTCTTCCAGTTTTCCTTGGGAAACAACTGCTGTAGGATCAGAGGCAAATTCCACCCCAGGAGCCTCCCAGATTCCTTAATAATTCCAGAACTGAGGTTTTAATTTCCGGCACAAAAAATTATTTATCCATGGAATTGTTGGAAGGGGACAAGGTCGGATTTGTCCCAAGCTCTTGGATCATCTTAGCCTTCATCCCTGAGTTCTTCAAAACACTTCAAAAAGTGTTCCACAGCTCCTGAAAAATCATGGAATGGGGTGCAGGAGGAAAATGGGAAGGCTCCCTGGCTGTGTCCATTCCATGGGAAAAAGCAGCTGGATTATCTTTCCTTTGTAGTTAAAAAACAGGGAAAAACTGCATTTCCCCCTCAAAATTGCTCCAATTTTTGGGTTTTCCCAAAGATTCCAAAGAGAAAAACTTTCCAAGGAAATATTTACACCACAATTGCCACACTTTTAGCTCTTCCCACCCCTTGGAGAAGGAAATCAGCCCCTTTTCTTCCCATTCCTGGCTGTGTTTGTCCTGGAAGGCGCCGCGCTCTGAGTGCTTTTGGATCCCTGCTCCCGTCCTGTCCCATCCTTGCTGTTTTTTGGGAATTCCCTGTGTCCCCTGCTCTGTCCCCATGTCCCCCACCCTATCCCATCCTTGCCGTTTTTGGGATGTCCCTGTGTCCCCCATCCTTGCTGTTTTTGGGAATTCCCGGTGTCCTCTTCCCGCGCTGTCCCCGCGTCCCCGGCGCTGCTCATGGTGTTCTGTTTAATTGCAGAGAAGCCCCATAATGAAACGTCTTTAGGATATTCCCCCGCCATGTACCGCGGTGAGTCCATGCTGGCTTTGGGAGTCCCAGCTTAACCCAGTCCCACCTAACCCCACTGACCCCATTCCCTGCCTGTGTCCCCTTTGCTGTCGCCATGTCCCCGTTGTGGCCTCAGCTTTGCCAAAATTTATCGGCACAAATTAATCCGAGCGACCACAAAACCACACGGTTTCCCCCTCTCCACTGAGCGAGGTTTAAGTGAGTTAAGCCCAGCTTGGGAGGTTTGGGGTTTATAGGATCTGCCCCACGTGGCTGAACTGAGTTTGGTCCCTCCTGTGTTGTCCTCGGCAAAGCTCAGGATTTAAATATCAGAGCCCTCATCCCTCTTTTCTGTGTCTCCAGAAAAAGCATTTCCAGAGGGAGCATTCTTGGTATTTCCAGCTGAACTCAGGCAGGGATTAAAAGGGGGGAAAAAAAAAAGAGGAGTATTTGGGTTTTCCTAAAATCTGGCTGATTTCTGTGCAGAGAGGTTGGACATGTGCTGGATGCTTCCACAGGCTCCTGCCCTTTGTCTGGGCAGGGAATTCCCTCCGAATTCCTCCCCTGCTGGTAAAAGCCCATCCCAAATGATCCTTCAGGAACAACAAAAAAGCAGGATGGCTTCCCTGGGAATGGGTTGGAATTGTCAGGGATGTGTTGGGATAACGAGGGCAGCTGTGGGGGATTTTAGGGAGCGAGAGATGGGGATGGTTTGGGAGCACAGGGAATCTCAGGAATGTCACTGCCTCTCCAAAGCCACCACGGATTCCAACTGCTCCCAAATCTGGAGCTGTCCTGGGCAGGATTCACTTCCTGCTCTTCCTGCTGCTTTTGGGGTTGTGCGGGGTCAGCCCTGGGAGTGTCCCTCACTGTCCCCACTGTGTCCTGGAGTGAAATCCCTGCCGGAGCCGGAGCTTCCTTGGGGTCTGGCACAGCCCAGGGCACAATTCCCATCCCACGGGGACTTTTGGGGACAGGGAGGGTATTGCCAGCCAGGAGCAGGGAAAACAGGAGAGTGGGAAGAGCGGGATGTGCCAGGCAGGGCACGGCCAAGGGAATTGGGGTGCTGGCATCGGGAGCAGGAGAGTTTGGAGGATGCTGAGGAACTGGGAAAGGCTCCGCCGTGGAATCGGCCTGGGAGGAAGCGCTGGAATGGGCTGGACAGTCTGGAAATACTGAGAAAAATGGTCGGGAAAAGGAATGTCAGGAAAATCAACTTCGGTGGGAGCGGCATGAACCACCTGGAGGGGAGGGGACAAGAGATGGGACAAGGACAGGGACAAAGGGAATTCCAGTGGGGAGTTTTCCTGGGCCTCTGGATTTCCCACTGTTTTTTTCAGGGAAAAGAGATCTTAAGAGTCACTCGGTCAGGAAAATGGGATTTTATCCACACAATCCCATGGATTTCTATTCCTCTGTTTCATGGGTTCACAGGAGAAACTTCCTGCTGTTTGCGTTGTAACATTCCATGGAAAACTTCCTGGCTCCAGAGGATTTGGATCCCCCTCTCCCACCCCTATGCAGACCTGGACTCCAACCCAGCCCTTAATTAATAATTAATCAATAATTAATGAGCTGGGGGAAAAAAACCTCTGACCCTCAGCCCTTTTCCTGGAATTCCCCCTGGCATGACGTGGCTGGGAATGCTGGAGGCTTTGGGATGTGGAGAGGGACATCAATCCCAAGGATTTGAGGTGTTGGGGGGGGCTCTTGGCTGCTCTTCCTTGGGGTGCTGATCCCTGAAATCCAGCCTCAGCTCCAGAGGCAGCTGGAAAAGGGGTCTGGAAGGCTGTGAATCCCGTGAATCCCATTCCCAGGATGTTCCCAAGCTTGGGAACGTGGGATCTGCTGGTGGGGATGTGGAGCATGGGAGGTTTGTGGGACACTTGTCCCAAATTCCTCTCCAGGGCAGGGATAACCATGGGAAGTGTCACCCAGCCCTTGTCCCCAGGGCTTGGAGTGATGATTCCCTGTGGGCAAACCGGCTGCAATTATCAGGGAAAAACGATCCAAAAGGACAAATGGAATATTTCATTAGCAGAATTTCCCACTTTTTTTCCTTTTAATGGAATTAAAACCCTGTTTTGTTGCTTTTCGTCTCTCTTTTTGGCAAACCTGAAGCTATTTGAGGCTGGCTGGGCTGGAGCCAAGCAACTGGGATGTGTTGGGATGGGCACATCCCTGGAAAACAGAGCTGATAGAGGAATTTTAGACTGGAAAAAGGTCAGTTGGCAGCTCTGGGATGAGAACTGGATATTTCTGGGATGATCCCAGTTCATGGTTCCACAAAGCTTGGGAGAAGAGTCGATTTTTAAGCCGAAATAAACAGCCCTGGAATTTATTTTTCCAGCTCGGATCCATCCAGAGCGATGAGGGAAACCTTGACACTTCCAGCTGGAACTTCCACATGCTCAGAGCCTCTGGTTCTGAGGGAATTTCTGGCTGCTCCCTGTCAGGAATAGCAAAATATTTATTATTATTTATTATTTATTATTTATTATTTATTATTTATTATTTATTTAATTATTATTTTAAATATTTATTAATTATTCATTATTATTTTAAATTATTATTTATTATTTAGCAATGGTGCTGTGCTGAGGCAGAAATCAGCTTTTTTTCTGTGCTGTCCTTAGGTTCATTAAAGCCAGGAGGGTACTAATTAATCTCCCAGATTTTTAATTGTCATCATTAATAGAGGCTCGTAAAATCCAGCTTGCTCTGCTTAGCTCTTCCAGTTATTCCACAGGATCCTGAGCCACGGGATCTGGAGCGGGAATAAATCCTGATCAAAGCCAATCTTGGCTGATACATGAATTAACTCCCACTTTTCTGATTTGATGGGAGAAGCTCCCGAGTGTGGTGGAGGTTTGGGAGCCACTGGGGTGATTTGGCCAGGAATGAGACTTTCTCTGGGAGCAGGGATGCAAACAGACCCAGAGAACCCATCTCTTTGGGATTTTCCTGCCCTGGTAATCCATTAATCCATAACTGACTAACTGGGAGTGCACGAGGAGCCCGTGGGAGCAGTGGGATGTGGGTGTGGAATCAATTCCAAGGATTCCATGGATGAACTCCCGGGGTTGGGTTTTCCTTCCCTAAGGTGGGAACTCCAGGAAGAGCCCCTGTCCTCCCTCCCCTCCTCCTTCCCCTGGCACAGCTCTGGAAGTTTCCCAAAATTCCCAAATTCCTGGTTGCCTCCCATTCACTGAGCCACGGAAGTCCTGCTCCGGCACTGGGATGGTCTCTCCCCATGGATCACTCCAGGATTTTTTGTGTCCCTGTGCCATCCCATCCCATCCCATCCCATCCCATCCCATCCCATCCCATCCCATCCCACCCCACCCCACCCCATCCCATCCCTTTTCATAATCCCATAACTTCCATCCCTGCTACTGCTGCTTTCCCACCCATCTCATCCTGTTTTGTCCTCATTCATCCAGATCTAGGTCAATCATTCCACTGCTTAATGGAATTTTTCCATGAATAATTAATTTTTTCCCCCTGCAAAGCAGCCTTCACTGTGTGTGGATCTGTAGGGAACTGTCTGATGTCTTCCTTTTGTTTTTTTCCCATTAAACTTCCCTGTCCAGACCTAAATGGGTCATTTTGGTGGCTGAGCTGTCCCTTTCCAAGGGCAACCGTCCTTCCAGGCCTCCAGGAAAGCTGGAAAACCTCCTTGGTGCTGCTGGAGCCCAAGGGTTGCTCCGTATCCCAGAGAGCTCCATGGAAAAGCAGCTCCGTGTCTGAATAAACCCTTCCCGTGCCCATTTTTCCCTTTTTCCTTCATTATGTGTTACATCCATCAATATTTCCCAATTTCATCTGATTCCAGCCCATTTTCCAGAGGCAGGGAGGGCAGGAAAAGCAGGAAATGATGGAATGGGGACTGTCCCCATGGCTCAGCTCCTGCTCCTGCTCCTTCTCCTTCTCCTCCCTGCCTGCTGAACTTCCTCTCTTTCCCCTTTTTTTTCAATCCCAAATTTTCTTGGAGCCCTCCTCTCCTTTCCAGGCACATTCCTGGGTGAGTTCAGAATCTCGGGATGGCCAGGGAGGTGACACCTTCCATGTATTCCTGGAGACTTTTAAAAGCCCCGTGTCTTGTTTTCTTTGTTTTTGTTTTTGTTTGTTTTGTTTTGTTTTTCCTTCTCTCCCGCTGATTCCAGCCCGAGGGATCGCGGAAACCACTCCCAGCTTCATGTATCCCTACGGAACTTCCAGCAGCCAGATGGTGCTCCGAGGGGTGGATCTCCTGCTGGAATGCATCGCCTCGGGAGTGTACGTACCACGGAGAGGGCGATCCCCAGCAATTCCCAGCGGGATCAGGGCATGGAATCACCCCTGGATTGGGAAAAAGGGATCATTCCCTCCTTTTTAATTGTTAACAATGCTCCCATAACCTGCTCGATGAGCAAATGGAAGAGCTGAGGTTTCCAGGTGTTTTCAGATCATCCTTGTCCAAGGAGAATTCCCCACTGGTTTGTCCTAAAGTTTGGGAATTTCCCTGGAGCTCCTCACCACGTGGTGGGGGAGGACATCTGTGCCCCCCAGAAGTGTCCTGGGCTAGTGGTCCTGCCCACGCCATCAGACCATGGTCAGGGATGGGCTTGGAGGTCCCTTCCACCCCAGACCATTCCAGAATTCCATGATCCTGCATTCCCTGGAGGATCAGGAGGAGAACACTGCTTCCTGACCAGCTGGGAATGCCCAGGGCCGTGGTTTAGGGGTGGTGGTGGGAAGGAGGGCAGTGGGAAGAAGGGTGGCCCAACAGTTTGATCAGAGCTTCTCCCTGTGTTTGAGGGTTACCAGGGGTGGGAATTTTACTGTTTTTTAGGAATAACAACTCTTTACTTGGGAATCATTCCCTTGTCTTTGGAAATGCTCTGATCTGCTCCCCTCTCCTCAGACCAGCACCGGACATCATGTGGTACAAGAAAGGGGGAGAGCTCCCAGTGGGCAAAACCAAGCTGGAAAACTTCAACAAGGCCCTGCGCATCTCCAACGTGTCCGAGGAGGACTCTGGGGAATATTTCTGCCTGGCCTCCAACAAGATGGGCAGCATCCGCCACACGATCTCGGTGAGAGTGAAGGGTACGTCACCTTTACCTTCCCTCTTTGGGACCTGCCTGCCTGGAGCCAGGAGGGGATGTTCATGGAATGCTGGGAGGGACAGCGGAGCCATTCCCTGGGGGGTGGGTCTGTGCTCAGTCCACGTTCTTCAGGAAATCATGGAATGGGTTGGGTTGGAAGGGAGCTTAAAGTTCTTCCAGTGCCATGGCCAGGGACACCTTCCACCATCCCAGGTTGCTCCAACCTTGGACATTTCCAGGGATGGGGCAGCCACAGCTTCTCTGGGAATTCCATCCCAGCCCCTCCCCATCCTTCCAGGCAAGGATTCCTTCCCAATATCCCATCTAAATCCTCCCTTTTTCATTTTAAATCTTGTTCAAAAGGCCCCAAAAGCAGTGGGAGATGGCATCTCATTGATAGAAATAGCGGTGGGTTTGTGTGGCCAAGGAGAGGGAAAGGGGCCTCCCCACCTTCACTGCATCCCGGGAAACCCCCTTGGAGTTTCCATTGCCTTCCTCCCCCAAGGAGCGTTGGAGGGGGATTTCGGGGGTGGTGCTGCTGTCCCTGTGTCACTGGGGCGGGGCTGTTTTCCAGCTGCTCCCTACTGGCTGGATGAGCCGGAGAACCTGATCCTGGCCCCCGGCGAGGATGGCAGGCTGGTGTGCCGGGCCAACGGGAACCCCAAACCATCCATCCAGTGGCTGGTGAACGGAGAGCCCATTGAAGGTGAGTGAGGGACAGACTGGGCCTGCTTCTCCAAAATCCCAGTAACTTCCACCAAAATCCCAGCCAAGGATCTCCTGGCTGAGCACGAGCTGGAGCTGCTGGTGGGGTCCAACACCCACATGAGCTCCACGTGAACCTCCGACTTGTCTGGGATGAGCCGGTGGCTCCCAGTTGTGGCTGTGGAGCTCACGCACCACGGTCAGGTTTGAACAGGGCTGAGCTGGGAAGGTGATCCATGATATTATGGGGTGGATTTTCACTTGGAAACGAATTTAAGGAGCTCTTCCTGTTCTGAAGCATCTCCCCCCAACCCGAGCCGGGAAGTGGCGGGGGATACCATCGTGTTCCGGGACACGCAGATCGGCAGCAGCGCCGTGTACCAGTGCAACGCATCCAACGAGCACGGCTACCTGCTGGCCAACGCCTTCGTCAGCGTGCTGGGTGAGTCTGTGGGAATGGGAGCATCCAAACCTCAAATTTCCACGGAATCCAAGGATGGGTTGGGTTGGAAAGAACCTTAAAGCTCAGCTCGAAGCTCAGCTCAAAAGGCTGGATGTGCCATAGTCCAGTTGACAAAGTGGTGTTGGGTCGTAGGTTGGACTTGATGATCTTAAAGGTCTTTTCCAACCTTTTTCCAACCTGTTGGATTCCGGGATTCACCTAAAATTCCACCCTCTTGCCATGGATGTGGGATAGAACCTTCCACTATCCCAGGTTACTCCAACCCCTTTCCAGCCCGACCTTGGACACTTCCAGGGGTGAGGCAGCCACAGTTTCTCTGGAAATTCCATCCCAGCCCCTTCCCACCCTCATAGCCAGGAATTTCTTCCCAATATCCCATTTAACTCTCCTATTTCAGTTTAAAATCATTCCCCTTTATCCTATTACCATATTCCCATGTAAAAGTCATTCTCCCTGTTTTTTCCAAGCCCCCTTTTCCCTGCAGAAGTTTTCCATGGGTTTTCCTGTTTGCTGCTCTGAGGGAATGCACAAAGGCACCCAGGCTTTGGAGAAGGAATCCATTGCCATGGATTCAAACCAGGCAAAGGCTGAGCAAATCCAGGGATATGAGTCACAAAATGAGGCTGGAAGGAGAGGGAAGGGGAGGTGAGCCGGAATGGAGAAGCTCTACTGGGTTTTCAAAGTGCCAGTAGGAAAAATGAACCAAAAAAACCAGGAAAATGGCTGAAAGGGCTGGAAAGGAGGAGCAGAATCTATTTTTTCTCCTTCTCCATGGCTGGAATTTTGGCTGTTGGCAGATGTTCCCCCCCGGATGCTGGGCCCCCGGAACCAGCTGATCAAGGTCATCCAGAACAACAGGACCCGCCTGGATTGTCCCTTTTTCGGGTCCCCCATCCCCACCCTGCGCTGGTAAGACCCAGATCCCATCCTGCTCCATCTCGAGGGGTGGGAAGGAAGGGGGGTTTCCTCTTTTTCCTTCCCTTCCAACAGCACTTTGTGGTGTTGGGAGGTTTAAGAACGGCCAGGGGAACACGCTGGATGGAGGCAACTACAAAGCCCATGAGAACGGGAGCTTGGAGATGTTCATGGCTCGGAAGGAGGACCAGGGAATCTACACCTGTGTGGCCACCAACATCCTGGGGAAAGCTGAGGCCCAGGTCCGCCTGGAGGTCAAAGGTAGGGGCACGAAGGGGCTAAAACCTTGGACTTTCTGAAATTTGCAGTAGGAATAGTTGAGGCCGCAATCTTGGAATGTCTGGAAGTTGCAGCAGAAATAGTTGAGGTTAATATCTTGGATCTTCTGGAAGTTGCAGCAGGAATAATCCTTGAGGTGAAGGGGGTTGGTTGTGGCTGATCTGATCTTCCAGCAGGTCGGAGCTGGGAGCCTGAAAATGGTGGAGATTCCATTTTAATGTTGGGAAGAACCAGGGCTGGGGATGGTGGAAGGGTTTGAAGTGGGTGTTGGACTGGGAGATGCTGTCAGCAATGCAAACACTGACCCCAAGTGTTCCTCGCGGTTAGCTGAGGACAATAAAACATTTTCAGGATTGTTTTTATGCAGCTCAGCAAATCTGGCTGCTGACTCCAAAAAATGTTTTTTTTTTTTTTAAAGACTTGGCACAAATTAATGACTCATTAAATTAATGTATTTGTTCAAAACTGGGCAAACACCCCACTTGTCCTTCCCAAGTAACCCCACTCTCCACTGACTCCCTGAGCCAAGCCCCAGCATTTTGGAACATGACCCTTTGTGACCCCATACAGACCCCACCAGGATCGTGAGGGGACCCGAGGACCAGGTGGTCAAGAGGGGCACCACACCCCGGCTCCACTGCCGTGTCAAGCACGACCCCACGCTCCGGCTCACGGTCACCTGGCTCAAGGACGAATCCCCCCTGTACCTGGGGAGCAGGTCTGTGCCCAAAAATTCCATGGGTTTCTCTCCCAGGATTGCTGGATTTTTAGCAGAACTTTCCAGGAGTCCCCAAGGATAAATATTGAGTCCCACCTAAGCAACATTTGATGGTTTTGACACTTTTAATCTCACCGGCTCCCTCCAGCAATTCCAGCTGATTTATCAGTAAATCCTGACTTGGCTGCAGGTTTTATTCCCGGATATTTTAAGACACCTTGAAAAAACCTGGGAGTTCATAACGAGCCTCTCCAAAATTAATGTTCCTCTGCTGTGGCTGGCGCAGCTTTAATTTCCTTTCCGTACCTGACTCCCCTTTCTTGTGAGGCAAGATCTGCTCCCAGGGCACGAGCCCAGGGTTGGCTGTTGTCCTAAAAATGTGATTAGTCCCCAGATACACCCCAGGGCACGTGATTCCTTAGGAAATGAGCTTTCCCAGAATAACCCAGCACATCCTTAGCTGATAAAACCTCCAGACCGGAGACATTCTCCTGCTCTGCTTGCGTTTCCAGCTGGATTTTGTCAGGGAACATCCAGCCCTCAATGATGCTTCCTGAATATGTTGGGGCAGAGTTTTAGGATGTTGTTTCCTTGAAGGATGAAGAAGGAAGAGGATGGTCTGACGATCTTTGGCGTGGCTGAGAAGGACCAGGGTGATTACACGTGCGTGGCCAGCACGGAGCTGGACAAGGACTCGGCCAAGGCCTATCTCACCGTGCTGGGTAAAGCCCTCCTGGCCCCACAGCTGAGTGCTTGGCTTTGAGCAGGACACCCCAACTTCGAGGTCAGGCTGGAAGGGGGATCTGGGCTCCAGGATTGTGCCCTGGATGCTCAGGGAGGCGCTGGCAGAGCAGGGGTTCTGTTGTTGCAGGATTCGCTGCTTCATCTCGGATAATGGCACAGAAATGGTGCAAAAAACCTGGTATTTGAGGGCAAAAAATTAAAGAGTAATTATTACACACAGGAGAAAATATCATGGCCTAGCTCCATGGGAACAGTCCTAAATTTGGGAGTGAATTTAGTGGGATGTTGGGGTGCTGAGCAATGGGATTGGGGTTGATCCTGGCCCCTTCATGTGTCCCCTTTGCAGCACAGGGAGGGACAAACTTCACCGCATTCCCCATTTGTGCCACTGTGAGCTCTGCTCGGCAAATAGGGATTTATCATCCTCTGGCCACCTCAGAGTCCTGGGAATGCCACAACCTGCCAGTGCCCCTCCACAGCTGGAATAGAAATCCCAAATAATTTCCCTGGGCTTGATTCATTTCCCCTCCTTCCCCCTAATGGCTCATTAACCCCACATCAGGCTGATATTTCCCTTTTGCTGTCAACTACAAGTGTGGGTAGAGCATGGAGGTCTCTGGGGGATGGATATTCCTGCTCTGCTTCCCAAACTGGATCAATTCCCACTGAAATGTGGAACTTTATGTTTGCCAGGTGCTTCTTTGGCCACCCAAGTTTAAACTAACCCGGTTAACAAGCACTGTCTTACCTTGCAGCTAATCGGTTGAGAGATTTACCCAAAGGTAATCATCACTAATTCCTCGCCTTCCTTTTATTTTCCACCTTGGTTTTGATTTTCCCTCACCAATAACTCCAGGAGAAGAGGGTGGCAGATGGAAAAATTGGGTGTTGATGCTTCTGAGATGTCCTTGAAGGAGCTGAAGCTCCAAGTCCTGTCCAAGCTGTCCTTGAAAACCCATCCAGACAGGTAGAAAGGTCCTGTGCCACCACATTTGGTGTCCCATGGTGGCAGTTCCTGAGTGCAGGAATCACTTTACCTGTACATGAAAATGATGAGCTCCCGATAGGAGGAAAAAAACAGTATTGGGTTGAATCCCTTAATTTTTACTTGGAATTTGTTCCTTTTACTGCACGGGCTGGTTCTTGTGACCAGATGAAGAAACCAGAATTGTGCCCGGGGAATTTCTAACAAATTTATGTTTCCATTGAGGTTTTGTGTCCTTTCCCTGCTGTTCATTTGCATTTCTCTGTGTAAGGTCACAAATCCCCCTAAACCACCACCTGGTGCTTCCCCCACCAGTTTTTTTTGGGGGAAAAGTAGAATTTTTTCTGGGAAAGGCAGGATTTTTCCTGGGAAAGGCAGGATTTCCAGGCAAGGCACAGTCAGGAATGACCACATTTATATTTTAAAATCACCATGATCCCCCAAAGAGCTGAAGGACATGGACTGTGCCCTGGAATACATACTGCCACGGTGCTGGGGGAGGTGATGGGAACTGGGACTCACTCCTGGGACAATTCCAGCCTCATTTATCCCATTCCAACAGAACGACCCGACCGGCCCCGGGACTTGGAGCTGACGGACCTGGCCGAGAGGAGCGTGCGGCTGACGTGGATCCCTGGTGATGACAACAACAGCCCCATCACAGGTCTGTCCCCTGTCCCCAAAATCCCTGTCCCCCTCCTCCTTCCCAGTGATGGAAAATCCCTTCCCATCCAAACCCTTCATCCGCCTCTCCCCACTCTTCCCAGACTACATTGTCCAGTTTGAGGAGGACCGCTTCCAGCCGGGAATATGGCACAACCACTCCAGGTATCCCGGGAGTGTCAACTCGGCCGTGCTGAGCCTCTCTCCATACGTGAATTACCAGTTCAGGGTGATCGCCGTCAACGACGTGGGCAGCAGCGTGCCCAGCCTGCCCTCCGAGCGCTACCAGACCAACGGGGCACGTGAGTCCTTTCTTCCCAGTCTTTTTGTCCTTGGCATCCACCACTCTCCATGGAGGGTCTTCCTCGATCCTAGAAATAGGTTCGCACAGGGTGGAATTTTCTGTATGGAATTCTCACGCCCATGGGTGATGTCCTTCAGGGCAGCAAAACTCAGAGATTTATGCAAAAGTCACTTGTTCATTAAAGGAAAACCTGGTTTTCCTTCTTTTCCTTAAAGGGAAGATTCCTAAAGGAATTTTTTCAGTCCTTTCAGACTACGGGAAGCTCAGAAATCTGTAGGAAAATCAGACTCAAGTGCAAATATTGTTAATTATTGGCCACTGTGGCGATGGGCAGGTCCTGGCACAGGTTATCCAAAAAAAACCATGGCTGTCGTATCCCTGGAATTGTCCCAGGCCGGGTTGGATGGGGCTTGAAGCAACCTGGCATAGGTTGGAAGGCGTCTTTGCCCATGGCAGGGGGTGGAATTGGGTGATTTTAAGATCCCTTCCCACCCAAATTCTGTAATAAAGGAATGAAATGAGCTCCAATCCGCAACCAAGACTTGGGGCTTGAATTTGTCTGCCCAGTGCTTTGTCGGAGAATATTTAGGGAAATTCCACACAAGGAATTCACAGGAATCTCAGCAGTTCTGCTGCATTTCTTCCTTTACCCATTCCAGGGAGATTTCTGCAGGATCTGCTGGCATCTAGTGTTGGCTCCCAACAGCGCCTGCCGTGTTTCAGGCTCAAAGCGACAAACTCTGCTCCCTCTACAATGGTTCCCGTTCAAAGATTTAGGACATTTAGGGAACAAAAAAGAGCCTCCTAAATAAATGGCCTGGTTTTCCAGAGGACTGAGAGTCTTGTATCCCATTAACCTGAATGGGAACTTCTGGAAAAATCGGGCCATTAACTTTTGCCTTGGAAGGACTTTCGGCTTGCAGGGTTTTAACCACACAGTGGTTGTTTTTCCACATTGAACAATTCTTTTTTTTTTTGGTTTTTCAATGTGAATTTCAGGTCCTGAAATAAATCCAACAGGCGTTCAAGGGGCAGGAACCCAAAAAAACAACATGGAGATAACATGGACCGTGAGTTCTTCTTGGATGCCTTTTGGGATGGAGTTGGATGTTGAGGGGGAATGGGTTCAGAGTGAGAGAGGACAGGGATAGATGGGATATTGGGAAGGGATTCCTCCCTGGGAGGAGGGTGGGGAGGGGCTGCGATGGAATTCCCAGAGAATCTGTGCCTGCGCCATCCCTGGAAGTGCCCAAGGAGATGTTGGAGTAGCCTGGGGTAGTGGGAGGTGTCCCTGCCCATGGCAGGGGGTGGGATGTGATGGGATTTCAGGTCCCTTCCAGCCCAAACCATTCCATGATGAAATAAGACGCAGAAGACACACAAAAAAAGGCTGTTTTTAGTGCCTAGAACAAGATCTGTGATAAAAAGAATAATTCAGAAAATTAAAAATAAAATAAGTCAAAGATATGACACCCAAAGATGCCAGATTCCAGATTGAGCTTCTGGAGGATGCTCCGAGAGTCGATTCCTTGAGCAGCTCAGAGGATTTACGGAACATCTCCTGCTTTGCCTCTTGCACCAGCAGGTGTCAGCCACAAATCAGGGATGAGCTGTGAGGAGGGTTGGAATGGCAGCGGTAATAGAGATGGGAATATGGGGATAATAGATATGGAATATTTATTTTACATGAGGTACGTATTTGATTTATTTTATATCATTTATTGATGAGGAATCTGGGATAGTGGAAGTGTCCCTGCCCATGGAAGAGGCTTGGAATTTAAATCCCTTTCAACCCAAACCATTCCAGGAATAAAATCCTGGATTCTGTGAATAAAATTCCCTGGTCCTGCCATGGCCCTGGAGGACAGGAACTCGTTCTGCCTCTCCTTGGGAACAAAACCTTGCTCTCCTTTGGGATTCGCTGATGGAGCCTGAAATGAGACCCCGTTGCTGAGCAGAACTTTTGGATCTCCACAGCGAAGAAATCCAATTTTTGGGTTTTTTTTCTCCTTCTCACTTTCCCTTCTCTGTTTCGCTCCACCGAAGCCTCTGAATGCAACTCAGGCTTATGGGCCCAACCTCAGGTACATCGTGAGGTGGCGGCGGCGAGACCCACGCGGGAGTTGGTACAACGAGACTGTGCGAAGCGCCCGGCACGTGGTGTGGAACACCCCCATCTATGTCCCCTACGAGATCAAGGTGCAGGCTGAGAACGACTTTGGCAGGGCCCCGGAGCCCGACACCTACATCGGATATTCCGGGGAGGATTGTGAGTATTCCTCAGCCGCAGGTGGGATTTCAGGGATGATCCCATGCCAGGGCAACTGGGTGGCTCCTGTGTCCAGAATAAGGGCGGGGCACCACGGGATTTGGGACAAAAATCTGGTTTCAGGTTGGACAAGGCTTGGAGGACCTGGACAGTGGAAAGTGTCCCTGCCCAAGGCCAGCTGAGATAATGGACAATTCTGACTCAAAATAAGGAAATTAGGTGGTTTTTTGGAACTTTGGGGTCCAGCTTTGGGCCAGGTGAGGCAGGAAAGTGTTGGATGTGCTGGGATCCTTCATCTGGAGAGGGAGCTGACCCAGAACCCTTCCCTGCTGCAGGAATTCCTGCTTTTAGCTGGATCAGGAATGTTTTCCTGATGGCTGGAGGAGTGACACTGGATTTATTTTCTTCCCGTGTAAGAGGGTGGAGCCATCATGGGGCTGCTGCTTCACAGGATTTGTGATGGGAGAAGCACGGCCAGGGTGTCCGTGTGTCCATCTGTCCGTCCATCCGAGCTCCAGGGTAATTCCAGGTTCCTAAAGACCACTCTGCTTTATCCTTGCCCGCCCAGATCCCAAGGCTGCGCCCACGGATGTCAGGATCAGAGTCCTAAACAGCACTGCTATATCTCTGACCTGGACCCGGGTGCACCTGGACACCATCCAGGGACAGCTCAAGGAGTACAGAGTGAGCAAATCCCGAATTCCCCAATCCCAAATCCCCACCCCAGCACTGACCATTAACCCAGCTAAACTTCCTAAAATTCCCAGCTGGCTCCCAGGGATGGAGCTGCTGGATGTGGGGATGACAGAAAACCTCCCTGTGGTCACCAGGAGCCTTTGGATGTGAGGCAGCACCAAGGATTTGCTGTTCGGGGTGTCAGGATGGGGCTGGGGACATCTCCTGTTGTTTCCTCCAGGCTTGGCTGCAGGATTTGGGATGCTCCAAGAAAACAGGGAGGGATTGGGATGGTCCTGCCCACGGAGCAAAGAGGCTCTGAGGGAATGACCTCAACCAGGTCAGATTTTGTGTCATTCCCAAAATACCGACAGCATTTTTTACTGACTAACAACCCCTGCAAAGCCTAAACCCGGTCGGGACTAACTGGGCACTAAAGCCAGCATGGATCTGGGTTTTTCCGGGTTCTTCTGGGCTTATATTTAGTATTTAATATTTGCTGCTGATGCACAGAGGATGGAGCCATTCAAACCAAGCCAAACCCTGAGCAGGACCCTTCCCTCAGCGTTAAAACATTCCCAAAACCTCGTGTCCAGCAAAGAATCCCAGCATTCCGAATCCAATCATTCGCTCACTCTCCTTTTCCTGATTCTGATTTTCTGAATGGATTCTTATTTCTCCATGAAATAGGATTTGCAGTTGAGGGTTTCAATGGGAGATTTCCCAAATTCAGGCTTTTTTTCGTTCCTGGGTGTGTCCCACCTTTCCTTGTCCACCACTACTCCGAGTGGAAAGGGAGAATCACTTGGTTTTTAATTCTTGGGAATTAGAAACAGCTTTATTCTGAGCTCAGGGGTTTTGGGAAGCTCTTAACCCCCTGCTCAGCCTCTTCCTCAGGTAACACCCCCGATATTCCTCATGGAGCTTCACTAATTCCTCTAAAAACTTCCACAGCCTTGAGCTGCTCTTAAAGGCAAAACTCTGCTTTTTAACGTCTAAGAATCCCAAAAAACCGCAGTTAAACGGGAAAAAACTTCACCTGGCCTGCATGTTTCTTGAAGGCCTATTTCTGGAGAGACAGCAGCTTGCTGAAGAACCTGTGGGTCTCCAAAAAACGGCAGTTTGTGAGTTTTCCTGGAGACCGCAACCGGGGCACCGTGTCCCGGCTGTTCCCTTACAGCAACTACAAGCTGGAGATGGTGGTCACCAACGGCCGAGGGGACGGGCCCCGCAGTGAAATGAAGGAATTCCCCACCCCTGAAGGAGGTACGTTCCCACAGGGAATTTTTTCCTGCTGGGAGAGGTTTAGGTGGAGCAGCTCCAGGGAGCCAAGCCACGGTCAGGGAGAGATTTTAGCTGAGCGTCACCCGGGTGCCATCGCTGGCTGTGACATCGCTGAAGCCACACCTGGAGTTGGCTCCTGACCACATCAACATTCCCAAAATTCCCAAAATTTGGGTGCTCTGGACACCTTGGCCAAGAAGGTTTTGGGCTGAACAAGAGAAATATTTGCAAAACCCTGTCCTAGGCACAGCTCCGTGCCCTTGATTTGCTGCCCGAGCTGCAAATGTCCCCGAGCCGTGGTTTGGGGACATGGATGGATCCATCCTGGAAAAGGCAGGAAAACCTTCCCAGGACCTTCAGGAAGGACATCCCTGATTCCTCTACCAGGCTTTTGAGGCAAGAGCACCTTGTTCTTGTGTCAAGGATGAACTTGAGGGTTTAATTTTGTCACTGGCACAGGAGCTATTTAAAGACACACCGATAATTCCGTGTTGGAGCTGTGATTCCAGCGGCTGGAAGTGACTTTTCCTACAGTGCAGGAGTGAATTTGGGCACACAAGGTGACAGAAAGGCAAGAAAAGATTTGCAGATCTCATCTCAAAATATTTTGGGGTCCCCCCTTTTCTCTTCCTCTCCATCCCATCCCGGCATCTCTCAGCACTGCCTCTTCCTTCACAATTCCTTGGAAAAAAAATCCCCATTTCTGAAGGATTTTCTGTGGATAAATGAGGTTGTTTCAGAAGAAAGGGTTCAATTCCTGTAGGTTTTGCAGGCAGGGGCATTGTGACCCTGTGTCTGGGGGATTTGGGGTGGCTTTGGACATTTGGGGTGACAATAAGGACATGTGGGTGGCATTAATAATTACGGTGGATTTTACTCTTATCACACAGAAAATGTGGATTTTTATTTTTCCTACACCACCAAGCCCTTTTATTGACCCAAACTGACATTGAGGGGGCTGAAATATATCCTGAACAACTGAAAATAAACCCCAAGCTCTCCAATCTCTCTTCCCCCGGTTAAGACACCACAATTAGGAGGAAATCAGGAGAATAATTTAACTCCAGGCCGGATAATTCTTTCCTTCCTTCAGTAGTTAAAGCAGGGATAATCCCAAATATTCCTTAGGGTGAGGAGCAGTGGGCAGCAGCTCCCTGTGGGAGATCTCTGGAATTCCATTTCCCAGGGATTCTTTGGGATAAGAGAAGCCGCTTTTGGGGTTTTAAGAGAGGAATCTTTGGTATGAAAACATTGGGATGGGTGGAGGTCTAAAGAAGGTCAGGAAATTTGGGTCCAAGAAGAGAAATGGGGCTGGAGTTAAGAGAAGTTTTTGGGATATTTTGTGGTTCTAAGAGAGGAATCTTTGGGATGAAAACTTAGGGATGGATGAGGGATGGAAAGAAGTCCTGGAAATTTGTGTCCAACACACAGAAATGGGGCTGGAGTTAAGGGAAGTTTTTGGGATACTTTCGGTGGTTCTAAGAGAGAAATTTTTGGGACGAAAACCTTGGGATGGGAGGGGGGATGTAAGGAAGGCCGGGACATTTGGGTCCAACAGGAGAAGCAGGGCTGGAGCTGCATCCCAGCTCTGCTTCTGTGGCCTTGCTGGAGGATCCCAAGGGATTGGGATCGCACCAGAGCTGCTCTGCTTTTCCTCCCTGCTGGAAATTCCCATCAGGCTCATGGTTTTTGGGATAAATCCTTGTGCGATCCACTTGGGGTGTGTCTGTTTTGTAGTCCCCAGGGCGTGGCCCAGCCCGTGGCGGATGCAGCAGTGTGAGGTTCGTTACCCTGTGCGTGTTCTCTCCTCTCTCCTCCCTCTCCTCCCCGCTCCCCTCCAAGTGCCCAGCTCCCCCAGGTACCTGCGGATCCGGCAGCCCAACCTGGAAATCATCAACCTGGAGTGGGATCACCCCGAGCATCCCAACGGGGTCATCACAGGATACACCCTCCGATACCACCCCTGTACGTCTCACGTTCTCCTCTCGGTGATAAATCAGGAAATTCTTCCCTTCCTGCTTTTTCCCAGGGCAGGGAGATCCATGAGGAGCTGGAGCCTTCCGTGGTGGGAAAAGGTGGTGTTGGGAGGGGTCCTGGACATCTGCAGGGGGGGTGGTGAGTGCTCAGCAGCTCCCGAGAATCAATTTTTGAGGGAAAATCAGCTGGATCTTGGATTTAGGAAGATTTTAGGTGCAGCCTGAGGTATTTTTGTGCTCACCCCAACACAAGTTGGATGAGGTGATGCCCAGACTCTGAATGTCCCCTGAGCCTTCTCTGCCCACCTGCATGTCCCCCCCTAGCAGGTCCCAGGCCAGGCTGTCCCCAGGTGCCCCAAAACAGGCGTGTTCAAGAGCAGCAACAGCTCTGAGCCCCACAGTGACCCCACAGATCCTCCAGGGGGTGAAGGACGAGCTGGAGACCCCAGGAATTCCTGACTCCAAGCTGAGCCCAGCCTTCCCTGCCTTCCCTCCACAGTTAACGGGTCGCGGACGGGCCGGACGGTGATGGAGAACCTGTCCCCCAACCAGACAAGGTTCACCCTGCAGAGGTCAGACCCCATCTCCCGCTATCGCTTCGTGCTCCGCGCCCGCACCCAGGTGGGAGAGGGAGAGGCCCTGGTGGAGGAGTCGCCGGCACTGCTGGACGAAGGTAAGGGCAGCACCCGGCTCTGCTGAGGGGACAAGGGGTGACAGGACATGGCAAACCCAAAAATATGATCAAGACAGGCCATGGCAAACCCAAAAATTGTCATGGAGACAGGCCATGGAACAGCCCAAAAATGGAATCAGGGAATCCCAAAAACCAGGAATGCAGGGCAGTGATGGCTGCACGGATTTTCCTGCAGAGGTGAAGGTGGCCAAACGCTGCAGTAAAAACCCAGCTGAGGTGACCTGGGGGCCTTCCCGTGCTCCAGGGAACCTCCTGGCTGTCCCTAAGGGAGGGACATTCCTCGTGTGCCCTGGAGCAGGAGGAAATTTAATGAATTTGTGTTTTTTACGAAAAGAGGACAGGATTAGATGGGATTCGGGAAGGAATTCCTCACTCAGAGGGTTTGGAAGCGCTGGCACAGAGAGGTTGTGGATGCTCCTCCATCCCTGGGAGTGTCCGAGGTGAGCTTGGAGCCACCTGGGATTGTGAAAGTGTCCCTGGGTGGGGCTGGATGAGGTTTAAGGTCCTTTCCAACCTGAACCATTCCATGATTTTGGGATCTCGCTCTCCTCGTGCTCAGGGTGGAGCTCTGATTTGCTCCTCTGTGTGAGCTCAACAGGGGCAGATTCAGGGGGTTTTTGTGTGCAGGGACCTCGGTGCCACCGCCCTGTCACCCCACAGCTGCCACCTGACCCTACAAACCTCCAGAGCCCAAATCTCAGCCCTGTAATCAGATAAAATTCCCGCAGTGGAACATCCATCAAATTTAAGTGGAAGTTCTGGAGCCCTGATGGAACCAAGGGCGGCTCTTTCCCCTCTTTAGGCTCGTCTGACAGAGCTGCGATTGGGTTAGAGCTGGGATTTAATGGGGTTTTTGTCTCCTTCCCTCCCTCTCCCCATCCCAGCTAATGGCTCTGAGTGGGGAAAGCGATTCCTGCCCGGATCCAGTGGGAATAAAACCATTCCCGACACCCCTGGGGTGGGATACAGCAAAATTTATTGGATGGGGGGAGAAAACAGCCAAGGAAAACAAGAGAGGGGCCTGGAATTGCTGTAAAAAGGAATTGCGAGAGCTCAGGGGTTGGATTGAAGTTGAAAATTGAATATTTTTAGCTGGATCACACCCGATTTTCTCTGTTTCTGGACACTGATAATGGCAAGATAAGAGCCAGGACCACCTCGTGGAGGTCAGTTTTAATTGATTTATATCAGGAATTAGCAGGAGGTGCCCAAACCTGCTGGACAAGGTGAGGAACTCCCTCTGCGGGGTTTGGGGTGAGGATGTGGCAAAAAAAGACAAAGTTTGGCCATCAAACAGCAAAAAAAAAAAAAGAAAATTAAAGTAATTTACAGCTAAATCACAAAAATCTGCCCTCCAAACATGAAGTACAACACGAAATAGGTGAGTTTTGCTCACTTTGATGGCACCTCCTGCCAAGCTGCGGGCAAGACTGGAATTTAAGGCTGGAATTTAAGGAATATAAGCAGATTAAGGAAATTAAACCCATTAACGGCCCAGGAGGAGGTTTTCTGCTCGCCAGACTCCTTCAGATGTGGGGTTTAAATCAAATCCCCACACGGGAAAGGAAAAATCGAGGCGAAATTCGGTGTCAAAACAGGTTTTTGTTGGGATTAGACCTAAACACCCGCTTAAACACTCGGCTTAATGACACCACTGTCACCTTGATGCCACCACTGCCACCTCAGTGCCACCTCTGGCACCTCCCGGGTGTTTAACCTCGATCCTGGCATGGTTTATCCTGGATTCCTGGATTCCAGGTTGGATTTAATCCCATTTTCCCCCCCTCTCTCTTTGCTCTCCGGTGACTCTGATTGTGTCAGCGGTGTGTTGGGGTGGTTTGATAAATTCCTATGTTTTTCTCTTCCTTCTTTCTCTCCCATTTTCCCGTTTTTTCCCCTCCCTCAATCTGTCCCCGGTGCTGCCTCTGAAGCCACGCCAAGCCCAGGTACCGTACCCGGAGGTAACCGGCATGGGGGCAATGGAGCTTTCCAATTAAGCTGCCAATTAAGCAGAAAAGTTCGTTAAAACCCTTCCAATGGCCACGCCAATTGGGCATTTCAATCATTCCAGGCATGAGGGCACCAGGGTGGCTCCGCAGCGGGGCAGGCAAAGACTAAAAGGTCTCTAAGCCGGGCTTAAAAGCCGCACAAAAAAAAATCTCTTGAAAACCAAACCGCGGTGGCCACGCAGTGGGCAAGCCCAAAGGAGAGTCGAGTTCGCATTAAAATGGTTTTTTCCTTGTTAAAGAGGGTTTTTTTTCCCTATTTAAGAGGGGTTTTTTTCCCTATTATAGAGGGTTTTTTCCCTAGTAAAAAGTGTTTATTTCCCTATTAAAGATGTTTTTTTTCCCTATGAAAGACTTTTTTTCCCTATTAAAAAATTTTTTCCCTTTTTAAAGATTCTTTTTTCCTTTATTAAAGATGAGATTTTTTCCTCTTAAAGAGGGGTTTTTTTCCCTATTGAAGAGGGGGTTTCCCCCCTATTAAAGGGGGTTTTTCTCCCTGTTAAAGCAGGATTTTTTTCCCTATTATAGGGGGGTTTTTACACTATTCAAGAAGTTTTTTCCCTATTAAAGAGTTTTTTCCCCCTATGACACAGGGGTTTTTCCCTATTAAAGAGGGTTTTTACCCTATTAAAGAGGGTTTTTCCCTATTAAAAAGGGGCTTTCCCCCCTATTAAAGTGGTTTTTTCCCTATTACAGAGGGATTTTTTTCCCCTATTAAAGAGAGGTTTTTCCCTATTAAAGAGGTGTTTTCCCTTTTAAAGAGGGGGGTTTTTCCCCATTAAAGAGGGGTTCCCCCCCCTCCCCCAGTTAAAGAGGGGGTTTCCCCTATTGAAGGGGGCTTTTTTCTCTTATTAAAGAAGGGTTTTTTCCCTATTAATGAGGGGGTTTCTTCCCTGCTAAAGAGGTATTTTTCATTATTAAAGAGACTTTTTCCCTATTAAGCATTTTTTCCCCTATTAAGGAGCTTTTTCCCCCTCTCACAGAAGATTTTAATCCGAGCCCTGCACAAGCCCCTCTCCCTTTTTAACCCTCGCCATCCCCACCCTACAAAGCACAGAACATTTCTGGCTCCATGGGGCCCTTCCAGGACCTGTGGGATCACAGCCGGAGATTTGGGAGATTTTTAGGATGTGCCCAGAATTCCCTGTGGCTCTCCCAGGGCTTTGATCCAGGAGATTCCTCCGATTCCCGGTGTCCATTGGAAGGGTTGAGCTGGAATTTGGGGCCGCAGCTGTGCATGTTCTGCATGGAGCCTTCTGCTGGCTTTGCCCTCCTCGCTATTCCCGAAAACCTGGGAGTAGGGAGAGACCTTTTCCAGCACCAGGGACAGCTCCTCCTCCTGCAGCTTCCATGGAAAACCCGATCCGGGTTATCCCAGCGCCGCCCTGCAACCCCCCAACGCCATTCCAGGTCACCCAGCGAAGGATTCCCACCTCTCACAGACTTGGAAAACCCTGATTTTCTACACCCAACGTGCATTTCCCACATTCCAAGCAGAGGGAGAGCCTTTTCCCAGCTCAGGAACGCAGCAATGGCCGAGCCAGGGGATGCAGCCAGCCCCAAACTCATCCCAGAAAAGCTTTTTGGGAGCAGCAGCAGCTCCCGATTCCCTGCACCGAGGGCTCTCCACAGGTCCTGCTTTGCCTCTGTACATTCCACGCAGGAACAGCTTCCCAGGGAAGGCTTTTCCCGAGGGATACAAGTGCAGAATCCGCTCTCTGCACCTGTAGGATTCGCTTTCCTGCCCTGGGGATGTTCCTTTTCCTTGGATTTTGTTGCAGGGATGTCTCTTCCTGATATTATTTTGCTTTTATTTTCCCCCCCTTCCTGAACAGATGCTGATCTTTCTCCTTCCTGTCTTTTTCTCTTCCTCCCCATTCCCCCAAAAAATTGAGGAATAACAGATTGGTCAGGTCTAAGTGGTGGGGACCTGAAAATCCACTTTAGAATCCTGGAAATGAACATAAAAATCCTGAAAATGAGAATATAAATCTCTGAAAATGCACATAAAAAACCTTGGGATTGGCACCGCCCTCTCCTCCAGCTCCTTCTCCATCCAGGGTCTGGCTCATCCACCAGAATCCAGATTTTCTTTGTGGATCTGGATCACCTCAAGCCCTTTTCTGCTTCCAGAGGGTCTTGCTGAACTCTGGAATCATGGCCTGATCTCTTCATCCTCCCAGCCCCGAATCATTCCCAGCTTCATTTCTTGCCCCACTGGAATTATTTGGGATTTCAGGGATAATCCTCCAATTATCTGGAGCCCATCCCTCCATTTTCCCCTTTCCGAAAGGAGAAATACCACTTTGGGAAGGGCTGGAAGAGGGTTGAGAGTTGGGAAGTGGAGCCGGAGGTCAGGAATTGCTGCCTCATCTTCCTCCCCATTCCAGGCTCCAGGAGAGGACTCAGGGCATGGGAAAATCCCTCTCCCATCCCAGTCCTGCTCTGGAACTGGATCTCATTTCTCCTCAGGCCACAGTTTGAACGGAGTCTGGCTCCAGAGGATGTTTCTCTTCCCAACAAATCCCAGGAAATGCTCCCTGACCTTTCCCGTCCCCTCTGGCTGACCCAGACCGGGCGGATTTTTATGGAATCAACAGTGATTCCATAAATTTCTTGAATTGCGGGAAAACTCTCCTTGCCGTGGCTGGCACTGACAGGGAATGAAAAGGTTCCTTTTCCAGGGATAACTTGACACAGGCGGGGTCAGGGCTGGGAGGAGCCGGAGCAGGTGATGGAGTCGAAGTGAAGTGCAGGGATTTTCCCTTAGGAAAAGCTTCACCTTTCCTAAGCCAGGCTTTGGACAACGGGAGAGGGGATTTGGGAAAGGAGAAGATTAAAAGGGGATTTTGTTTATGCTCTGAGTGAGAAAAAACCCCCAAAACTGGATTGTTGATTTTCCATCTGTATGGAAAAACTTCATCAGGGACCATAAAGAATTTGAGTTTAGGCTCAGAGGGAAAAACCTGACTTTTCTCTGTCCATAAATGGGAATTTGAGGAGAAAAATCCCATTTTTCACTTTAGAAATGGAGGGAATTGCTGAGCCCTCTCTTTCTTCTCCATCACCCCCTTCTCTTCTCCAATTTCTTCTCTTTCCACAGCAGATTTGGAGAATTTTATGGTCCAGACTTCCCAATTCCATCCTTTTGGTAAAAACCAGGAGAATTAAAAATAAATCTCTGCAAATGTCCTCAGCCCGATCATCAAAAATCATGAAAAATTCATCCCAGTTTCTCCAAGCCTCATTATTTTGTAGGCACACCCCAGGGAAGGCTGCTGCCACAGCCCAACAACACATTGAAAGCATCTCTAAATAATTGAAAAGCAGCTGAGATTAGGATTGTTTCCTGGATTTTGCCCAAAAAAAGCCACTTTTCACTGAATTATCCCACTCCGAGCAGGATTTGTGTCTTCTCCTTAGATCTTCCCTTAAAAAAAATCCCATTTTTCTTTTAGGATTCTCCCTCTTTGGTTTTTTTTTTTCCCACTAATCTGAACTTCAAACAGGTTTTTGTGAGAGGTTTGGATTCTTTTTTTTTACTGCTCCGCTCCTGGCTGGAGAGGCAGTGAAAAGCTCGGCGTCTCTCATTAGTGAAATTATTAATTGCTGCTTCCTCAATCCATCATCAGAGCCCCATCCTTCCCTGAGAGGGAATAATGGATCTTGGAGACAGAAAAAGCCTCGAAAGGGAGGCAATTAAGGAGCTGAGTGCTCCTTCGGCTCTTTCCAGGAAGAAGGGCTTGGCTCAAATGGGATAAAGAGCTGGGAATTGCTACTGCTGGTTTTTAGTCCGAATTTCCCGGGTGATTTCTTCCTGCTTGGAGCAGTTTCCAGGTGCTGCTCCGCCCTGGGATGGGGAAAGGGGCAGCTGTCTTTCGGAAAAGGGGGATTTTCCCCTCATCCCACAAATTCCAGGTGCTTCGCCCTGTCCCCGAACTTTCTATCCAAGCCCTGGGAGAGCAGGAAAACAATTCCAGCTGCTCTGCAAAGCTCGGGAATGTCATGGCTGGAGCATCGCGGCCGTTTTTAGGAGGATGGAAGGGATTTCTACACTTTCCAAAGTGCTGGGAATGCCAGCCTGGCTCTCCCGTCTCCCTTTGGGATCTTTGTCACTGCTGGCGGCACCGAGAGGGGACCCTGGGAACCCCGAGAAGGGACTCTCAGTGCTCGGGTGCCTTTTCTTTGGGGATATCGGAGCCCTGGGATCCCTGAGATCCCTGGGATCCCCTCCCAGCCCTCATTAGGGGATGGATTTCAAAGCCCAGCGAACGCCCTTGATCTCCCCTGCCCCAAATCTCCCAGCTGAGCTCTCCTCCCGCATCCATTCCGTATTTAAACCTCAACGAGGCCAGAGCTTTTCATCCTTTATTAAAGGATTAAAGCCCACCCCTCCCTCTCCGTGGGAGCCGCATTCCCATCCTCCCCTCCCCGAGTTTTCCAGCTCACCCCATCCCACTCTTCACCTGTCCCTGCTCCTGCCAGGATGATTTTTATCCCCTCCATCCCCTCCTGGTTCTCCTCGGGAGCCAGCCCGCGTTATCCTGATGGGAAGTGACGGCTCCGCTCCCGGGGATCGACTCCCCCAAAGCCAGGGAAGTGGGGCAGGGAGGGCAAATCCCGCCTGGAATCGCTGTCAGCTCATCCCGGTGCTCCAGGCGGGGCCGCATCCCGGAGGATTTGGGGGCTGCAGCTTCCCCTGCGTGCGTGAGGGATGCTCAGAGGTGAGATCCCGCACCGGGGACAGCGAGGCTGGGATTTATCCCAGATAATCTCTTCCCATCTCAAGTCGGGAGCAGCATTAAAGCTGAATTTCTCCTGCTCCCGGGAGGCGCTGGGAGAGCCCCGGTGCAAGCTGGAAAGACCTGCCAGGTTTTCCGCCGGCTCCCGCCTTTCCCAAAGTCACTTTGTGCCTTTTGGGGTCTCGTTTTCCTCCGCGGGGAGCCGGGATTCCCATGGGAATGCCGAGCCTGCATTAGCTGATGGCTCCGGCGCTGTTTGATTGTTCCCAGCCTCTGGCGCGGCTCCATCCCGTTAATGGGGACATTAACCCGGCGACACCAATCTCTTAACTCCCCAAACCCGCCAGGAATCAGCGGAGATGGATGAGGACAAATCCCAGAGCAGGAAAAGCTTTTAGCGGCCTCAGGACCCCTCAAAGTCCTTCCCCCACAAGCGGGGGGACAAATCCTGAAGGGCAAAATGCAAAAATCCCTTTTTTTTTAACCGCACCACGAACACGGAGGGCAAAGCCGAGCCTTTGGATGTGTCCCCTCCCTGTCACCACCCCCTGGCCGGGCTGGACCCCCCCGGGCTGGGGCAGGGACGGGCTGTGCACGGGGGGCTTCGGTTCAGGGTGCATGAGATGGGGACGCTGTGGGGTCACCGTGGAGAGGACGCGCTCCGGGCTGGGAGGGGTTTTGGGGTGACTGCGGCTGCTCTTGGTGGCTGGGCTGGTGCTTTTGAGGAGCTGGGGGTGCTCTGGGGACAACTCTGGGTCTGGATGGGGTTTTTGTGGGACTCCTGGGGCGCTTTTGGGTACCTGGGGGTGCTCTGGGGGCACCCCTGGAGCTGGGCAGCGTTTTGGGGTGACTGTGGCTGCTTTGGGGGTACTTTGAGTACTAGGGCCGCTCCTGGGGCACATCTGGAGCTGGATGGGGTTTTTGGGGTGACTGTGGCTGCTCCTGGGGCACCCCTGGGGATGGGCTGATGTTTTTGAGTACCTTGGGGTGCTCTAGGGGCACCGCTGGAGCTGGGTTGGGCTTTTGGAGGAGCTGGGGGTGCTCTTGGGGCACCCTTGTACCTGGCCTGGTGTTTTTGAATAGCTGGGGGTGCTCTGGGGTCACCCCTGACCTGGGCTGGTGCTGTAGCTGTGGTTTTATCGCATCTCAGATGGACTGAGTGAGCTCCTGCCCCTCTCTGCCTTTGGATGCAGAGGTTTCAAGGCTTGGATCTCCTTGGGGATGGACTGGGGGTGGGGAAGAAAAGCCTGGCTTGGTCCTGGGACTGGTTTTAAAGTGCTTTCCTAGAGCTGTTGTGGTTTGGGGGCGATATTTATAAAATCTGCTTTCCTTCGCCCATCAGAGGGATTTGGAATCCCTGGACCCACAGGGATATTTATTATAAATATAATTTAACCTGAACGTCCCAGGGTGAGTCCCCTCAGAGTCACCTTTGGTATTTGGAGCGGAATTCCGGCTGCATTTTCTGCTGGAATATTCCAGCCCAAGCCAGTGCCCCTCTCCCTCCCTGTGGGACCCTCACCCCACTCAGGGTGGGGGTTAAAGGACACATTTCCCCCTTTCCTTGGAGCACATTCCCGCTTTTCCTTGGAATCACAGCTCAATTCAGTAAACAAATTGCTCCCAATTATCCCCCAGGACAGCTCGAGGTGTTCCAAGCCCTCACTTAAATGCAAATTGAGAGGGGCAAAGCTCCATCCCTGCCTCCCCCACGAGCTAAATCCCCCTCGATGCCCAAGCTGCTCCTTCCTTCCGCAGGCTGGAAAAAAGCTGGGAAGCTGCAGGCTGATCTGGCAGCTCGAAAAATGCTGGAGGTGTAGTCCAGGAGCAGCTGGATTAATGGGATTGTGGCTGGCCCGACAAATGGGATTATTGTGTTTCCCTCAAGAGCTAAATCCCATTTGGTTTTCCTGGGATGCGGTGGGACAATGGGATGAGGACAAACCCTTGCATCCCCTCAGCTGCATTTTTCTGGGCTGTCCGTGCTGGTTTATCCCAGAGGGGTGATGGGCAGGGAACAGGCAGAGGAGAAGCAGCTTGTTCAGGCCTGGGATTTGGATCCGGATCAAAATGGGGGAACGGGAGCAGCGCCAGCACCTCTCCCAGCCCCTGGGATGGGCTCAGGGGGACAGGGGTAGGAAAAGGGGTTCACCCTGGCATTTCCACTGGGATTTGCTCCAGCCCCTGGGATGGGTGCAGACCACCCCTGCATGGGGCCAGGGGTAGGAAAAGGGGTCCAGCTGTGCGTTCCCAGTGGGATTTGCTCCGTGCCGTGCCGCTCTGGGGAGGGCAGAGCGCCGGGGATGCCACCTCAGGTACAAAGCCGGTGTTTCCCTCTCCCAGAGGCAACTGGGCCGCCTCCAACCACAGTGGAGGAAACCAGTCCTGAAACCAGTCCTGAAACCAGTCCTACAATCAGCCCTCCAACCACCCCAACCACCACCGACACCACAACCACCACAACAACCACAACAACCACAACAACCGCCACCACCACCACCGCCGCTGCCATCACCGCCGCCAGCACCAGCGCTGCTGCCGAGAGGGCTCCGGCAGCCACCACCAAGCACGAGTTGGGTACTGAGCTTTCCTTTTCCTCTAACCCCTCTCTAACCTTACTGGGACCCTCCCCCACCTCAATTCTTTGGGATACCGGGAAAAACGGAGCCATCTCATGCTCCAGGATGGGAATCTGGGTGTACAAGCAGGAATTTGGAGGGTTCTGTGCCACCAGGGAATAGCCCTGCTGAGGGTGTGGCGATGCCGGATGAGGTTTGGGAAGAGGTGGAAGACCCTACAAATGTTCCCCAAAGTGTTATCCGGTGTTTAGAGCTGTTACAAATGGGTTCTGGTGCTCCCGCAGGAGATGTCGCCTCGGATTTAGCACATCAGCTGTTAGCACGGAGACCTGTCAGGATTTATCCGAGTCCCCTTGGGTTTATCCTGCTGCTCCCTGCGCTGCCAGAGCCCCCGGGAGCGCTGGGGAAAGGTGGGAGTTCCAGCACAATCCCTGCGCCAGGTGTTTCCCAGGTCAGGAGAAACTTCTGGTGTCATCAGGAGGATCCAACTCGGCTCTGGTGGGGAAATCTTCCCTCCTGGATGTGGTTTAGGGATAAATCTGGAAGGATTTATCTGTGTTTGAAACACTGGGATAATGGAATCTATGGTTAATAAATCATTAGGTTTGCTCAAAAATAAGTCAAGCAAAAAGGGAATGAAATCAGGACTAAAAACTTGGATGGCGTTTGGAGCAACCTGGGATAGTGGAAAATGTGGAATGGGGAATGAGATGAGTTTTAAGGTCCCTTCCCACTCAAACCATCCTGGGACATTTCCATTACTCAGTTCAAAGTCATTTCTTTATGTTTTTGCATGAAATCATCTTAAAATGCTTAAAAACCACCAAAACTTTCTGCAAGGGGGATCTGCCCCCATCGGACACCCCAGGTTTGGTGACAAAGAGAGATCAGCCCCACACCAGTCATCAATCCATGGAAAAATGCTGCTGGCTGGAAACAGGGAATTAAGCGTGAGGCACAGAGCAGGGAAAGAGGATGGGAGGAGAAGAGGAACCTCCGGTGTCCCCACCCAGCCCAGGTTGGGATTTAAGGGATTCCAAGTCACCTCACGGCGCCAGGTCCTTGCAGCGCCCTAAAAACCCCACAGCTGGCTTTTTCCAAGGGATTGCGGGACTTGATCCTGGATTTTGTGACATCAAAACACCCCAAGGAAAAATGACAATAAACCTCCAAGATGTCACTTCTCTGCTGTCCCTTAAAATCCCACTAAAGTGCGGGATTGGCTCCCACCTCAGTAGGAATGGGACTCATCCCAAGCGACGTCGAGATCCCTTAACTTCAACCTCACACACGAGTGACCTCATTGTCCCACCGGGGCCACAGCGAAGTGACAATTCCCTGCCACTCCTGGCTCTGGATCTGTGCTCATCCATGCAGGAATTCTGGGACGAGGTTTCCATGCTGGCCCAGATCCTCGGGGATGTGCCCCAGAAGAATTCCAGGATGAGCTGAGCACAGCTGGATTTAAACACCACCCAAAATTCCCTAAAAATGTTGGGAATCTTGGAAAGGATCTATCCAGCCTTAGGCTGAGGTTAATCTGTGCTTAGGCTGAGACCAAAGTGTTCACTCTAGGAATTTGTAAGGATTTTGTGAGGTTTTTGTGAGGTTTCTGTAAGGTTTCTGTAAGGATTTTTGTTAAGTTCTTGAGAGGCTTTTGTAAGGATTTTGTAAGGTTTTCGTAAGGTGTTTGTAAGGTTTATTCAAAGTTTGGGTGAGATTTTGTGAGGTTTTTGTAAGGTTTTTGTGAGATTTTTGTAAGGTTTTTGTGAGGATTTTGTAAGGTTTTTTCAGTTTTTGTAAGGTTTTTTCAGTTTTTGTAAAGATTTTTTAAGGTTTTTGTGAGTTTTTTGTAGGGATTTTGTAAGGATTTTGTGAGGTTTTTGTAAGGATTTACTCAGGTTTTTGTAAGGTTTTCTCAAGGTTTTGTAAGCTTTTTATGAGCATTTTTAAGGTTTATTTAAAGTTTTTCTGAGGTTTTGTAGGGTTTTTTGTGAGGATTTCGTAAGGTTTTTTTAGGTTTTTATTAGGTTTTTGCGAGCTTCCCCACCACCAGCCACTAGTCGAGCTCTGAGCCGGGCCTAACCCCCACTAAGCACTAACTCCTGTTCTAACCTGTCCCCCAGCCACCAATGGATCGTCCATATGGGACATCAGAGCCATGGCAAACAGTAACTGGGCAAACATCACCTGGAGCCACAATTTCTCAGCAGGAACTGACTTTGTGGTTAAGTATATCACCAGTAAGCATCAGATCGCGTGGGGACTCTACGGGGTGGCGCTGCCCTTAGAGATCCTGCCAGCTCCCGCCCTTTCCTTGGATTTAATTCCATAATTCCATGGCCAGCTGGAAAAAAGGGAGGGGAAAACATCGTGGTTGTGGTGGCCGGGGGTTAGATCAGAGGTGGTTCTCAAGGGGCTCCCTCTCCGTGCGCCGACGGCCGTGGGGTTTTATGATCGTTGGGAATGTTGAGTTGTGGTCAACGGAAAGAGTTGTAAAATGTGGAGAAAAATGAAATTTATGGGAATTGGAAGATGGGATTCCTGAACCTGGAGTTGGCAGAATCCTCTAAGATCCCAAACCTCCTCCTCGGTGTCTCTTAGCATTGTACGGCTCCATCCTGGGCTGGGAGCAGAGCCGGGATCTCCGGGTTTGGCGCCGGTTTAGGGAGAGGTTTTTGTGTCGTTGGTTGGTTTGGGGTTTCTGGAGAGGCAGTGCCGGCTGCTATTCATCCCTGAGTTTATTCCCAGCCCTCACATCCGCTGCTGTGCTGGCCTGGAATCCCTGAAATCGGCATTTCAGATAAACCAGTTGTAATTCCTGTCAGGAAACCCCTCCTGGCCATTCCAGCTTCCCTCAGGAGATGACCTTGAATTGCCCTTGGAACAATTCCCTGTGCAAAGCCAGTGCCTGGTGTCCGAAATTCCCATATTTCAGGATATGCATGAGCTTGCCAGGCCCTAAATCCCAAATATCCCAGCTCCCAACCCACCCCTATTTCTCCCCAATCACTGGGAAGCACAAGGATCAGGTCCAGGTGCTGAATCCATGCTGCAGCAGCATCAATCCCTTGGGATTCCCTCTCCAGGATCTGTCTGAGGGAGGAAAGCTTGGAGATTTCAGCCCTTCCTGGAGAGCTGTGGTTGTCCACCCCTTTTTGGTAGCATTTGAAGCAGCAAAACCCTCAAAGCCACATTTTCCTTCCCTGCTGAGCCACAAATCCAGGCCCCAGTGCAGTGGAATTCCATGGATAATGCTCAGGATTAACCTCGTCAGCAAATTATTCCCAGCTCAACAGGTCATTCTTGGAAAGAACCTGGGAGAAACCAGCCCATGACCATCCCTTGTTGAGTCACAGGGCCAAACACTCCCCCAAAAGCAGATCCAAAGGATGATTAATAATTATCCAGCTCATCCAAAGTCTCCAGCACACCTGGAGCAGACCTGGAGCACACCTGAAGAACAAGAACCACTCCCAACAGCACCAGAACCCAATCCTGCAGCTCCTTCACCCAGCTGGGCCTGACCAGGCAAATTCCAGTGTTTTTCTGGTAAAATCCCAAAAACGCAGATCTGAAGCTGGGCAGGTAAAGAACCTGTGGAGGCTTAAACTTAGGGAGACGGCCGAAGAGCTCCCAGGAATTTTCTCCCGGTGTGGCAAGCAGGAATGCAGCGCAACTCCCAGCTTGTTCCTGCCTCACTGAGGCAGGAATATCCTCAATTCCCAGTGGGTAATGACCCCAGATCAGCACCTCCTTGTCCCCAGAGTAGTGACCTCAAACCAGCAGCTCCTTGGCTTTGGAAACGATCCCAAACCAGCAGCTCCTTGTCCCCGGAGCCGTGTAATTCCCACTCAGTCGCCAGGGATATCACACTGCCTTGCTCACATTGTCACAATCCCAAATCAGCAGCTCTTTGGCTCGGGAAATGAACCCAAACCAGCAACTCTTTGGTTCAGGTACCAATCCTAAACCAGCAGCTCCTCAGCTTGGTACGGACCCCAAACCAGCAGTTCCCTGCCCTGGGAGCCGCGTCATTCCTGGCCAGCCCACAGGCCCAGCCCCGCGCCTGGGCCGCGGTGTCCCCGGTGTCCCCGTGGGGTGTCTGGGCGGGGTTTGATGTGCGGTTTCTGTTCCCCAGGTAACAAGACAGAGAAATCAATCCCTGTTAAGGCTCAGGGCCCTTCCTCGGTGCAGCTGGCAGATCTGACGCCGGGGATGATGTACAAGCTGTGGGTGTTCCCCATATGGTCCCACCCCAGCGAGCACTCGTACATTACCTTTACCACCAGCTCAGGTGAGAGGGGCGTCGGCCGCGTGTCCCCAGAGTGTCCCCGGCATGGCCCAGCCATCCTCATGGTGCTTCGGACATGGCTGCATGGAAATCCCTCATCCCACCGCCCTCGACTCGCGGCATTTCTCAACCCAGGCGTTGCTTGGCGTTGCACGGAGGAGGACGATCCCAGGAAGGGATGGGGATCCCTTAGGATAGGGATCCCTCGGGATGGGGATCCCTAGGGATGGAGGAAAGGGAGGAGAATGCGTTCCTGTTGTCACAGCCTCTGCCTGCGGCCCCCCATGTTCGTTGGGACTCTTGGGGACAATGAGATGTCACTGATGGGATGCAGCATTGGGAGTGGGAATGTGGTGTTGGCATGAGGGTATCCTTAGGGATTTCCATCCTCCTGGGATGTTTCCTCTGGCACGTGGTGTGGAGTTTTCCAGGCTTTGTATCCATGTGGTTTCCACGTCTTCCTCATTATGGATTCCCCCATTTTCCACCCGGCTCCAGACGCTCCCTCCTTTGTTCCAAAGGAGCTTTATCCGTTTGTAAAACTCTGCTGTTCCTCCCAACGATTCCCAGGAAATCCAAACAGCCCTAAATCCCTTCCTATCCACCTGAGGCTTTTCTGTAGGGATCTGTGCACAGCTCCTGTCAAACACTCCGCTGAAATTCTGTGGAGCAGGAAACACTGGAGCAGCCTCCCTGACAGTGCCGTAGGTAGAGGTGGGGATTTCCAAGGATTTAAAATGGTTTTGCTCTGCTCCAGCCGTGGGATGGGAAGGTCTGGCAATTTCCGGGCTCCGCCAGGAAGGGCAAAAGGAAAATGGGAACCCCAGTGAGGGAGAGCTGCGGGAACTGGGGAGCAGAGCTCCCCACACACCCCCGTGCGCATCCAAAATTGTCAGAAAATCTGGAATGCCACTGAGTAATTCCCTGGCAGGGACAGATGGCATCCGCTGGTGTTCCATGGAATTAAGGTTGGAAAAACCTCTGCGATCATCGAGTCCCACTGTTCCCCCAGCACTGCCAAGGCCACCATGTCCCCAGGTGCCACACCCAGGTGGTTTTGGGGCGTCCAACCCTGCTTAACGCTGACAAACCCCCAGCGAGTGCTGCCCTCGGCCCTGTCCCCAGACTGCTCCGGGATTGAGCGAATCCACGGCACAGCAGCCCCTGGAATATTCTGATCCCACACAACAGAGCTGATTTTGGACACAGACCCCTCCCAGCACAGCTCCAGTTGTTGTGTTAAATCCTCAGTTTTGTTTCTGCTTCCAGATCTTCCCCAAGTCTGAAATCTCTGTCAGCTCCCACTGTACCTGGGAGTTATCCCACTGGATAACCATTTCATCCCTCTGGAAAACCATTCTCAACCTGGACCCGCCTCTTCCTTCCTCCCCTGCTTTTCCCCCACTTCGGGATCCGTGGGGGGACTGAGGGGACAGCAAGGGGCCAGGAATCATTAAAAAAAATGGGGGAAAAAAGCACAATATCCTTGGCTGATTCCTGCTGGGAAGACTCTGCATATATTTTCCATAATTGAGAGTTTCCTACTGATATTTTCATGGAGAATAAGGGATGGGGCCACCTTTATCCCCGGGATTGAAGCTGGTGCTGACCTGAGCCCTGTGGGATGCACGGAGCTGTTGCCTTCCCTGCAGGAATAAACGCTCCACATCCATTTCTCTCCTGGCTGGATGCTGCTGACACAAGTGCCGGGCCCCCACTGATGATCCTACGGCATCGGGAATGCTTTGGATAAAAAGGAACCGTGCGGTTTTGGGGGTTTTTTGGGGTTTTTTTAATGTCTTGTAAATCATTACTCTACAGGTTTCTTGAGGCTGGGGGCAGATAAATAAGAAATATTCCCCTGCAGGAGGCCGAGCACTGATTTTGCTCCTGATTAACTGGCAGCTCATTAAGCTGACAAAATTCCTCCCAGGAGCAAAGGGCACTTGGAAATGACAAAAATAGCAGAGTAGAAGGAGGTCTGCTAAATTTTAAATAAAGAAATGGGTTCCTCGGCTTGTCCAAACACTGGGAAGAGTGTCCAGGGAAGGGAATGGAGGATGGGGAAGGGGCTGGAGACTTCCTGAAGGGACGGACTCAGCCTGGAGGAAAGGGAGATCAGGGGGTATTTCTGGCTCTGCACAACTCCCTGACAGGAGGGGGCAGCCAGGGGGGATTTGGGATCTTATCCCGGGGCACAGGGACAGGAGGAGAGGGAACGGACTTAGGCTGTGCCAGGGAAGGCTCAGGTTGGAATTTCCCTGAGGAATTTCCTCCTGGAAAGGGTTGGAAGGGGCTGCCCAGGGAGGTTTGGAGTGCCCAGCCCTGGGGGTGTCACCTGGACACGGCACTGAGTGCTCAGGGTGGGGATCGGGCACAGCTAGGACTCAATGATCCTGGAGGGATTTTCCAGCCTCAGTGATCCTGGGATTCTGGGAATAGGATCACACAAGGCTGGAGCCAGAGGGGACTTTTCCCTCCCAAAGATCTCCTTTGCAATCCAAGACAAAAAACTCTGTGCAGCTGAGCTCTGCTCCCAGTGCATCAATGACATCTGAGCTAACAAATTTTCTGCCACGAAATTATCATCAATTATTTTTAAAAAGGCTCTGCATCTGCAATTCCAATGAGGACCTGTCAGATCCCACAGCTGCTTTCATGTTTTCCCTTGAGGTTGGTCTCACCTTAAAGCAAATCACAAAATCTCTTGGGACAGCCACGGGCTTCAAACCTTCCTGTCCCCACTGCTGCAATGACAGTCACTCGTTTACCCCAAATCCGCCTTTGCTGGGATTTGATTTGGTCCTCAGGTGTTGCTTTTCTGGAAAGGATGGAAATTATCCCCCTTTTTTGGGAAGGATGGAAATTATCCTCCTTTTTTGGGAAAGATGGAAATTTTCCCCCTTTTTTTGGGAAGGATGGAAATTATCCCCTTCCCTACAGGTAGTGCCCTCATCCTCTTGTGAGATCTCCTGGGCACTTGGGGTTTAAAACCCTCCCTCCTTTCCAAACTCAGCTCCAACCCTCATCCCACCTCTCAGGCTTCTCTGGAACTTCGTATTTTGAAGACCCACTTAGTTTCTCCCTGGAAAAACCCCATCCCATCACTGTTCATGGAATTTTTTTCCATCTCCAAGCTTTCCGGCATAGCTTCTTTCTCCTTCCCTCCCCGAGCACTCGGATAATTGAATCCATTCCTTTGTCATCGTCTCATTGTCTCCATCTAAAAGCGCATCCACGAGGACTCCGGAGCTCAGGTTGGGATAAAGAAATTGTGGGATTTGGTGGCATTGGAGGGAAAAGCAGCCAAAGGAAGCATCAGGCAGCTCCTTCCACCCTTGGTGCTGCTCAAAACCCACAAAATATCCCAGGTTCAGCATCGTTTCTTGATCAAAGGTTCTCCTGCGTGTAATTGTCCTCTTTAATCTGAATTTCCTTGCTGTGGCTTGCCTGCAATTCCCTGGATTTCATCCTGAGGAGATCACTTCTTCTCTTGGGCTCAATTCTGATGGAATACGCACAGTTTGATCCCTGAAATTTTGTGGGTTAGGAATTTTTGCCAATCCATCCCATTTTTTCCATTGCTGCCTCTCTTCCAATCTCCTTTCCCTCTGAACCCGTTGAGGGAGGGCTGTTCCCTGCTTTCTTTATCCATCTTTTTTCTCACTAGATTTTCAGGATCCTCCCTGCTCTCTCCTGCCCATCTCCATTCCCAATCCCATCCCAACCACCCTGGTTCTCTCACATTCCCACTGGGAACATCTCAGTTTTCCCTCAGCCGGGATAAATCCAGCCCCCGCTGCTGCGCTGAAGGTTATTTTCTCCTCTGCCTCGCTGAATTCCAAGGAGAGGCTGGAAAAGGCAGTGTTGGAGCTATTTTTAGGCCATGGATTTGTCTGTCTGACCATGTGGGAGAGCTGGGAATAGCAGGGAGGACACAGGAGCTGGAGGATGGGAACAGGGCACCGCCACGCTTGGAATTAATCCTATAAACAGGCAGGAGCCTTGGGAAGGTGCTGGAAACAGGAATTTGCTCCAGGAGGAAACACATGGAACTATCAGAGCCCTCTTCCCTCCACTTCATCCCAGTTATCCCAGTTCATCCCAGTTCAAGGCTGCCAGTGAACCCTCAGGGCTCAGCAATTCCCTGATCCAGCGGTGGTGACCAAAATCCCTTGGAACTGGGAATGTTTCTCTTGGATCTTCTCACACCCAGGGCAATTTTCAGATGCAGCAAATTCCACCAAATTTCTTCCCCAGCTTCTTTCACCTTTATTTGCAATTCCCTTTCCCCAGATTTTCCTTTCTGTTGGGTTCCTTCACTTTTCAAAGCTCCTGATAAAACTGATTTTATTTTCCATCATAAAAGGAAAGAAAAACCACAAAAAACCCACCAAAAACCCTCTAAAAACCACCGAAACCTCACCAAAACCACAAAAAACCCACCAAAAAATCCATAGAAAAAAACACCAAAAACACTGAAAAAACCCAATAAAACACAAAAAACCCACCAAAACAGTGCCAATAAACCACCCAAAACCCACAAAAAACTCCACAAAAAACCCCAAAGAAACACACACACACAAAAAATCAAAATACACTAAAAAACTACCAAAAAGCCACAAAAAACCCCAAAAATCCACCAAAACCACCAAAAGGTCTTCAAAAACCACCAAAGAAACACAAAGCTTCATCGCTGAGCTTCAACTTCAGCCACACACCCAGGCACACCCAAATGAAAGAAAATTCCCAAACCAGTGCCCTGAATTCCTCCTTCCTCCATTTCCCTGCGTGCTCTGCTCCATTCCTTAGGAATATTTTCCCCCTTTTCCCACAGCCTACACCAAGAACCAGGTGGACATCGCCACGCAGGGCTGGTTCATCGGCCTCATGTGTGCCATCGCCCTCCTCGTGCTCATCCTGCTCATCGTCTGCTTCATCAAGAGGAGCCGCGGCGGGAAGTATCCAGGTGAGAACGGGAATGGGCATTCCCAAGGGTTAAACAGGTCCAGGATTCTTGAGGATCATCCAGTGGTGGGGAGCATCCAGGTGAGAGCCGGGAATGGCCGTTCCTGAGGTTTAAACAGGTCCAGGATTCTTGAGGATAATCCAGGTGTTGGAGAGATGGGATTGTGAGGGGTTGATCCTTCTGTAGTGGGAGTTTATGGATATAAATTTATATATAAATATAATTTTTATGTTTATGAATGTATTTGTATAAAAATATGTATCTTATATATAGTGTATTTTATATGAAATACGTATAAATTTATAAAGAAGCATAAATTCATTATTATTTATGTGGGGTTGTTTACTAATAAAAACTCTTAATATTTAATTTATTGTATTAATATTTGTTGCTTAGAAGGCGTTTGTTATTTACGATTTTATAAAATAAATCAGAAATCATTTGTTTTAATAAGGAAAATCCTACAATTAACACACCCCCTCCTTGTCTGGTGTGCCTGGGGTGCCACCACCGCAGCGTCCTTTGCAAACCCTTTGTAATCCCTTTGTAAACTCTTTGTCAGTCCTTCACAAACTCTTTGTAAACCCCTTTCAAACCCCTTTTTCAGCCCTTTATAAACCAGTTGTAAACCCTTTGTAAGCCCTTTCCAAACCCTTTGCAAACACTTTTCAAATCCTATGTAAACCCCTTTGCAAACCCTTTGTTACCCCTTCGCAACCCCTTTGTAACCCCTTTCCAAACCTTCTGTCAGCCCTTTGCAAACCCTTTACAAACCATTTACAAACCCTTTACAAACCCTTTATAAACCCTTTTCAAACCCTTTCTCACTTTACAAACCCTTTGTAACCCCTTTGCAAACCCTTTGTAACACCTTTGAAACCCCTGTGTAACCCCTGTGTAACCCTTTTCAAGCTCCCCCCGGTGCGGTTTTCACCTGCCCGAGCTCTTCCCCCTCAGGGACACCCCAGGACCCTTCCCCAGCTCCTCCCCATTCCCAAACTCTTTTGATCCTTACTGGTTTAACTGGGAGGGCTCTGCTCCTTCGCAGTGCGGGACAACAAGGATGAGCACCTCAATCCCGAGGACAAGAATGTGGAGGACGGATCCTTCGACTACAGGTAGGATCCCATGGAATGTCGNAATTCCCGAAGGAAACGGCTCCCAAAACGCTGCCAGAGTCTCCAGGTTGTGGGGTTCCACCTCCTGTTCCTGGGATTCTGGAATCGGCGACCTTGGACAGCTCCCAGCAGGAGTAAACTGACCTTAATGGAACTTCTGACACATGAAACCCCCAAAAATCACCCCAAAAACCCGAACTCTGTAGCAGCCTAAGGGTTTTTCTGCAGTACCCTAAAGGAGAAATGTCCAAAGTTCTGTTGGGATCAGTCCAGGCAGAGCTGGGATTCTGGACTCAGCTCCGTGGGACAGCTCCCAGCAGGAGCAGACCAACCCTAATGAAGGTCCTGACACATAAAACCCCCCAAAACACCCCAAAACCCCAAATTTTGTAGCAGCCTGAGGGAATTTCTGGAGTCCAACCCCACAGCTCAGCCCCTTTCCTTCCCATAAAGGAATAACCATGGGATATTCCTCCCAAAGCTCTGTTGGGATCAGCCCTGGAAGCAGGAAAGGGGAATGATTTGGGGTCTACTTGCATTCCAGCCCCATACAATCCCACAAAAACCCCCGTGAGGGCTCCAGCAGGGATTCAGCCAGAACCTCTCCTACTTCCCCGGCTCCATCCCGCTCTTTGCACACAAATGTCACCCTTAAAGGGCATCAGAGCCTTTTTCCCTCCAGGAAAACTCCTGGGATGTGTCAGAAAGGGACAGGAGCCACCCGAGCATTCCCAGCTCTCCGTGATTCCCCAGGAGCCGGAGCAGGTCCCACTGTCAGGGCTCACCTGGCAGCTGAGGGGATCTGGGATATTTCAATTCCTTAAAGAATTAAAATTTCCTTTCCCACCTGAGCTGGAGGCAAAACCCAATAGGAATTTTCCTCCTGATTCAAACCAGGAGTTCATTCAATCCTGTGTCATTCCCAGCATGGGAAGGATTGATTTGGGATTCAGGAAGGGATGGAGCAAGAAGAGATTCTGCCAGAGGATTTAGGGGAAACAAAATGAATCAGAAACAGAAAAAGAGCAGAACCAGGGATCACATTTATTTTGTCAGAGGTGCAGAAATGCCGTTTCAGAGGGCTTTTTTTATTCCAAAGGATTCCATTAAGCTCCCCAGACTCACAAAAAACATGAAATACAAACACATCCCATCAGGATTTAGTAGGGAAAGGCTGACATTCCTGAATGTCCTAAAAAACACTTGGGGGCAACACCTTCCTCCCCTCCCTGCTGCTCAGCACTTCCAGGGGTGGCAAAAAATCCACCTGTAAATTTTTGGGATGTTCCCTTCGGATTCCATGCTGGGACAGGGAAAACAGCAGAGGAGGAATGAGCCCAACCTGGTCCCGCTGCAGATTTTGGGGTCAGACCCATCCCTTCCCAGGCAGGATTTTGTGGGCTGCTCCTGGCAGAGGAACGAGCCATAACCAGGGCACAGCCCGGCCCCAAACAATTCCAATCAGGATCGGGAGCCTCGTGCTTCCTGGATTTGTGGGATGGTTTGTGGGAAGCCTGAACCCCCCATTCCCACGGGGATTCCCCCAGGCCGAGCTTCTGGCAGCACTCACGGATTTCCCGGCTCTGCTTTTCCGGAGCCCACGGAGAGAGGCCCATCCAGCCCCTCCTGGCTCCATCCACCATTCCCGAGGCAAATCCATGGCCAGGCACCCCTTGCCTGGCTCTGAAGGGAATCCAAGGTCTTGGAATGGCTGGCACCAATTCCCCAGCACCATCCAAGGGGTGTTTCCTTTCAGGCAAGGGGAAGGATTCGGGTGAATCCTTCATCCTTCTGCTCAGCTGGAGTTCTGACTTTTATGGACAGCCCTGTTCCCAAAATTTCCAAAGTGAAGGCACAAATCAGTGGAAGGACAACATAACTCCGGAATGGAGTCCGTGGAGTTTTATGAAGTAAATAAAGGGGAAAAGCCCCAATCAAATAAGAACAACCAAAAAAAAGCCAACAACCCATAAACCCACAAACTTTGCCCCCTCCTCCTGAGGAACACCAGGATTCCTGGGAGAATTCCAGGAGGTTTCCCTCTGGGAGGCAGAAGGGAAGGTGAAGCCGGAGGCTGGAGCTGTTGGCTGATTGAGCTCGGGACTGATTGCGGGGCTGGGCTCCAGGAGGGCAGCATTTAGGATTTCAGGGAAGGGCAGGAACTGAGCCATCCCAGCTCCCGTCCCCTCCTCCCCATGTCATGGCTGCTGTGCCCTCGTCACCCTCACGTCCCCAGCGCCCTGTGCATGCCACTCTCCGAGCTCCTCATTCCAAGATCCTATCACATCTCTGCCCAAATCCCGGTATAATGGTGTTCCCGAGCAGGGAAGCTCCTTTCCCAGCAGCGACCATTATCCGTGGATATTCTGTGCCAGTGCCGGGGCCTCATTATACCAAATGTTCCGTGCTGCCTGTGGGGGAGGCGGCCAGAAACTCTGGATGCCGAGAAGGGGAAGCCGAGTGGATTTAGGCTCCAGATTCCAGGTCAGGGCCAGGATAACGGCACAGGTGACACAGTGCAGGCAGTGCCAGGAGGGGACATCTCAGCAGGCAGTGAGAGGGGAGGACACAGAACTGTCCCCAGAGCCTCGTGAGGGAGGAAAGATCTGGAAAACTCTGGGAAGGTGTAGGTTGATCCATAGGACCATTCCAAGGAATCGCAGCAGGACGCTGGGGTGAACCCAGCCACCCTTGTCCTGCTGCACACGGGTCCCCAGAGCCACCACTGTCCCCTGGTCATCACCCCCAGTCCTTCTTGGATGACCCTTTCCATGATGGGATGGCTTCTTGGGGGAACCCACGGAAGCTGATCCCACCTGGAACGGTTTTCCTGGCTCCATTTGGAATAACGAGGCGATGACTCCTGTTTTTTTTTTTTTTTTGGATGTAGCACTGCCCCTGTGAATGCAGAACCTCCTCATTTCTCTCTCTGATCAGGCTCTTTCTGCTTCTCTCTGTTTTATTCCCATTCCTTCTCCTCCTTTTCACCTGGTCTATCCACATGGACCGTGAAGGTCTCTTGAAAGGTAGGACCTCATGCTGCCAGAAGTCCAGCACATTCCTTCCTTCCTTCCTTCCTTCCTTCCTTCCTTCCTTCCTTCCTTCCTTCCTTCCGTTGGTTTCTTCACAGCCAAAACTCCCCCATCCCTGTTCCCACGTCCCTGCCTAACACATTAAACAAGATCCCTCTAATTCCTGCTGCCGTCGGGGCTTCCGGAGAGTCGGATCCTGCTCGGAATTGCTCCGTGGGCTGGGGGTACCCCCCAAATCCAGCCAGGCCTCCCCAGCTCCAGCTGCTGATCCCTCCTGGTAGAGCAGGATTGAACTTGGGAATGCATGTGGGTCTTTTTCAAGGAAAATGTGGATTTTCAAGGAAAACGTGGATTTTCAAGGAAAAATTGTGTTTTTTCGAGGAAAACTGGTTTTTCAAAGAAAACTGCATTTTTTCAAGGAAAACTATGTTTTTTTAAGGAAATACTGTGGTTTTCCAAGAAAAAGTGCATCCCAGAGCATGGGGACAAGGGACATGAGCCAAAACTGCTGGATCCTGACTGGTCTGACCTCTCTTAGTCCTGAAAATCCTCCCTCTGGCTCCAGCCTCCCCCTCTTCCCGATGATTTATGGGACTCAAGACAGAATTTCCCACATGGCTCCTTAATGCCCAGCTCACCCGAGCTCCCAGAAATCCATTTTAACATGGTTAGGTCCCATCAGGAGCTGATGGAAAACCGCTGCTCCTTCCTAATGCGCTAATGGGATAAACTGCCCTGGAGAGAAGTAAAACCAGCGGGAATTCTCCAGGAGTGCATTCCCAGCGGGAATTTGATGCTGCAAACTCCCCCATTAGGGATGATCCGGATCCGGCTTGAGCTGCCCCAAAAAGTTTGGGAAGGCATGTTGGGAATTAAGGATCTGCATTTTGCCGCTCTCTCGTCAGCGTTTTTGGGGCTTTCTAACCAGTCCCGCTTCCACACTTAATTATTCCTCCTTTTTCCCCAAAAAAAAGCTGCTTCCAGAGCTAACAAATTAATTTTTTTGTTGTGATGCCAAGTTAACAGAAAGTCTCAAATATTTGGGTTGTGTTATCATTGAATTCCCAAAGTGCTGATGCGAGGAAACCCCTTGGAAACCTCAGGATCCCAAATTCCTCTCCCGCTTCAGGGAGCTGATTAATTCCATGGAATGAGGGAGAATTAATCCCATGGAATGAGGGAAAATTAATGCCTTGCCCAGCTCAAGAGCCCAAGCAAAGTGCAAAAAAATCCCGATATTTTCACCAATTTTTAGGAAAATAAAGGAACAGAGTGGAGCGAATCTGGCAAATCCCAAGCTAAAAAAGAGATAACTGGAAAAAGACAGGAGTGGAGGTGGGAGGAGAAATATTTCAGGGATATCTTCAGGAATATGACAGAATTTGCATGGACTAAGGAGTAGTGGATATAAAAATTAATTTTTTATATCAATTTAGAGCAACCCACTGTCATCCTTCCCAAAATATTCCCTTTTGGGTTGAACTATTATTTTAATGACCTGGCTTTTAGTGAAAAGGAGAAAAACCCAAACTGAACAAAAAAAAAAAGGCCAGAAATAAGCTGGGAAAGGTGAATTCCCAGGAGTTTTGGAAGTTGCACAGAACTTGGCATCCTAAAGGTACTCCCCTTGCAGTGCTCCCCATTGCATGTGGTTTTTCAAGGAAAAACCGTGTTTTCCAAGAAAAAACTGCATTTTTTCCAAGGAAAAACTGCATTTTTTCAAGGAAACACTGTTTTCCAAGAAAAAAAATGTGTTTTTTTCCAAGGTAAATCTGCATTTTTTTCAAGGAAAAACTGTGTTTTCCAGGAAAAAACAATGTTTTTTCAAGGAAAACCTGTATTTTCCAAGGAAAACCTGTATTTTCTCAAGGAAATCTGGGAACAAACCACTAAACCAGGTTACCCAAGGGGGGCTGAAACACTGAGAGAGAGAGAAAGAATCTGAGTGATGCCAAGGGAAGAATATCCCTGGTGCTCCTCCTGTCCCATTGATCCAAGTTTTGGGTGGAGTATTGAGGTTAAGAAATCAAGGTCAAGAAACTGAGGTTAAAAAATTGAGGTTTAGAAACTGAAAGTGAGAAATTGAGATTAATAAATTGAGATTTAGAAATTGAGATTAAGAAATTGAGGTTAATAAATTGAGATTTAGAAATTGCGGTGAAGAAATTGAGGTAAAGGAATGAGGAAACTGAGGTTAAAAAATTTCAGATGAGGAAATCGAGTTCAAGAAATTCGATTTCCAAGCTGAAAATTTGCAAAATTGGGTGTTCAGAGATCCGAACCACCCTCACCTCCCACAGCCTCCCAGCCCTCCACCCGCACCCAGACCACCCCCATTTTTTGGGGCTCTGCTGAGCCATATTCCTGAGTGTGGATTGATTTAGGATCTCCATCCCTTGGGGGAAGGTTTTCAGCCCCGTTTCTCAACCCTTGCCATGTCTGTCTGTCTTCTGCTGCCAGCGATGAAGACAACAAACCTCTTCCCAACAGCCAGACCTCGCTGGACGGGACGATAAAGCAGCAGGAGAGCGACGACAGCTTGGTGGACTATGGAGAAGGGGGCGAGGGGCAGTTCAACGAGGACGGCTCCTTCATCGGGCAGTACACGGTCAAGAAGGACAAGGAGGAGACCGAGGGCAACGAAAGCTCTGAAGCCACGTCCCCTGTCAACGCCATTTATTCCTTGGCATAGCAAAAAACACCGGGAAAAGCACTCGCAGCCCGAGGGGTTCAGAGTGGCCGGGGGTTCCGCTGGCAGCCGCCGCCGCCGCTGCTGCCTCCGATAGGGAAGGGAACCAAGTGAGAACTAAAAAACAAAGAAAAAAAAATAGAGAAAAAAAATTAAAAATAGCAAAAAAAAAATCCAAAAAAAAAAAGGAAAAAAAGAAAATATTCCAAGCAACGAGGCAGCCCAGGTGGCGGCTGATGCCATTTATCCTTAGCAAACAAGCCAACGGCAAAGGACGTGCGGGGCGGGAGTGGGAGCTGGAGCGGGAATTGTGGCTGAGCCGGAGCGGCTGGAAGAGAGGCAATGCTTGAGCTGCTACCCAGTTTGGGGCTGCACCCCACTTTTGGGGCTGCTCCCCAGTTTGGGGCTGCTCCTCAGTTTGGGGCTACTCTTCAGTTTTGGGGCTGCATCCCGGTTTTGGGGTTGAGCCCCAGTTTGGGGTTGCTCCCCCATTTTGGAGCTGCTCTCCAGTTTTTGGGGTTGCTCCCCAGTTTGGGGCTGCCTCAGGGCCAGCCTGGAGGGGCCCTGTGTTGGGCTCGGCTCCCCGAGGCTTTTTTTGTTCTTTTAGGAGGGAGCTCCAAATTTTTGGGTTTAATTTTTCCAGAAAGGTTCTGGATTGGAGGGGAGGGGGGAAAGAAATCAAAGAATTTGGGGGAGGAAGAGCGGTGAGAGGAGCCTGGGCATAGCAAAGGCATGGAAGGAGGAAAGGGGTGGATTTTGAGGTGAAAACACCAGATTATTGAGCCATCCATCCTCACGGCAGTACCTTGCCCATAACCTCTCCCAAAAAGCCCTACTTCCTGAAAAAACCTATGCAGGGAAAAGCAGGTCCCCACCACCTCCCTCAGCACTGGGATTTGTCCATGCTGAGGCTGGGAAAACCCACAGGGAGCTCGTCCCCCATTCCCACCGGGCTCTGGAGCATCACGGGAGGAGAAGAGGTTGTGGAGGAATTTGTGGGATTTGTGGAAGGACAGGGAGGAGCCGCTCCCCCGCTGAGCCCGGGGTGACAGCACTGCAGAAAAACCTTTTTGGGTTTATATTTGCTTTGTAGGGATTTTGGGGGGAGCTGCCCCCCACCCCACGCCTGCTTTCTTTTCAAGGCAACTCCATAAATCCTATGTAGCAAAGAGGGCCTGGAAGCAGGAGCGGGATCAGGATAGGATGAGGACACCAGAATGATTAACAAAAAAATAATCCAAGCCAGCTGGTGAGGATGGAGATACCCCCTGGGATCGGGTAGAGGATTCCTTGAAGGATTCACACCACAAGGAAGGAACACTGGACTGGAATCCACGCCTCCACAGGCACCGGGATGAGCCAGATGGATGCTGTTTTTCCCACTAAACCCCCTCCTCCTTTCTGACAGTGGCCTTTCCCCCCTCCACCCCTCAGCCAAGCCACCGTGGAACCCCCATCCTGCCTGGAGACTCCCAGGATTTTAGCGACCCCCCTGAGCGCTCCCTCACATGCCTTACACAGCTTGGGACTTCCCAGGGAGTCACTCCAAGGATGCTCTTCCCACTCCACTTCCGCACCCCCGACGGCCTCAGATCCGCCCGAGCAGTAGGAATGGGATATCTGTGAGCGTTCCCAGCTCTCCCAGCACGGATCAGGGTAGAAGGCAGGGGTTCCCAACAGACTGCGTCCCGTGGATCTTCCCACTTCCTGCACTTTTGAAACCAAAGGTACCTTCGTGGAGAGAGAGAGAGAGAGAGAGAGAGATCGGGTTTCTTTCGGAAAAGATGGATTTTCGGATGGATTTTCCTTTCGTTACTTTTTATTTTCTGAGGAGGGTGGAGCGGGATTCATGCAGTTATTCTTTCTGCTCTGGAGACATGTCAGTGACAGGGATACTCCCACCACTATGGATTGTGGAGAGGGACTTTGCCACATCCCAATGGATCCCAGGAAGAGCCCAGACCGGGCCGGCAGGAGAGATGGATGCAAATTAATCCAATGCAAATGCCTTCCTTAAAATAATAATTATCATTTATCTTGGTCGTCTTCTCTGATAGGTCAAACATGGGGTGAACATGGAGCTCGTGGGGGTTGGATTTGGTGACCTTAAAAGGTCCCTTCCCACCCAAATTGTTCCATAAAACCAACAGCAAAGGAATTCCAAGGTTTAGGTAGGGGCCAAGAGGCAGAGCCCCCTCCCAGAGCTGGGGGAGCTGTCCCAGGGATGTCCCTTGTCCCCTCCAGCCGTGTCCCCTGGCAGGGACAGCCCCATTGTGACCCTCAGTGTGGACACAGCCACGCCCTGATCCCACTCCTGCCCATCTCATTTGGGACAGCGGCTCCTGGAATTCCATCCAGCTTTTAGGCGAACACCCCCCCAGGCCAAAGGTGACACCACCCCTGGGCACAGGGACAATCCCATTCCCAACCCATTCCCAGCTCCCAGTTGAGTTTGGGCACCTTCCCACCCAAGCACCGCTGGAAACGTGGAGAGGAACAAATGCAGCCTCTGGATCTGGGATCTTCCCAGCATTCACAGTCCTCTCTGCTTTGTGGCCCAGCTGACAGGGACCACAAAACACCTCCAAACCTCCGGGAATTTGGCCGGGATTGCTGGAAGCCGGTCCGTGTCGGGTATCCATGATGTGCCATTCCCATTAAAACCCATATTCCTGAACCACCTCATCCTCGAGGAAACCTCTCAACATCCCTTCGGAAATGGAGGAATGGGAAGGAGCTGGACTCTGCCCAATCTTATCCCAAATTCCCACATAAAATTCCCAGTCCTACCCCCAGGGTACTTTGAATAATGAGAAGAGGGAGGAGATGCAGAGGTGGACAAACAACTTGGTGTAAGTTACTCGCAGCCCTATCTCAGCTTGGTGTAAAAATTACTCAATATTTTTAAGGTTTAGCAAAAATCCTGACATTTCTTCAAAACTTTCCCACTGGAGTTTTGGAGCCCAAAGAAAATTCAGGTTAAAAAATCATCCCAAGCTTCTCATCTTTTACTCCTTTGAATAAAGTTTGAGGTTTGCATGGGGAGCAAAGCCGTGACCCCAAACCTTCCACACAGCTCGCAGGGTGACCCCACAGATCCCGAAAAACCAGACAGGGCTGGGATGAACTCACACTGTGTCCTGGGAGCATCCTTGGAGCAGGAGATGGATGGAGAATCCACCTGAGGATTTGTGGTGCTGAGGGGCTTTCCCCGCCCTGATCCTGACCCCGCTCCCCAGGAGCTGCTCTGCTGCTCCATCCCCTCTCCAGAGGGGACACCCCAGTCACCTCCTGTCCTGCTTGCTGTAGTGACCCCCAGAATGAGCAGGGATGCTCCCATTTCCACCACAAGGACAATGATCCCTTCCTGGGATCTGCACAACCTCTCTGGGGCAGGCAACAGTTCCACTTTTCCAGAAGAAATAACCCTTCCTCCATCAAGGGTTTAAATTAGGAGCCAACTTCTAATTCATAAATAAAAAGGGAAGAGCCAGACCCTGAATTCCAGCACCAGACTCCAAATTCCAGCACTAGACCCCAAATTCCAGCACTCTCGGGAGCCAAGTTCCACCCCAAACATGCAGATTTGTCCTGTTCCTACAACATTTTGAGCCAACACCTCATCCATGTCCAGGAGCTGAATCCAGGGACCTCCCTGGCACCCAGCCTTGGGACAGCTGACAGGAACGCCAGGAATTCGGGATATGAGAGGATACCGCTGTGCTTCCCTGATCCGGAAGCTACTCCTGTTCCCCCTGAGGTGATGTCGCAGATGGAGGCACAAAAACAGCGGGAAAAGCTGGAATTTGGGTCCAAACCCCAAAATCCTGCTCAGAGAAACCCAACTGGATGCCAGAACATGCTGTCCCCACTGCCAGCATTGCCTTCCTGGAGGTGACAGATCCCAAATCCAGGTGTCACTTCGGATCCGGGAGATCCAGCAGGAGCTGAGGGAGAGCAGGAAGAGAAGGGCAGAGCTGGGCAGTGTCACCCAAGGCCACCACAGGGCTCATTCCAGACGTGCCACCAACTTTTCCTGGAACATCCCAACGCCACCACCCATCCTGGCACATCCCAAACCCTCTCCTCGTCACACAGGTCCCAGCAGAGCTGCAAGTGCCACTTGCGATGTCACCTCCTGGGCCCTGGCTTTCCGTGTATCTGCAGCAACCAAGATTTCAGTTAAGCAATAAAAAAAAAAAGCAACCTTATTAAGGAAAAAAAAAGACAAAAAAAGGACAAAAAAAAAAAAAAGAGACACCTCTGATTTCTTGCACTAAAAGCTGTTTTATTAACGAGAATAAAGACGCTTTCCTGGTCCTCACAATGCCACCCATGGCATCAGTAGCACCCCTCGGCTGTGTCTCCGTGTCCTCGCATTGGGCGTCGGGGTTTGGTTGTTCAATGCTGTCTAAACCCCATGTCAGACCCCCAAATCCCATGTCAGACCCCCAAAATTCCATGTCAGACCCTAAAATGTCCGTGTCGAACACCAAAATTCCATGTCAACCCACAAAATTCCATGTCAAACCCCACAATCCTGTGTCAAACCCTCCAAATTCTATGTTGAACCCCAAAATTCTGTGTCAACCCCCAAAATTGCATGTCAACCCACAAAATTCCATGTCAAACCCCACAATCCTGTGTCAAACCCTCCAAATTCTATGTTGAACCCCAAAATTCTGTGTCAACCCCCAAAATTGCATGTCAACCCACAAAATTCCATGTCAACCCCCCAAAATTCCATGTCAATCCCCCAAAATTCCATGGCAAATACCAAATTCCATGTCAAACCCCCAAAATTCCATGTCAAACACCCAAATTCCATGTCAATCCTGCAAAATTCCATGTCAATCCTGCAAAATCCCGTGTCAAACCCCCGAAATTCTGTGTCAAACCACCAAATTCCATGTCAACCCCCCAAATCCTGTGTCAAACCCCCGAAATTTCCATGTCAGACCCCCAGACCAGAGTCCCCCCTTCCCAAATATCATTTCCAATGTCCGTTCCTCCCGCTCACATGCAACGGAAAAGTCCCAGGACCGTTTTATTTTAATTTAATTTGTAAATGTCTTGCGCTCTGTCCATCCTCTCTGTCCAACCTCTCGGCTGGTCTCAAGTATTCTGTGTATTTATTTACCTTTTTTTTTAAAGCAAAAAAAAAAAAAAAAAANTTTCAGTTAAGCAATAAAAAAAAAAAGCAACCTTATTAAGGAAAAAAAAAGACAAAAAAAGGACAAAAAAAAAAAAAAGAGACACCTCTGATTTCTTGCACTAAAAGCTGTTTTATTAACGAGAATAAAGACGCTTTCCTGGTCCTCACAATGCCACCCATGGCATCAGTAGCACCCCTCGGCTGTGTCTCCGTGTCCTCGCATTGGGCGTCGGGGTTTGGTTGTTCAATGCTGTCTAAACCCCATGTCAGACCCCCAAATCCCATGTCAGACCCCCAAAATTCCATGTCAGACCCTAAAATGTCCGTGTCGAACACCAAAATTCCATGTCAACCCACAAAATTCCATGTCAAACCCCACAATCCTGTGTCAAACCCTCCAAATTCTATGTTGAACCCCAAAATTCTGTGTCAACCCCCAAAATTGCATGTCAACCCACAAAATTCCATGTCAACCCCCCAAAATTCCATGTCAATCCCCCAAAATTCCATGGCAAATACCAAATTCCATGTCAAACCCCCAAAATTCCATGTCAAACACCCAAATTCCATGTCAATCCTGCAAAANAACTAAGAAAAAGGACAAAAAGAAACCCCACCACGTTTGCATTAACCCCACCCGTTCCAGTGAGAATTGTAAAGCTGAGGCTGTGAAAATTCAGTTTCCAGCGAGATTTATGGACTGGAGGGGAAAAATAAAAGGGTTAAATTTAAGGACTTCTAAACCGACTGCATGAGAGATGAGAGAGGCCAAACTACTCAGATTTCTTTTTTTTTTCTTTTTTTTTTTTTTGAATCACTGTAAAAAAAAAAGAAAAGACTGGATTTTTTTGTATAGAGAAAACACTAAACATATAATAAAACATGGTTCAAAATTCGTGCCGAGCCAAAGAGTCATTCCCGTCGAATTCCAAGAGGAAAAAGCAGCACGGCCTGGTCCTCAGCATTCCCAAAATTCCTTCCCTGATCAGGAAAGGAGGGTACTGGATCAGCTGGATCAGCTCTGGATCCCATCCATCACCAGAGCCTGGATTGTGCCGGTCCTCGGCATTCCCAAAATTCCCTCCCTGAGCAGGAAAGGATGCTCAGAGGCAGCTCTGGATCATCTCCAGCACCATTTTCAGCCCCTCGACCCTCGGGAATCCCTGGGGGAGAAGCTCTCACGGCTCAGAAAATGTGGGATTGACCCCAGCCCCCCATTCCCGGCAGCCAAGCGCGGCTCCCGCCGGGATCCATCCCTCTCTCCCAGCCCTTCCTGCCCCGAGGCCCCGGAGTGCTCCCGGCAGAGGCTCCCCGGGGCGGAGAAGGGGGGGGAGGGGGNGAGGCTCCCCGGGGCGGAGAAGGGGGTGGAGGGAGGGGGAGCGGCGGAGTAATTTGGTTAATTGAGGTGTAATTGCGGCGGGCCGGCTAAGAGGATGAAGGGCTGAGTGCTTCCTGCTGCAGCGGGGGCTCCTCCCGCCCCCTTCCCAGCATTTCCAGGAACAGCAGAGAGGGGGAAAAAGCACTTTTTGCCCAGTGGAGACATTCCCAGCTCTATGGAGGCACCCTCAGTCCCTGCCCCAAGGAAGGACGGAATTGTGGAATTGCGCTTGGCTCCTGGCGCAGGAATTCCAGCTGGCTGGAACCCGGCGACTCCTCCAGTCCCCCAAATCCCCCATTCCCACTGCCCGCAGCCGCTGGAAGCACCAAGCTCAAGGTCTGAACCTCTCCAGGGCTGCTTCCAGCATTCCCGTCGGGCTTTTATCCCTCCTGGAGCGAGCGGCGGCGGGATCGTGCTGATCCTCGGGATCGATCCGGGCCAGACGCGCGCTCGTTGGCACTTGTCGCTTTTGATGGCCCGGTGATGACACCGGCATCGTCCCCGACCTCCAGGGGGGCAGGACCGGATCGATGCCGGCTTCCCTCCTCCTCCTCCTCCGGGAGGCAGCTCCAGCCTGTTGCCCGTTCCCATGGCTGAGCTTTCCCTGTTGGCGCTGGGAATACCCACGGGATTCCTCACAGAGCTGCCCTCTCCCCCAGTGCTGTCGCTGGCACCCGAGAGGTCACCGCTCTCCTTGTCACCTGCACAGAGACCCTGGCAGAGCTGCTGGTGGCGGGCGCACAGAGTGGAGGGGACAAAGGGCAGGTTTCCCTCCCTCCTTTGGGACAGGACTCATCTCCTCCCTTGGATTTCCCTCCATCCATCCTTTTCCTGGGGGCCTGGCTCGCACCCTGTTCTTCCTTTCTCACCCCAGAACTGGCAGCGGGGAGACGAAACTGGGATAAACTGGGCCAGGGGAAGGGACACGGGTCCCGCAGGTCCCCTTCCTGCCCGCACCCATCGCGGAGTCCGGGCCGCGGGAGCTTCGCCAATCAATAGAGACAATAATGCTTTAATTACTGCTCTGTAATTGCAGCCCATTAACCTGAGGCCAGCCCCGGTGCCCGCTGATCTCCCGACACCGTTAACAGGTCTGGGCTGGAGCTGGGAACGGACGGAGGGTCCCTGGCACATTCCTAAATCCTCTGTTCCCACAGCCTGGCAGCGGCCAAACTCCCCCCCCCCGCACGGGCACCTTCACACCCCGGCAGCACCGCATCCCCCCGCACCTCGGGGCTTGCCGGGGGACACGGGGGAGGTCCCGAAGTGTCCCTGTCACCTCCCCTCGCGTCACTCGCCCGGCACGGACCTCCCCCGGCAGTCGGAGAACAGCCAGGATATTCCGATATTCCCGGGAAAGGCGCTGGGTGCAGCCCCCTGGGGCAAACCCCGAACCCCTCGGGGCACAGCCACGGCCAAAGGGGGCTCGGGCACACCCCAAAACCCCAAAGGTGACCCAAAGGTGACCACGCTGCCACCCCCTACCCACAGCCAGCGCTCCGTCACTGCGAGGAATCCCCGTCCTCCCCTCGCGGGAGGGTCGAGCACCACCTACGACAGCCGGAGCATCCCAAAATTTGGCGGATCGCAGCCTTGGGTACCTACAGACACAGATATCCCTGCATATCCATGGATAAATTGTATAATGATGGATATTGTATAATCCACGGATCTATTTAGGCACGGGGGGGTGCGCACACCCAGACCCGCACAGCCATGGGGGGCTCCCTCCCCTGCTCCCACCCCACAGCGAGGGGCTCAGACCCCTCCAACCCCCCCCCGGCCCCACACCTGCTCC